>JACBWW010000026.1:1718261-1865033 GCA_020086605.1 Lanius collurio
TCCCCTCCCCTCCTCTCCTCTCCTCTCCTCCAATATGCTTAATTGTCACTCTGTGGTATTTCTAAGAAAATAACATAGAAAACATGCTCTTTATTCAATGTGAGGCTGAATCCCATATCTCCTCAGTTTTTAAGGAAGGCTTTCAAAAATTTTAAAAATTTGCTTTTTTATGATGTTCCAATTTAAAGAATGATGGAAATGTCAGATGTTTTGCAATAGACTTTTGGGATTTGCATTTGCCTTTCTTCCAGCATTAACATAGATTAAATGTACCTGGAGCAACATCTTATGGAAGGGTTAAAATTAATGAGGATTTGGAATTAATTGGGGGGGGTGTATGTGGATTGATCTGTGTTTGTCACATATATCTTTATTTCAAGTCCAGTGTTCCTACAATATTCAATTATTTTTTCTCTACAGCTTTAAATGAAGTGCAGCATCTATTATGTTTAATTAGTTTCCCTGGAGGCTTGCAGGATAATGGTACAGTTACTGAAGGAGAGGAGCTTCTAATTGAGGGTAGCTTCTAAACAAAGATACGTGTAGTTGAATACATCCACTTTCAGGGCTGAGTTAGTTCAATGAGACATTGCCTTATGTTTGGAGATGGATGTGCTGTGGGGTTAATTGTCTTGAAGGGTGCCAAGTTAACTTATCTTTGAGTTTGTGTGACTCATAATCACAGTGAGTTCACAATTTTATCATTAGCTTGCAATGGAGAAACTGAGGAACAAATCAGAGATCTGACAGCTTGAGTTTTTTATGAAAATGCACACCAGGCATTAAACCACCCCCCTCCCCCTGCCAGCTGCATTCCAATTCAACTACTCAATGGTTTTGAAATTACCACTTTGGCCTTTGAAGTATTTGAACTACCTTTCAAATTTACCAAGCAGAATGGATCCTGAATAGAGAATCAATCACCTGTCATCTTTCAGATCTGAACTGTACAAGAGGCTTTAACTTGATCCCTGTTGCTTGCAACAACTCCATGCAATACTAGACTTGGGAAAGAGTGGCTGGAAAGTTGTGCAGCTGCCAAGGATCTGAGGTTTTGCCAGAGAGATGAACATGAGCTAGCAGTGTGCCCAGGTGGCCTAGAAGGTGAATGACATCCTGGCCTGTATCAGCAGTAGTGTGGCCAGCAGGACTAGGGAAGGGATCACGCCCGCCCCTGTATTCAGCCACACCTCAAATCCCATGTCCAGTTTTGGGCCTGTCATTCACTACAGGACAGACATGGAGTGTGTCCAGAAAAGGTCAAAGGAGATAGGGAAGCTTCTAGAGTGCAAGTCGTGTGAGGAGCGGCTGAGGAAGATACCGGTATTTAACCTGGAGAACAGGAAGCTCAGGGGAGCTTACTTCTTTACTTCCTTACTGCTGCCCAGAATTAGCTGAAAGAAGTTGTAGCGAGGTGGTGGTCAGTCTCCCACATAACATGTGATAACACTTGTGGGAACAGTCTTAAGTTGTGCCAGGAGAGGTTTAGATTGGATATTAAGGAAAAGTAATTCACCAAAAGGTTGCCAAGCACTGTAATAGTCTGCCCAGGGAAGTGGTGGAGTTACCATCCCTGGAGGTGTTTAGAAGACAGGTAGGTGTGGCACTTGGGGACATGGTTTAGCGGTGAGTTTGACAGTGCTGGGCTAATGGTCGGAAATGATGATCACAGAGATCTTTTCCAACATTCTATGGTTTTATGAGTCTACGATTCTATGACTATTGCATGCTAACTTAGCTAACCTGGAAACTTCTGCTGTAATGTTTTGGCACTAACATTGTCATGGCAGCTGGTGTGTGATCTTCAGGCAGAACATAATTGCAAAGCATCATCAGCAGGGCATTCTGGAATAATAGTTGAAGAAAAGTTTACCTGTGAATAATATGTGTGTTTTCACACTAACTTCTCCAGATGTTTGGTAGTACATATGTGAAGATCTGTATATTGAAAATTTCCTTCAGGAATCTGTTTCACAAAGTTGTATGGGATGATGAAGTAGTCTGCTCAAAACAGTAAAGGGAAAGCACGTTGTGATTGGTGAAGAAAGAGGGTTTCACCTGTTTTCTTGATAATCCAACTATTTGGGAAGATATGAGAAGAAGCTCTTATGAAGTTATCTGCTATATTCTAGATATGAATTATTGCTGTGGTTTGTCACACAGGGAAAAACTTAAAGGAAGAAATTAAACCCCAACAATAAATAAAAGGGACTTACATAGAATGTGTTTTATTTTCCAATAACTTTTGCTGAGAAGCATAAAGCTCCTTTGAGATTCTCATTTTTCAGCACAAATTCCCACTAGACCAACAAACAATGTGTTACTATAATTTTCAGCCTTTTCTTTCTGGGAGTTATTAATTATACATTTTTACATTCTTTTTTTTCTCTAACCTCCATCTTAAATGGTTCTGCTATTTATTTAATATCGGTTAGTCCATATTAAAATGCCACTTTTCCTAAAAATAAATTCATTATTCTGCCTGTCATAGCAAGCAGTAAAATAAGATGAAATTAAATGCTCTCTCTTGATATCTGCTCCTAACCATCTCATAGCCAAAACCAGATATTGCAAAATATTTGGATCTCAAATCCTTCATTTTTCAACACAATTTAAATATCTAACTCCCCCTGATGACTAGGGCTTTTGGCTACAAAATGCAGAGACAGATCTCTAGTTCCATATTTAGACATCTGAAGGAGTAACATGATTTTCAGAAACACACAGCCATTTTCAATAGGAGTAAAAGACACTTGGTACTTCTGAGAAACATGCAATCCTATGAAGTTTAAGTACAGGTACGCTTTGACTTCTTTGTACCTTGCCTCTGCTCTAAAAAGGATAGCAATGCATTTCCTCCTCTCTGAAATGTGCACCTGAAATACCTTAGGGAAAATGATGCTTTCTGCAATATTAAACTGGCCATTTGGGGAAGGAGACTTTTCTGTGAACAAACAGAACTATTTTAAAAATGAGTCACCAAAGCTTCTTCTAAAAGCAAAAGGAACATGATAATGCAAAAATTGGATGTAGAAGGTAATAGTTAATCTAATATCACCTTTCTGGAGAAGTTTTCTGACTGGAAAATGGGGTAGGGCAACCCCTAATTTCAAGAAACAAAAAAGGAGAGTCAGGATCCACAGGCTGGTCAGTCTCACTTCTGTGCCCATCAAGATCATGAAGCATATCCTCCTGGAAACTATGCTTAGGCACATGAAAAATAAGGAGGTGCTCATTGACAGTGAACATGGCTTGACTAAGAGCAAATTGTTCCTGACAACTTGTGGGCCCTCTATGGTGGAGTTAACTGCATTGATGGATAAGGAAAAAGCAATTGGCACCATTTACTTGGACTCATGCAAAGCATTTTACAATTTCCCACACAACTTCCTTATCTCTAAACTGAAGAAACATGGATTTGACATATGGACCACTTGTTGGATAAGGAATTGGCTGGATGGTCACATTCAAAGAGTTGTGATCAATGTCTCAATGTCCAGGGGGAGAGCAGTGACAGGTGGCGTCCTCAGGGGCTGGTATTGGGACCGGTGCTGTTTAACAGCTCTGTTGGTGACAGGGACCATGGGATGGACAGCACCCTCAGCAAGTGTGCTGACAACACCAAGCTGTGTGGTGTGGTCATCATGCTGGAGGGAAGGGATGGCATCCAGAAGGACTGTGACAGGCTTGAGAGGGGGATCCATGTGAAACTCACGAAGTTCAATGAGGCCAAATGCAAGGTCAGGGCAATCCTAAGCACACTTGCAAGAGTAATCCAGAGCAAGGAGCAGTTAGCATGGTTCAGTTTAACATTTGCTGCTAATATCAAGAAATGCACTTTAATACTTACCTGTTCTCTTGGGGCATATTTAAGCTGTGGTGTTATGCTAATGTACATAAGTAGCATCTTCTCCTTGCAAGCAAAAAAACCCCAAACCCACTGCAACCAACTTTGAAGAAATTCTTAGTAGTTTTAAAATTCCATGACTTTGGTCAAAGGACTGAGAAACCAGGTATTAAGGATTTCAGGCCTGTCAGAAGCTTCTTCCAATAAGAGGGCTTCTGTCATTCACAGTTGGGCACGTTCAAGTTTTCCTGCATTACTTACCTTCATGCTGACAGCTTGAGCGTCTCAAGGGACTGTGGGATTTTCTTTTCCCTTTTTTTTCCTTTCAAAGTGTTTTGAGTGTCAGAGGGAGCTGAGGAGCAATGTGAAGGAGTGAGAATGAGATGGGTTTTTTGGTGTTTCAACTACTGTCTATTAAATTTCAAACAAAATATTGGCAATTTGTTAAGCTTTTCCTCCCTAACTAATATTTAAAAGCATTCAATTAAGACTGTATAATGTGTTCAATGAGTTAAACCACCCCATGATATTAGAAAAATATTACATATATAAATAAAATACATCAAAGCATTAAAAAGCTATTACACACTCCGAACATAAAATGGCAGAATAATGATGGATCCTGCCATGCAGCAAACATATTCAAAAATATTATCTTCCTGGTAATGAAATGCCATCCGTTTCATTTTAAGCTAAATACGTTAGACATATCAGTGGAGTCTGTGCTGACACAGCAGCGAGTTGAAATTGAAAATCTGAAATTATATATATGATTGGACACAGTGTTAAAGTAATTTATAGGAAAAACCACAAATGTGCTGGGTCTGCACCTTTTCGTGAACTCATTTTAGAGAATCAGATAGAGGAAAACTCTGCCATTTCTAATGTGCAGTAGAATGGCAGCTCGCCAGGACCCCAATATATTCAGTATGAGGGGCAGAAAGAACAGAAGAGAAAGAAAGAGGCTAGTGATTCAAATTACAACAATTCTGCATAAGCCATCAAGGAAATGGCATTCTTTTTCATTGCTCTGACCTAATATGATATAGCAGCTGTAGGAACTATATTAGCTATCAAGACAAGAGGGAGATAACGGGGAAACATTTAGAGAGCAACATCAGGATAGGGCTAATTTCAGCTCAGCTGCAGATGCTTTGCATACTTTGCCACGGAGAGCACAGTGGCAGCAGGAATCATTATGAGGGCCATCTGATACCCAAAGTTTAGGCTGAATTCAGTTTCTGCTGACTGGAATGGAGCCTCGATTATTACAAACACACACACACATACACACGCACACACACCCCCTCCCCTTGATGTATACTGACAATTTTCCCACTCTCATAGGTCTTTTAGTATTCCAGGCTGTCTCGTCTTCAGTCAGCTAAAGAAAACCAAAGAAACAACAGCATCAGAGAAGGTTTTTTCCTTCTTTAGAGCAGCTCTCTAAGCCTTACTTTCAAGTATCTTTTACCCTATTTCTTGTAGTTCTTTCCTGAATTCAGAATGCTTTTCATTTGTTCTTGGAAAAAAAATTGAAGGAAGAGGCAGAAATTTACTATTAATATATCGATTCAGTCCTAGAATTACTATTATAGTTGTTAATGTGATGATTTATATCTTTATACTTATTTATTGCTTGTTAATCAGAAATAAGGTAATTGGCGTGATGCAAAATATAGATAGATGTCTTCACAGAACACTTACTTGCTAAGCAGATCAGACACACAAGTAATTTTGGGATTTTATGTTAATATCTTACTTTCTCTCCAACAAATATCTTAGATTAGCCTGATTTTTAAGAGCACCATTGTTCTGGTTAGACTTCCAGGTGACCCATTTGAGGCCTTCCATTACCTGAAGGGAGTCTGCAGGAAAAATTGATAGAGATGTGCAGTGACAGGACTTGCCCAGATCAAGTCAGATCTCTGGGCAAGTCAGAGAAGATCTACCACACCATCCTTCTTCTGGAAACTTCCTCCAGAGAAGCCAGAAATGAACTGTAAACATATTTGAACCTCATCTATAAATCAGATTTGGCTTCACAACTCCTCTTTGATGACTTCATTTCTAGTTCCATGCTGTGTCAGGTTCCCTCTTCACACTGTTGAGACATGACTTTCAATCTCCAGGGGTTCCCACTCAAGTTGGATCCCAGAGGCATGTTTCTAGTGTGAATCTGGGATTTTTAGAGATCTGCTTTGGAGTGTTCTTGTGCACTTCCTTTCATTTTTCTCAAGAAAGGTATCACAGGACTTTTCATTTTAGAAGTCCCTCTGATAATGATAAAATGCAAAAAATATAACTTCATCTTAAATAGCTTATTTTCTAGCTTTCCTGTTTGTTTGGTGTTTTTTTTTTTTTTTTTTTTTATTTGTTCCAACAAAGTTCATGCTTCAAATGGGAAATTTTTACATTTTCTGAGTATGACCCTCTACCCTGGGTATCCTTGCTAAGCCTTCAGAAGGGCTGATGTTGACTGGAGCTTTTTCCTAATTTCACAAGGCTGCTTTTAGGGCAGTTCTGTCCTGAAGAAGCTATGAAATAGAAACAGGATACATAAATGAAGTTAGCATACATCTCAGAGCTACCGTGTAGGATAACATTTCAGCACTTTCTGGTTTCTATTACTGCTACTGACAAAAAATATTTACTTTGCTACATTTCCTTGAATATTATTGTCAGTGCTAAATGTATATTGAAATAAAATATTCAAAGAGCAAGAAGGAATTATGTCTGTCTGTCTTGGTTCTGATTATGTTTATCCCAGAATATTTAAGAAATGCGAAGACTCCTACTCACTGCTACACTTACATTATTTGGTGTACACAATAATAAAATGAGGGCCATTGCTTTCAGCAGTTCCTCACTGAAATGCTTTTTGGATATGTCATATGATATTTGTAGGAAGAAGGATTGAAAAGACAGTGTTTCTTCCTGATAATTACTTACTAAACAGAATTAATTCAGTACAGCTGATGTTCAAGGAGATCAAACTTGATGAATGATAACAAATCTGTAATCAGCATTTTACAACCTATTTACATGCTGGGGATTTGTATACACAAGATGAAAGGACACAACTACTGATTTTTGTTCTTTAAGGATTATTGAATGAGTTTTCTGTTGGGAAATGGGAGGTCTCTGATTCTCTCTGTCAGCCTGGTGATGGGTCATGATTTTGCTGTTTATTCCGCTACTATTACTATGTTTTGTGATGACTTGGCCGGCAGGCTTAAAGGCGAGCATCATATTTCTTTGCAAACAACAAATTTCTTGCATTCACTGTGAAGCTAACATTGGTTTAACAGTTGGGGATTTTAACAAAATACAGCTCAAATCAGTACAATGAGTGGGGATGATGACGCACAAAATTAGATGTTTCTGCAAATTAGTCAGCAACTTACACAACTGAACATCACTACTTCTCTATGGGATGCCAACAATGCTATGTAAAGTGAAAAAGAAATATGCTAAGGTGGTCTACTGCAATCCCACAGAAGGGTGTTATCAGGCAAAGAACAGAGGGAATCACTGTTGAGATATCTAGACAGACTTACTCTCTGATAATCATTATTCTCTCAGTTAGCTTTCTTTCATTAAATACCTGTTTCATTGGATACTACTTTAATTACACCACTGTAAATGAACTGGCAAAGTTATTCAGACTGCAGGCAATTTACGGGCAGTTTTGAGAATGATGTTAAACTGCAGTAAATTAATCTTGTAAATGTGCCCAAACTATTTTTATGTCTGAAGATAAAATAAGAAAGACAGTAAATTATTTGGACACCCTAAATCAACTACATACACTTGAGAATTGGAACAAGCTTTCAATTTTGTATCTTTTCGTGAGATTTGTTTTTGATGTCCAGGCATGGTTTCAGAGGAGATATTTAGAGCTTCTGCCAAAATATTGGAACTGATCCTTATCTCCTCTATACTGTCATAAACCCTGGACTATCCTGTTGATTTCAAGGAATTTATTGCAGGTTTACACCAGTGCATGAAGCTCAGAATGTCAGAGCTCTACTGGTATGGATAGTATTCAGTTTAGATGAAAGTGTCATCATAAAGTTGTGTAACTTTCCTGTTGTAAGTCAGAATATTTGTGCTATGTGCTAATTAGTATTTCTCCTTGTAAGAGGTGGTAATGTTACTGGTGCTGTACTTGCTCTCCACGTTCCAGTTTTGCTCTCAGTTTTACTGGGGATGCTCTCAGGTAACTGCATTCATATTGGACCAGCTGTTGCCTTAAATCTGAATACAAGATCAGAGACTGGGTACACTAAGCCAAATCAATTGTTATCAAGTTAGTTATTCTTAGTATGAAAATAATTAACAACAGTTTCATGAAAACAAAAATGAGTATAAACTTTGCCTTGCATAAATATGACTGCTGGAAAGACAGGCAAGCCCCTACATCCCTGGGACAGACTGTCTTTTCTCACAGACACCCAACATAACACCCAACAGAAATGCAGTTATCATTTACAACTTTTCTGTATTTTCATTCAAAGCTTCTCATATGTTTGATATTTCAAATTCTGACAGATAGGCAATAAAAGACATGGACAATCTTCTGCAGCAAGATTTAGACAGAGGCAAGTCCCTTTCCTAAAGGTGTAGTAGTAGTAGTAATAGGAATAGGGATTAAGGTTGTTAATCTGGCTGTAGTGGGAGCTCCACAACAAGGGAAAAAAGCCCCAAAAACATGCAGGTGGTTCTCTTTAGCTGGTAGAATGCAACATCAGAATCCATGTGGGGTGTTTTTACTCCTGAGCTGGTGCTCAGTGCACTGGAAAAAAATTCCAGTTCTTTGTCCCATTTAATGGGTAGCAGAAACCCCAAATGTCTTGTCTAGAAATGCCTGACAAGAGGAGGGTGTTTTTCTGCAACTAAATAAACAGAATTACCCTGAACAAACCCAAATGTTATCAGTGACAAATCTAGATAAAGATGTGATGTCGGGCTTTCCTCATGCTTTATGTCAATTTGCATCATTTATGGCAGACTCATAATGATGCAAGTAGCCATCAAGTAGGATATTTCAGGCCATTGAAATATCATAAAACTGCAGGAAAAATAAATTATCATCCCAGAGCTTTGTACTCAAACGGCTGTTTTGAGGAATGAACGTAAACCAGTCACAATGGTTCCACAAGTTTTCTGGGCACCATGCCAGCCAGAAATTATTTCATTACAGTAATTCTTTGTTGCTGCCAAAAAAGTAGACAAAAGACAAGCTCATGTATTATATTGATCAGGCTGAATTAAAAAGCTTATATGAGCTGGGATTTTAAAAGAGCGAGGAAAGGAAAGGGAAAATAAGAATGATATTATTAAACACACAACTATCATTTTGTAGGGTTTTTTTTGTTATTACTTGTTTTCTTATTTCAGTAAGAGTTTAAAACCTTTTTATCTAGGTCTGAGATGAATGTATTTGATCAACTGAGAGAACAGATAGTGCCCTTTTCACAGAACTAACTTTTGACACCTATTTGTAAGAATCAAGCTTGACTCTACACTGTAGTCTCTGACTTATTAACATTTATGTCTTACTCATTACGCACTTCAGATATAATTAAAAATTTATATAAATTACAAGAAGTTATGATTACATTTTTTTGACTTTTATTTTTATTTTAATCTGAAATGGATAGATTTGGCATAAAATATATTCAAATACATCTATTTACGCCAAGGGCCTATTCTGTGTGCTAATTGATAATTTACTGTTTTGCCTCCTTTCCTTTACTGTTATTCTTCACCTAGGAGCTTGATTCATTTGTGAGTGCTACATGTCCTCTGTTCTAGGCAAACTTGGCAGAGATCACACCATCCTCTTAGCTGTTTTTAAATTTTCCATAGAAGGTAGCTTTATTGCTTCATTAACTGCTTAGGAACCCTACATTTTTTACAATTCATCAGTACTTTCTCCATGCATAGACAGACACATATAGTGCTAAAGCCATAAAAAAGAAATCATGTTATTCTTTCCTGTGTCCTTCAGAACCCCAGTGTTCTACAAGTATGTACTATAAAGTCCATGTATTTTGGTACCCATTTATTTGAAGTTATTCAAAAGTCCTCTGCACATAGTCCTAAGCAATTGCCCATGGACAAAAATATCCAAGATCAAGCAGTTCTGCATGAGCAAGGTGATGATCCAGCTGACATCCAGAGATCCCTTCCAATCTCAACCGTTCCATGATTATGTGATTTTAATATTTGTTCATCATGAACATACCTCAAAGATGGTTAACGGAATGGTTCCATAATTGGGAAAATATGTAAATAGGAAGCAGCGGCATGAGTGGAGGGACAGATCCTGGAGCAGGCCATCCTGTCAGCTTGAGAATGACTCATATACTAAATGTTTGAAACAAATGTATTTCTGGAACATTCAGCTCTCTGCTGACTGATATGAATCTGTTGTTTTCAGCTGTGAAAAATACAGAGTGTGAAAAGTCCAGAGTTCCCCAGGCATCGTGATGCTGCCTCCTAATTATGTCTTGGCTCTGGTGCATGGTCTATGGATGAAGCCAGCGGAGCAAGAAATGTGAACCTGTGCTATGTGGATCTTACAGCATGTGTGGTTACCCAGCCTTACTGCACCCCATTTTCCCTTCCCAGGAAAATGAGAGGTACAGACCTGGCTTCCTCTCTGTCGCACCAGGCTAAGAAATTCCTATGCTGCATGGGTAACTAGGAAACCTTGAGCATGCTGAAGCACCTTGCAGGTGTCAGGTGTCTGGCTGCTGTTGTTCGCATAAGAGGGCACTGCAGACCCGCAGGGTTGAGAAATCTGTGAAACAGCAGAGCACTTCCATCTCAGTGTTACAAATGGCTGAGCCATGAAGCTAAGTACAACCTGTCCAACAGGGTCTGTGGCAGGATATGACCCTGAGCCTACAAAGTACTTGGGAACATCAGCTCAGAAACTGTATGCGCAGGGCATGTTGTTGAAACATCTTCCTTTTCCTGAAAAGAATTATTACAAAAAGGAAAAAATAGAAAAATATAATATAAAAATGCTCTTTTTTTTTCTCTGATTTTTAAAAGAAAAAATATCATTAAAGAGTAACAAAAGGAAGGCAGTGTAGTCTATTTGGTAAATAACATTTCCCAGCAAAATTTTTAACATTTCTATCTTCAGCTTTGATGTACCAAAAGGAGTTGAAAATAATTTTATTTTCACTTTTCCTTCTATAATGTAGAAGTAATCTGGTTATTTATTTATTTATTTTCATCTAAGAGCATTCTTATAATGTTATCTTTTTGAAGTGATCACAGATTTGTTTTTCTTGCAGATTAGATAGAAGTCTGAAAGGGCATTTTTAAAGGTTTTGTATTCTCCACAAGGATGTTTACATTTGATGGGATATCTGGGATGGCTTGATTATTAATATCAAACAAAAAATTGAATTATAGACAAATAATTGTCATATTTATAAATGAAAGAATAATTTTTTTTTTCTTCAAGAAATACCTTATTTCCCAGTAGAATTAAATGCTGGAGGTTAATATTAAGGCAAAGGTTTTAGAGAAGTTAAGAAAATTTAGATACAAGCCAAACCCCATCATCTGTCAGATAAATATAATTGAATTTTCATATGTAAGTCATATATAGCCTAATTTAATTAGAAAAAGCCTGAGCAGTTCACAAACTGCAGTGACAAGGAAGCAAGTGAAAGGCAGTTTTCAGTAATTGTATTCTATATGGTCGTGTATTTTGTCTGAAACCACATCTATTAGTTCTGTAAAAACCTCGTTCCAGATGAGATGCAGAATGCCAGGAACTCATTAGGGCTGTTCCACATTGCATCTTCCCTCTTTATTTCCTTGTAATTTTTTCAGAGAGAAAAATATTTTTTGACTTGTGATGCTAGTAACAGGGACTAAATTTTCTGTTTAGTGGCATTAATAATGTCCAAGGCTGTACAATTTCAAACTGTTTTTTTCACATTTTCATTTTCTTGTGTTGTAATTGTGTGTAGTTTACCTGTGTTCTTAAGTGTTAGTCAATTCAGACACTACTTCGACTTTTTTTGTGTGTGTCTTACTGAGAACCAGTAGCACAATCTCTAAGATCAAACTCAAGTTAAATGACCAGCAACTGCAAATTGAAGAAACATCAGAGTAGTCCTCTTTTTTTTCATGCTGGTGCATGCTGTTTCCTCTTGCTGACAATAAGTGTGCTATTCTCTTTAAAGCAATTTCTTATTCTGGACTGTCTAATAGGGTAGAAATTATTATTTTGTTATTTTTCTTTTTACCATTGTTATTCCCTCATACACTCCCTCATGACACAGGGTTTCAACTGTGTATGGTGAATATGTGAGTTCAAACCTCTTCAATTAATCAGGGTTTTAAGATGTCCTGAATTTTTAGGTCCATTCGACATTGATGGACTTCTCAGGCAAAGGGTAAATTGCTCAAGTAAAGAGACAAGACTGAAAAAGTTCTTTCACACAGGTAGCAAGAAAGAAGAAGTACTCTATCTAAGATGAGTATCTTGTAGAACTGCAGTGAGGGAAATTATTTTAAAACTGAGACATGACCTTTGGAATCCAATTTAAGACCAGAAAAGGAGTCAACATGGGAGGAGAGGATGGAAGAAACTACTCTGTGCTATTGTCTGTAATAGTAAATTAAATGTCTGTTACATGCTAAATCATGATTGTAATTTGCCCTCTTTTGCTAGTGATATCAAGTTAATGTAATAACAGTGGTGAAGAGCAAGGCAGGAGATATCATCACTATCCCTGCAGACCAAATTTCTCAGTTCAAGTCACAATATGAGCCATTTCAGAATGGAGAGCTGGATCCAGGATTTCCAGTCCCTACTGGTCTGCTCTAGTAACTCTTTTTTCTTGAGAGATAGAATGTCCCCATTTAGAGCACAAATATAACAGGACACCAGAGGAGTGTTAGCAGCTGGCATGCCTTCATCCCTTCCTGATCAACCTGGAGAAGAAAGCAATAAAATGTTTATGGTGGAGCTTTCTTACTGGGACTTCTGGGTTCACCTGAACCCAAGAGGCTGCTGACCAAATGAATCTCTGCTAAAGGCAGTCTTTGTTTCTAAAAATCACAGATCTGGCTGAGGTCTCTCTTTCTGAATGCTCTTACATGCAGAGCTTCTGAGGGATGAAAACAGGGTGAGTTTTAGGAAAAATGTAATACACCTAAAGATGCAAAACACATCCCTGTATTGTCTTCCCGAAATACATGGTTCAGCAATATCATTCAGTCTACATGGAATAAACCACGTAGAAATCATGGTGGCCTGTATTTTGAACCAAGACTTTACTTCTCTTTTTGTTAAACTGAGATTGTCTCAATTGTTTCCTTTAGTTTCAAAGACAGGATCTTTGTTTTTAATTCCACGGTATTAACCCAATCTTACTGAGTGAAATAATGTCCCAGCATACTTCTAAGCAGGAGGCCAGAATAATATTTAATAATTTCATAATTCAGTATTCATTTGTTACAAGCATCTTTATTCTGTAGTAAAGCCCACAGATCACAAAAGAAATCAGGGCCAAATTTTATTTAGCACTGTGCAGTTTTTAAAGGCAATCTCTGCCTGGAAGGACTTACTATTTTCACGGATATGAATTAAGAGTCAGTTTCTAGAGCTGATCATCTAGCATGGGTAGAGGTGAGATAAATTGTTGATATCCTGATGTTTTTGTGACAGTGGATTGTTTGTGCTCTGACTTCATTTACAAGATGATTCTGTCTGTTTTAGAAGCCAGTTTGAGTCCTTGCAGCTCTGACATGACTTATTTGCTGCTTTTATAACCCCATATTTCTGTATATATGACATTTTTGCAGTAGTTGTGTGGACGATATTAACACTTTTGACCCTTGATTTGTGCAGAGGCCTCTCTGGTCTAAAGTGATATTGCTCCTACGGTATGGTATAGAATTGGAGTGTGACAATACTTTGCATTCTATAATGAACCAAACTATATTTAGCATTCAGGTAATCTTTTTATTTTTTAACAGTGTTAAAATTAAAATAGCTCTCACAGTGATAGTTTGCCTACTACTACTACTACTACTACTACTACTACTACTACTACTACTATTATTATTAATTTTATACCTCTATTATTTCAAAAAATTCACAATGGTTTACTGCACCATTGCAGACAGTTTTACAAGCAAAGGTGCTTTCTTGTCTGTTTCTTGCATTCTGTTAAATATTTCTTATTCCTTCAGACTGTGCTATAAGGACCATTTCACTGTCCCCTTTGGCTTCTGCATCTTGCTTCCAGCATGAACAGACAGGTAATAACCATTCAGCAAGGCCATTACCTCTTCTAAAGACTATTATCAAAATGGTCATTATACATAATGGAGATTATTACAGGCAACTTGAGATTTTTTTAGATACATCACTACAGTAATAGGTGGCCCTTTTTAGACTTATGTATTGGTGGGAATAATAGTAGGGCAAAAGACACATGGCAAATGTTGCTTTTCATCAAAACTTTTTTAGCTTTTAATGCCTTTTCTTCTGGATTCTTGTGATATTTACAAAACTTCTGTGAACACCACCTCTTGGGAATTTTATCAAACTATAAGTGTAATAAGGAAGAGCTACAAGTTTAAAAGGTAGGTGAGGTATATTTTTGTCTTAAAAAGCTATGAAATTATCAGCAAAAAAAGAGCAATATTATAATACAGCAGTTTTCCAGGCAGGTATATAATTACTCAAACAGCAAAATCTCTATTTTTAGAGAATATCAAGCTGATCCCCTACAGAAAAAGAGACCATATGAAACCACTACTTTTCTTTTTATAGTAGTATTTGTTTTCCAATTTATCATGTTCCTTTTTTCACTTCAAGTTTGAAAAGCAAATCTTAGCTAATCCAAGAATTATCTGCAGGGGAGTCAAACCTAAACTTTGAAGAGAGATGTCTTTTAATTCCTGTAACTTTCACTTACTATACAGATCAGTTACAAGCGTATTGTTTACAGCACTACTTCCATATAATCTGATTTACTGCTAAGAGAAATGCCAAACAAACCAAAGTGGGTTCATTTCCTGGGGTTGGCATAAATTTTCCAGATAAATTGACTGGGTGGTGAGGGTGAAGAGGTGGTGATCTTTTTTCCAGATTATTCATTATTCTCCACCAGAAGAAACTGGTGTTATTTATGCCCACCCTTTGAAAGATTCTGGGTTAGCAGGTACAGCTCCAGTGTGCCAGATTTATTTGTAACTATCTTTCTATTCATCTTAATTCTACCCAGTCTTTAAATCACAGTTCAAAGTAAACATCTGCTAATAAGAACTGTGTTAATATGGGATTTTTATGAGTATTTTCCTTGTCTAGATTATACCTTCTTCATGTTGATTATATGCCTTTCTTCTTAAAGAACATTCTCTCTTTCTTTTGGGATATATGTTCTGTCTACTCTGCTTCAAATAATGCAATTTTTATCATTTGATGGAAGGTTCCCCATTGCATTGTTCATCTCACAGGTTTTGTTTTATTGAAGTGTTGCATCCTTGTGTAAGTCTCACTGTCTCTTTCTGACACAGCTCTGACAAACAGGAGAGCACTGACCTTTGAAGTCTGTATGGACAGGCAGTGGTAGAAGAACTTAGGCAGTAACAACTGCAGCCAGAAAGGTGACCAGAAGACAGATTCTGTCCTGCAATATGTTTTCTGGGATCCTGTTTAACAATGGAGACATTTTTTTCACCCCTTCAGAGCTCTTTAATGCCCAGCCTTTACAGCCCAGGAGCCTTTCCTAGTCTTCCAGTAACCAACTGGAAAATGACGAGAATATAGATTTGTGCACGGCTTGAAGAGGGGCAAAAACAAGGACTCCTGACATAACTTTTACTTTTGTGGCTTATGCACTGCACACGAGTAAGAACAAGGCTCTTCTGAGCAATGACAATATCTATGCCACTCTGTGATTCACCTGTTACAATAACGTTTTTAAGCATTGCCGTCCTTGGGTAGAACCAACAGTTCTTTTTTCTTCTCAGCTGTCCTTCAGGCATCAAACACATGGTGATGGTTGTGTATCCAGCTGTCACTCAGTGCAGGTGTTCAGGAGCTCAGGTCTTTTCTGCATTAAAATCTCACCATTTGTGGCATCCTGTTACCCAGGAACTTTGATGTTAGTAAGCTATTGTGCTTAGCGACAGCAACTGACCAAAAAGAGCTCTTTGGCTCAAAATACCACTGAAAAAAGAAGTCTGAAGGTAATCAGAAAACATTTCTGGTTTGGAACCAGTTGCCTTAAATCACTGGAATCTGTGATTCACCAGATAAGATGATAGCATGTGCCAAGAATAATATTTCAGTAATATAATATTATTATTGGTTATGCATTCATACTTTCTCCCCCCAGTATATGTAGGTGTCAGATATGACAGATTTTGAGCCTCATTCATATCTAGCACTGAGAAACTCTCTCTGCAAAACAGCAATGACATAAAACTTAAGTAAAATTCAACTGAGTGCTCTCTGAGACCTGTGCTTTAGGTACAGGGAATTAAGTCGTTGCAGCAGCTTGGAAGTTGTTTACTATCCCATCATGCCAAACCTTTTGACATTAACAAGGACTTGATCTGGGTGTGTGATTTCTCTCAAGTGAAACAAATAATTGTCAACAATTAGCAGTACCTGCACTGATTTGTATTACCCAAGAAGGATTGCCATGCTTAAAATCACATCGGGGACCTGTTGTGCTATTGCTCTGTCACTTCTTTGCCTTATTTACAGCAGCAAGAGGAGTGAGTGGAATGGGAGGAGTAATAGGAGGTTTCTTGATAACGTTAACATTAATGAGACCTTTTTCACTGTTGCCAGAGCCTCTGAAGGAATTGATTGCATGAAGTCCAGGAATTGTCACTTCACTTGGCACTGCCACTACAGTGGCTTGTGGGTTTTCTTGAAAGAGAGAAATTAAATGTGGGAAGGGAATTTAAATAGAAAAAAAGATGTATTATTTTTTTTTTCCTAATCTTACCTATGCAATTGATTTGACAGTTTGGGTGCACAGGAAAAAGTGCTTAACTGGCTGGACTGCCAAGCCCCACTTTCCCTTACACAGTGGTTGAGTTAGGAGCTGTAAACGCTTAGCAATATGTGAATTAGTTTGATAGTTTGCAGCATCTTTTGACTCTGAGGGAACAAAAAGGTGGAAGGGGGAGGGGGGAGGGAATGGGAAGGGAGAGAGAGAGAAAGCCTGCCAGCTATTTGTGAAGTAAATGTTCCCATTTCTTTTAAAACACAATAGCAAGTGTAATTTTGTCACATGCATCTGTTGCTATCACCTCTCACTTTGTGCTGAAGTGCTCACCAGAGCATTTACAGAAGTGATTCTTCCTCCCACCCCTGACATCTGCCACCGAAAATGCTGCATTATTCATCAGCGTGCTAATGGCAGGTGATGAGATCTTTTCACGCTACATCCCTCTCAGTAGGTGTTTATTACTCTGTTCACCAGCAGCCCTGCTATTACTGCGGGGCCAGAAGAACTCTACATACTCGCTTGACAGGTAATGGGAAACGTGCTCTGCTCACTTGGCTCACAAGTGCAGATGAAGGTTATTACTAGGGCAGCTGCAATATCGTGGGTGCAAAGAAGACGGTCACTTTAAGTGAACAGCTTAATTCTGGGAATCCATACAAATCATGTCAGCACCGTGATAATCCATCTTCTTTACCTTCTATCATTTCAGCAGTCATCACACTGTAATAATTTTCTCCTGGTTCACCTGTGGTCTCTATGAATAACAGAGTGGGGTAAAAAAAAAAAAGAAGAAAAGAAGATGAGTTTGGCTTAGTGTCTGATGATCACAGTGGTGAGGAATTTATCTCTGTCTAGTAGCAAGATACTGTTGTGTGTATGCGCACAAGGGTTTGTGTCTTGTGGAGGGGAGAACCTTGCAAGCGGCACTGAATGTGTTTAATTTCATAAGAAAAGCCTGACAAGAAAGGCGTCTGATAAATCTACTGATTTATTTGAAGTTTCGTGACAAAAATTATGGAAAATAAACATGCCAGAGGACTGGAAAAATTGAAAGAGGAGAAATTATTTTTACTCCAGAGAACTCAGTTCACTAACAAGCCTTCCCCAGTTGTCTCCCTTGTAGTTTTCTCACTTAGACATATTATGCCGGCCTGAGTAATCCATAAAAAACCTCAACCCACACTAGGAATAAGCAAACTGTTTTATAATTTAAAGATACAGCTTCCATTTCACTTAAGGGGTAGAACTTTCTCAATCTGATGTTTTCTTTACTAAAACAAAAGGTGTGCCGGGTCTGCAGAAATGAATGGTGTTGTAAGGCACCGTGTTTTTGCAATGTATCCTCCCAAAAATATAAGCTAGGGAGATCTAGAGACAGGCATGATTTGCTGCAATTTTGTAAGCACTACAACTGCTGAACAGAATCTGTTTCTCTATTAGTACAGTCTAAAGTAATTAAAACCAGAATTGTGAAAGAATGATTTGTTTTTTGTCAGACATTTTTCTTTAAAGTACTGTTTTTTATTTCCATGTAATAACTGCAGAGTTGCTTGTTATGCCTGGCAGAATACAAATGCCTTTTAGTGACAGAACTAAAAGCAAAGAAAAAAATCCCCTCATTTCAAATATCTGTTCTGTTTTCAATACATCTGCTTTTTTATCAAGACCATTATTTTTTATCTGTTGAGTTTCTGTATCAGTCCAACCCATCAAACTTTTAGATTGTTGTTACAGACTAACACATGTATTACTTGCAAATTTAAAACTATGACAGTCTGGAGACAAAATGGAAAAGAGATGTGCACAGCAAGACTTTTTAGAGCCATTAACAGTTCCCTACAGAAGTAACTGGGATGGGGGGGGGAATAGAATATTCTTGGGACAGACAAAATCTCCTCCGTAGGAGTTTTCTTTCACCTGTGACTGAGGGTGCTTTGTGCTGGGGGGGGGGAAGTGTCTGGCAGTGTTTGTGGATTTAGACCTGCAGAGTGTTAATCCTTGCCTGGAGTTTAGGCAGGGAAAACAGAGACGATCCCAGAAATGCAAAGCATTTTCTGTGGAAATAGTTCACTTGCCTTTCTCACTGAAATGTTGGTTTCACTGAAGTATTGCTCCTTATTTCAGCGGTGATAAAAACGCAAGCTACAGCTAATTGCTGACCATAATTTCTGTTTCAGCATATGAATTTATTCTTATGGAGCTGAAGGATTTAGTAAGATAGTGACAGACTGAGTACAGAAGAGATACCATTCTCTAAAGATTTAATAGATCTTCAGTTCATAACAAGATGACAACACGGATGTATTTGCCATAATTGGGAATGAATAACTTCTTTTTTTCACAGGATCGTAATGTCTTCAAAAGAAATTTCTATGTGCAAGCAAGAGACAACACTTCAGGGCTTCTTATTACTAAAGAAATTCAGGGTGATGTCATCACTGCCATTGAAACGTAATTGTGATACAAACATAAGTCTTTGTTGGGGTTCAGCAGCTGTTTATAGTTTTAGTCTGGTTGATTACTTACATTTAGGAAATCACACCGTGTACCTTTGATATTAATAAAAACCCAGTAAAGATCAATGTTTGTGTGAGAAACACAACTCTGTTGCATAATGCTGAACTTGAGAAGGAAATAATTATCTTCTCCTTACCCTAACTTCATCCTCAAACTGGAAAACACTCCAGTTTGGACATGTGAAAGCAGTCTGATAGTTTTCTCTAGGCACATAGAAACAGAGATAAGAAATGACTAGGACAGCAAAAGGTCATGAAAACTCTAAAATATTCAATATTAATGTTACAGTATTAGTGACCAAAAATAAAAAGCGACCTACAAAGACCTAAGAGAACCCACATAGAGAAAAATAGGTCTCTAATTAATATAAAATTCCATTCCCTTTCCACAAGGAAGGAATTCCAGACTCTTATATCCAGTATCAGGGAAATGACAACCAAGATCGCAAGGGAAAGTTTATTATCAGTCTTCTAAAGTACACAGTGAATATAGTAGGAGAAAGATGAGAGAGTTTCTTTCATAAATAGGTTTTTAACTTGAGATTGCAGAATTCAGCATATTTATTTATACTCCTTTCAGAATGAGGAAGCAGCCAACATCATCGTGCAGCTGAACCATTCTTCTCACTCTCTCTGAGTCATCAATGCTTAGGTGAAGGGTACCCGTGACATCTTTCTATTCATAACAGAGGAATGATTCTGTTTTCAGTGATGTAAATTTTTACAAAAACTTTTCTCTAACTGCATGGTAACTATAACTAGTTAAAGGAATTGTGGAAAAAATTATAAGAAAAATTCTCGTCTTTATTACAAAAGTAACAAAATAATAAAGTTTAATAATAAATAGAGTAATAAATAAATAATAAAATAATAAAGTTTAATAAAATAATAAAAAATATAAAGCTCTCAAAATTTGGCATTTTTATACTGAGGTATTTTTTTCTTTTTTGAATGATATATTTTGTCAATGCTCCAAGGGTAGAACAGAATGTGCTGATGTTATAAAACAATGTCCACCAAAAATTATCTATCCACCAAAAAAGGTATTTTTCATAATTTCAAATGAAACTTCAAATTTTATTGTGTTTGTTCTATTTTTTTCAGAACTCTCCAGGCCCCCAAAACTATCAGAAATTTCCATGAAACTGAGAATTTCATTGTTGCTCATCTTCACTGTTGAGTGGCCATTGCCGGTAGGATATAAGGAGGAAGAGATATTAGCATGAAAAAACATTCCTCATTGGTCTAATACCTGGATATTTTATTGTCCATGTTGACCATCACTGTAGACTACAGAAGCCACTGAAATATTCACAACTATATTTTGCCAGGCCATTTGAATTGCTCAGTTACTGTAACTTGTGATTCAATCTCTTTCCCCAGCTATGCTTGTTGCAGGAAGGTAATCTAAAACACTGGTGTTTTCCCAGCAATTCTTTAGCCTTATGTAAATTTTTGAATAACAACAGATTATATAGACAGTTCATCTTTATAGAAATTGAAAGTGATTTTTGAGAGACTTGGCTGATCACAGAATGATGACAGGGAGGACTGACAGGAAGCATTGTTCGAGGACTCTGACAATGAAGGAAGAACTGCAGGCAAAGAATGATGAAAACAGAAAGTAACTCACACACGAACATCCCCATTTCTTGCGCAACACAAATAATTTCATGCAGAATGATTAAAGTCTGAGTTCTGAGGAGGAGGAGAATTTGGGTTTCTCTTCAATGGTCTAATGAAATATGTAAAGCTATTTCCTTTTAGATTTACACATTAGATATACAGATTTTTTTTGTTTTATTTATGTTTTATTTATTTTTTATTTATGTTTTATATTATGTGATTTATGTTCCATAGCCATGCTGGCAAGTAACATTATTTTTAAAAAGTTGTTGATCATAAAAAGGGAAATTTGGATACATGTAATGAACTCTGTAAACAGTAATCTGGAGACTAGCTGTTGCCAGATGTGAACTACCTGCAGAATTTGAAAAAGGGGTCTTTTTGGATTTGAGTTTCATGTGTTGTTTTATATTTGTGGCTTGTCTAATGGAAGTTATTAAGGTGTAGGGGGATTTTTTTTGTTCTTTTCTTTCTTTTTTCTGGAAAACAAATCTTCCTCCTCAAATTAAATCTGAAACTTGAATATTTTGGGTTGCAAAATATGACAGCATTGCTGAAGGCACTGCTCTGGAGGAAAGAAAGCAACTTTCTCTGTGGCATTGATCTATACGCAGGCTGTCAGACAGTTTGCCTTGTTTTGATGTCCTCGGGAGGATGGAGGTACTCACTTCCTTGGAATGGCAGTCAGGCAAGTTGTTGAGAGACAACAGTCAATAACCATTCACTCTAGATTAAACAAAATAAGTTGTTATGGAGTCTCTGGAAAAGGCAAGCATTGTTTTCTCATGAGGTGCTGTCCGCCTTTCAGAGATGTAATGCAATGTATGTGCACTTAAGACTCCCCACCTACATCTAAGATAATAGATGACCTTGTTTTTTTCTTGGTCTGTGAGTACTGAAAGCTGAGTCTTTTGAAGTATATACTGAAGAAACGTACTCATAATCTAAAGACTAGGATAGCTGAGTACTTCTGCACAGCTTTATTTGCAGTTACATTTTTTTGCCTAGAGCACTGGACTGTATATTTCCTTCTCCCTTTTCACTACAGAATTACAGCAAACCTGTTGCATATGTACAGGGACAAGCTAGCATTACATTCATTTTCTTGACAATGGTGGTAGTGCAACACACATCAGTTAACCCTGAAGGGTAAGCTTGGTTTTGGCCTGTGACTATCTCTGTGTACAACAAGAGTATCTGTAACACAAAAAGCTCAGCTTTTAAAACAGCGCAAGTTTTCACTATTCATAAGGCTGAGCACAGGTATTACTCAGTGATGGGGTAGGGCCTTGCTGTTTCTCAGTCTGATTCCTCCAAAGGAAAGGATGCAATGCCTGGATGCAATGTGGAATGCAGGCAATCCTGGAGCCTTTGGCCTGCAGCTACAAACATTTTCTTCTGATTTCTTCCTGAACCATAAAACATTTCCTCATTTCCTTTTATGTGAAGACAGATATGACATATCTAGTACCTTTTAAAAAACAACAAAGAAAGGAGTATTTTGTTAAATTCTCTTTATTTTTGTCTGAATTTCCACCTTTTTTTTTTTTTTTTAATTATTATTATTCCTAAACCTTTTTACTGCTATGAGTAAAAACTCTGGAGGAACAGACTCAAAGTGGCTGTCAAGAAGACTTTTTTCCCAAAGTAAAAGGTGCTGACAGACAAAAGAATTGTCATGAAAAATTTATAACCAAATTTCCCACAACAGAAAAGGGGCAAAACTACCTTACATATTAAATGCCAGATCTTCATGCATATCTGCTTCAGTACTGATTCAGTGGCAAAATAACTTTCAAAATGTTTTATGGTCCAAAGCAGCTATAAAGTAGCTGCATTTGTCATTTTAGTAAACTAAAATCAGAATTATACTAATATTCAGTGGGGTGACAGCAATATATTATCTTGTCAAGCAGGAGATCTGATTTTACAGGAATACGTGGTAGGTTAGAGAGAGGAGCTGTATGAAGGATGCATTTAATTACATAAATAATAATAAGAATGAACTATAAGACTAGTTTTACACACTAAAAATACATAATAATATGCGGATATACATATTTATATTCACATAAGACTATACATAAGCTTTTTGGCAAATACCAATGCATATTCTAAGCTAATGTCTCATCTTTCACATACCTTATGAGTCTTATTTGTATAAACGTATTTTTCAGATTAAAATAAACCATAAAATACTTTTCAAATTAAAGTAAGCTATAAACTGAGGAGTTCAGCATTGGATGCAACATAGAAGGATAAGAATTTGGATGTGCTTATTGATCTTACACTAAGCGTGAGTCATTAATGTGGTATGTCACTAAAGCCAGCTAATCTGATTTAGGGTATATCAACAAAGATATTTTCAGTAAAAGTGCTACTGAAACTGTTGTAGAAACTATTGGTGATGGCAGTGACCACATCCAATTCTGGGTACTCAGAGAGGCGTACTCAAACTGGAATGGGAACAGAAGAGGGCAACTGAGAGGTTTAGGAAATGTCTCATATCAGAAGACCACCAATAATTTGTGTTGGTAGACCAAGAAAAAAATAATTGCTGTATTTATAATTATTATTGCACTACAAATCTGAGAAAATATTTTTAGTAGATATTACTGGTGGTACAAGACCATAAGGAATGTAGCAAATAAAGGGCTGCAAACTTGCACTTTTCCCAACGTGAGAAAACTGGGATTTTAGTATAGTGTGAGCATAACGGAATGCACAAATCCCTTGGGAAAAAAACCTTAATTCTTTAGCTTGCTCTGGTGGAGTTCAGAAATATATGGAGGGGTTTTATGTT
The DNA here is from genome assembly GCA_020086605.1 of Lanius collurio. Classification (NCBI taxonomy): domain Eukaryota; kingdom Metazoa; phylum Chordata; class Aves; order Passeriformes; family Laniidae; genus Lanius; species Lanius collurio. The sequence continues at coordinate 1,742,073 of JACBWW010000026.1, forward strand.
GCAACTTCTTATAGGATCTACCAAGCTTTCTCCAGATCCAGCCTGTGGTGGGTGTTTTCAAAAAAAGGATGTAAGAGAAGTCAGTTATTATAAAGTCAATGGATTATCCCCAGATAGCTGATGCTTCCAGATGCAACATCTTCCCAAAGTCTGAGGACTGTTTGATTAATCCGTTCAGTAAGTACAAAAAGTTAAGGTTCATGTCAATGACAATAAAAAAATATTTCTACTAAAATAAAGATGTTCATAATTCTTTTTTCAAACAATAGTAATTTGTTGGGTGCTTGTCTTTTGGTAAGTTAAGGACTAAAAAAACTATATTAATGTAAACAAAAAAAAATTGAAGGTTTTGATCCCATGAGTACAAACTCTTTCAGTAAACTTGCAGGTGGATTTGATTATTGTAAATTGCAATGATGCTAATATTTTTGAGTTATTCTCAAAAAAGGACAGTTTCAAAGAAAAATGCTCACTTTTGTCTTTAAAAGATTCATTTGGTTTATAATAACTAAAATTAAAATCAGTAACAAAAGCCTTTTTACAATAAAGGTTCTGACAGCTCTAGCAGACATGTCCTAATAATTAATTTTTTTCTCTATGTTTTTTAGAAATTTTCAACAATCATATATTGTTGCACAAGACTTTATATGATAAAAACCAACACTTTCTATCAGGAAAATATTCTACTGGTAAAACTTTCTCCAGCTTTAAATGTGCTTTAACTGACTAATGAGAAGTAACAGTGAAATGCTTACACAGAAGTTCTGTCAACTCTGCTACCTGCACCCATCCCCCTTTCTGAAAAAAATAGAGAAACATAGCTGTTCCTAACTTCTTACAGATATTTAAACTCTGTTCTTATTTATAAATTGTAGGTTATGGAAAGGAAGGATGGTCTTAAGTTTAGATTATCCTTTCAACAGAACTATTAAACACTAATTACTGAATATGTTATTAGGTTTAGGCAGGAAGCAGCAATCCTATTGAAGATTTCTAGCCCTTTATGTAACATGACAGGGGAATATTAAACTTTCTAAAACTGCTTGGTTCCTTCTTACCTCCATATGATCATATATAACTTCTGCAAATTATTCCAAAGAAAGACATGTATATTTTCTGTTTCCTGTCTTTAGATTATAAAGTTAGTTTTCTTTTTCCATAAGCTGCAGTAATATGCAAAATACATTTCATGTTCTATAGAGTATTGGTAGAGTCATTCCTTCTCAAATAGAAAATAAAATCCAAGAGACAATCCTCTTATAAAATAGAAAACAAAATAAAGCAGTGAATAAATGACTGCATTTTTATTGCTATACGTGAACATATTTCCTTATACATCCATAATGTAATCCCAGATGCCCCCTCTACTCATTAGTTTTCTGGTTTCTTGTAGTTACCATAACAGCTGAGTTTCTTCAGGATTTACTGAATTTTGTTTTGGCAAGCTTTGTCGATCAGCTAACAAGGGCCATTCATGTGAAGAGCAGGACTGGACAAAAGCATGATTAGTCTACATATTAAGGCTGACTATTCTGTGGATAAAGCATGAATAATGTTTACCTCATAGAAAAGTTAACATACTGTTCACATAGAGATTTCTATTATTTTGAAATCCAGCATTTTTGAACTTAAAAGTTTGAATACTGAAAGTTGGTTAGATTTTCCTCAAGGAGAAGGAAATTTTTTTTCTCTACTGCTGGACAACACCCTGCATTCAAATAAAATGCAAAACAGTTTAAGGTAACTTTATATGCAAACACCTCCTATTGATTTGAAATCCAAGCTGGAAAAATACAGAGCTGATATTCGAAGTCCAAGCTGGAAAAATACAGAGCTGATATTTAAAATGCACATAGTGCATGAAATTACCTCACATTATGGGTAATACATGCCTTGTAGCAATTATGTCACTTATGCTTACACTAATTAAGTGTTGATGTGTGAGCACTAAGTTGCAATGATGTTGTTAACTAATGTACATAAATATTCCCTTTAAACTGTAATTGCATTTTGCCATAACTTAAAAGAATATATGCTCAACTGGGTGTATACGGTTCCATTACCTTAAGGAATGAATTACAAACTTCAGTCTGTCACTAAGTACTATGCTTGAGTTCTACCTTTTAACTTAAAGGGGAAAAATCCTTTTGTCTTGGAGTTTAGAACGTACAGGACTCTCATAAGAGCTTACATATCATGCATTTAAAAGGGTAGCAGTTATATTCAGAGTAAGACAAGTTCAGACCACAAGGGCTGGATGTCCCAAACTTGAACAGATGCAATGTAACTTAATTCACAATTTATCTGCACTGCATTTCTCTCAAAAGAATGAAGCTGATCTTGGGAAAAACTGTTGTGTTCTTCCCATTTGGAGTATGCAAGATTTATGATGGCCTGAAGTTAATGCTGCTTCACTTTCAACACTAGAAATCCAGTTGCTCTAAAACTGAGGTGGAGGAAAATTCAGAAGTGTGTTGTCCAGTGATCTTTTTAACAAGTGCAGCTTCAGTGTTGTGAAGACGCAGAGCAATGCAGTTGTAGGAGACAGGTCGTTGCAAGCCTGACAATAGCCAGTTTTGCAAAACAATTAGATATCTTTAAAAAAAATGTATACTTTTATGAGCTAAGAATAAAAAGAGTATTAGTGATCTTTACTGTGCATACAACAACATATATTGACTTGCACTAAGAAAGTGAGCAGAAAAACCAATGCTCTTATGGTTCAAGGCAGTGCCAGCTGGGGCAACACTTGCTATTCAACAAACCTCAGTTCTACTGAAAACACCAGTACTTCCTTGGAGTAAATGGAAGATGTTTTTATGCTCAGTGTGGGAATTCAAATGAAATTCAAACTCTTTGTTAAGCAAAAGATTGGGACTGTTCTGTTCAGTCCAAGAAAATGTCTTTATTACTGTCTTTCACAGTATCCTTCTACAAAAAAATATCCAGCACAAATCTAGACAAGTCCATAATACACTGGATGAGCAATTTACTGATATTTTGGGCTCAAAGGGTTATAATAAGCTGAGTTAAATCAGGCTGGTCACCAGTTAACAGCTAGGTTCTCCAGAGCTCCATTTTAGGGCACATGCTCTTAAAGATTTTTGTAAATGTTCTGGATGCTGGAACCAAATGCCACTAAATTTTACAATGCTGATAAACCAAGAGGAGCTATGGGCTCCCTAGAAGGTAGAGATGCTTTGCAGAGAGATCTGGACAGTCTAGAATGCTGGGCAGTCACCAACCAAATGAAATTTAACACGAGCAAGCCTGGGATTCGCTGCCTGGGAAAGGGTAATTTTGGTTATATGGACAAACTGGGGGATGGGAGGGAGTCTGGAGGCAACACTGCAGAAAGAGATCTGGGGTTTGGGTTCATGAAAATGAGTGCACTGTGTGTCCTGGCTGGCAGGAGGGCCAACCATGTCCTGGGTGTATCAGGCACAGCATCACCGGCTGGGCAAGGGAGGTGAGTGTCCCTCACTCCTCTGTGCTGCTGCAGCCCCACCTCAAGCCCTGCGTGTGGTTGCAGGCACCTCCGTATAGGAAGGGTGTCAGACCCTTAGGGTGTATTCAGAGGAGGGTGAGCAAGATGGAAAGGTCTCGAGGGCAAGAATTCAGAGGAGTGGCTGAGGTGACTTGGCTGGTTCAGTTTATAGAAGAGAAGGCTACAGAGTCCATTGCAGCCTACAACATCTTCAAGGGGTGCAGCAGAAGAGGAGCTGCCAATCTCCTCTCTCTGGTGAGCTGGAATAGGACAAGAAGAAATTGAATGAATTTGTGTCAGGGGAAGGCCAGATTGTATATTATGAAAAGGTATTGCCCTCCCCCTAAAACCAGAGAAGATGAAACAGAATGAGTCATCCTCAAAAGAAGTGGACTGATGTCACTGATACAGTTTAGAATGCATAAAAACTTTCAAAAGGTGCATGATCAAACCTATTAATTCATTTAACTGTATCTATAAGGCAGATATCTTGGCAGAGGACAATGCATGGATTTCTTGAGCCTGCAAAATTATTATGTACACAGCAGAAGAGACATTGAAGTCAAGAGACAAGCCAGTGCAAATCCTAAGTCATGAAGGATATCATGCCCCCAGTGCCTCATGGGGGTATGTTTCAAAGCTCATAGTAGATGCATAGCAACTAAAAGTCTGTTCTACCAGAAACTGAAACCTACTGTGCATATGTTTGGAGGACCATAAAAAATAAAAAATCTGCTTTATCAAGACATAAAATGCTACCATACATGCAGTGCATAAATTACTCAAAATACTATCATAATTCACAATCAAAAGCCTCAAAGCCTTTACAGATTCAAAGAACATGACAAAACCTAAAGTATTTTATGTTTCTACATTAGCGAGGTCTCTCTTCTGATCTAGGAAATTTGTCTTTAAACTTTCTGAGGTTTTGGACCTGGGTGCTTTGGGCATTGCCTTTAATAACGTTGAAGAAATTTAACACTGGGCTTAATTTAAAAATCAATCAACACAACCAAAAAAGTCCACCCTATCTTTACCAAGAAGTCAACAAAGGTTTTCTGTTGTCAGAGTTTTGATAAATCATCCTGTTTGGCTCTGATTTGTCCAACCTGCTTCACTCTAACAGGAGGTTTTTTCATGGTGGAAAGCTCAATTATTCCAATATACTGCAAAGATTTGCAGGAGCTTGAAAATGCATTAAAAGTAAATCTCTTTTTCTAGGGGGAAGAGAGAAGTCAACATGGGAGAATAAACCAAGGAAAGGAAATAGGAAAGAAACTTTGTGATGCAACATACTGCCGCTACAAACATCTGAGCAGCCTGACCAGCATGAGCACAGCACTGAACTTCCACTGAAGGCTGAATAATCCTTCTTGTATTTTTATTTGGTCTGGTGTACTGGCCATGTTCTATGTCTGGGTGAAATCTGACTTTTAGTCCTGATTGTGCACAGAAGATGGTAAGGCAGCTGGAGCCTCAAACATTTTTCCTTCAGAGCATCTGTGTCAAAATTTAGGCTGAACTGCACACAACACAAAGTAGCAAAAGACGAGGAACAAAATGGAAAATGTTGACTCATGGTGAGGAGTGGTCTGCTTGTTCTCTGGATTAGTTCAGAAAGGAATGCTCTTTGTCTGAGGCCTAACAGCTCAGTAGAAGAGAAACACACCATATTGCTCTTCTTCACGGACTAAGCTCCTCATGTTGTATTCACAGAACAACTTACTCTCTGGCTTTATCAACAAAACAGGAGTGGATAGAGTTGTGGCTAAACCAACCACTTTCCTTGCCCTCTACTTCATTATTCTACTTTAAGACTGGCATCCGAACTGGAAAAAAGGCTTGTACGGAAAAAATGAAGCACGTAAGAGTTATGATTTAGCTGAAACTTCATTATGTCTCTATAAAAGCAAATTCCTTTAAAAATAAACATGCAAACACTCAATTTTAAAGTTCTGGACAGTAAGAATGGGTCAATTAATGGTGGAGGAAAATCTGATCAAAACTAGATAAGTTAAAGCTTGCATTTTGCAAGCCTGCCTGTCATGAATATTTGATGTATTTGTGTAGTATCCTGTATCTGGTTTCCACTGTAATCCAGTGTGAGTGTTAGGATGTCTGTTGCTGTTAGTGCTGTATCTCATATCACAGCATATGACACAAAAATATGACTAAACTTAGGAAGCTGTCCTAGCTGCTACCAAATGCATGAAGTATAAATTGCAAAATGCCAAGCACTTTCTCTGCCCCTGCCAAACAATCTTATCAGGCATAATGAGATTTCTGTTCACACTCTGTAACCTCATGTAACCTGGACTGATTGGATTTGGATTATCCCTATGAGTGCTGTGTGGACCTGTCATCGGCCTTTTTTTCCCTGAGGTGACTTGAAAACACTTAATAGGCTGCTTCCCAAATCTTTTGGGGTTGCTCTTCAGTCACCTAGGCACCTGAGCAGCCCTAGTAGAGGGGAAGCCTCAGACTGTTTCCAACCTACTCCAGTGCCCCGGGTCTCTGTTCCAGCTGATTCTTCCATATCATTCCTTCTGGGCTGGCAGTGGGGAGGGACAACATATAAAAAACCTTTGTTGCACGTTTCATAAACCAGGTATTTGGATTTTCTGTGCTTACCATGCTCCTTCAGGTGATGTATGCTGCACAAAGAGTAAGAAACCCAAATGAACCTTTTGCTTCCTATATTTAAAGTGCATCTGCCTCTCTGTCACACTGGTTTGGACCAATAAGAAAGATATCTTTTAACTCAGATATTTTTTTTCCTCTATGTACTCATCTCTTCCAAAGACTGTTTGGAAATGAAATAAAGAAAGAAGTAAAGGTCTGTTTCCTTCTGTTAAAGTACTAAGCAAGCATCTACAAATTCAGCAAGATAGAAGGTCATAAGACATTGCCTCTAAACAAGTACTGGTCACCATTAAGGAATTTAGCAGCAACTGATAGTACACATCTGATATGGTAAGTGGTAATTTTGAATGACAAAGAATTATCTTTGAAAATTTCCAACCATTACAATTTTCCAAAATTGGAAAGCAATAAATACTGAAGTGCCTTAAAGCACTGGGTAAAGGATCCTTCCTTAATGTCACAGAAAAGTGATGGGAAGGATCTTTGTGATTACATGAAGAGGTGGCTTATCTGATATAGTTACATGTGGGCCACTCAGGTAACTATTGATTAGATGTCTTTTTTGGTCTTTCATTAAGAATTTAATTACCCAGCCCCAAAGAAACTTTTGGGATAGAGAGGAGAAAGAAAAAAACATGCTTAACCAGATGTTTTTACTTATTCATTCTGGCAGCTCTCACAATTCTATAACCTGTGACTTTTTTTCCTGTTTCCTTGAGAGTTTTTATTTTATATATGGAAATTTTTTGGAAGTTTCATTTTGGAGAAGGTATTCTTGTAATTTTTTCTTTCTTCTGGTTCTCAAGGTGAGACATAGAGAACTAACCAGCACCTTTGTGTCCTCTCAGCGTTTGTGCTGGGCTTGCTCGGCAAAGGATGGAATACTCTGCCCAGATCACAGCACGATTCCTGTGTTCTATTCTGTATGTGAGACCACTGCTTCCTCTCCTGAGAACATGTATAGTGACACTCCCTTTTCAGCTTGTCATGATGGATTACAACAGGATGTCCATGACAATATTCCTTCATGCAAATGTTAAAGCTTCTGAGTCTTTGTTTCACCTCACTCTTTTCCTCACTTCTGTCTCTTTCTTAGCTCAGGATGAGTTTTGAGGGGTCATAAAAATAGATCCAGTAAAACTAATAAATGTCATATGTATTTTCTTGGCTGTTACCACCAGCAAAAGTCTGGAATTTTAAAAAATTTCCAAAGACTACAAGAGAGTTGGTAATCTGGCTAGAAAAATGACCCATATTGGGCAGAAAATCAAGATATTTACTGTCTGAAATGAAAACTGTTTTTTACCTAGTCATCAAAAATATTTTCAGATTACTTTTAGTGAGTGAGTAGAATTTTAAACACTTAACACCTGAAGTGCCTGAGTTTTGAGTGAAATGTTTGAGCAAAATACTAAGGACACATTTCTCAAAGATATGTCAGTAAAATTTGAAGTCAATCTCCTGCTCATTGCCTGTGGCATCAGGATACTGTTCCTGACTTTATGGAAGGAAAAGCTCACCTGTGATTTACAATGATCCAAAAATCTACCATATTTTTTCTGCACTGATGAAGAAATATTTGTGAAATGTTTGGTTACTCCTTCACCTAGTTGGTGGCTGGTCACAGTTTCTTTGGTGCTGCTCAATATTCTGTGGAAAAAAGAGTCTAAACCAAAGAAAATATATGGCACTGTGGGTAGATACAGTGTCACATCCTTTGGTCATCTCCTTCTCTAAAGTATTGGCAAATGTGAAATTGCAACAGTAATAGCTGGTCACTGTTACCAAATTTCTATGCCTTTCCCGCATTTCTATTAATTTGAAATACAAAGTAAAGCGATGTATTCTTTGCTGTATGTTCAGAAGAGGCTCCCTCTATGCTGTCTTATTCTTTTGTTGTAGTCTTTGCTCTCTTTTCCCCCTGAAGCTATTTATTTTAATATTCTGAATTGTGGCTTTTATCATTCATTTTTTTTGACATAAAACTATGCTCAACTGACACGAATGAGCTTATAAACTTTGTTCATGCTGTCACATTTTCCTGCTCTCATCAGAGAAAAGTGAGTAATCTCCAGTGAATAATCTGTTAAATTTAGCCTCTTTTTCCTCTCCAACTACATGAGTTCCTCATATGCTTCTATTATTAGACAACGTGGCACAAACACTCTGGGCTGTATTCCATTTAGTGAATACAAATATTCAAAATCTGAGCTATTTAGTTTGGGAGAAAGAGGTAGCAAAAAGGACAACATAGTATTTCTCACCATTATTTTTCAAAATCATCTTCATCAGTTAAAAGCTTAAGTTGTCATTGTGCTTGTTATGGTGAAGACTGAAATTAAATTTCTTTTTTAGGAAGCATTGTTTATGTGCTATTAACATTCCTAAAGTAATTGCTTTGATGACTTTTCACCCAGAGTTTCCTGAACACAGCACTGGTAGCTGCAGCTTCTATATCTAACAAAGCCTATTCAAGTTTTTCTGGGTTTCTTGTTTGTACTTTTTTTAGTTTGTGCGGAAGCCTGATTTCTGTGTCATGATGTATGTAGATTTGGGATATTCTTATTCCAACACTCAAATTATAGCATGGTAATGATGATTATTTTATGACAATGTTGTAAAACTATACAAAAAGTCAACACAAATTGTGAAGGCAGCTTAGCACAGTGGGAAGATACACCTTTTTTAAAAATGCTTTTCATTCAGGAAAGGAGACTGCTGCACTTCATCTTATGCTTGCTTCTTTATTTGTCTCAAGCAATGTTTACAAGGAAAACGAAGATTTGAAGAAAATTTCTCCACAACTGCTCAACTTGTCATATTTGTAGGAACTGAAATCTAGGATTTACTGTACCTATTTGAATAAATGCAATTGTTGTCTCGGTTGCTCTATTTAGTGAGCAAAATGACTGCTGTGTTTGCAGAACTACTTGATTTATTCTGTTAAAAAAAAAAAATGGAAACCATATTCTTGCACTTTTCATGCATTTGACTGCTGTAAGATATTCTGAAAGTTACAACTCAGAAAATTCTTCTCAGTTTTCTTTCCTGCCATTTGAGTGCAGAAACATACCCAAGTTCATAGACATACATTATTACGAAGAAGATCAAAAATACTCAGTTTTGCCTTTCAACTTGTTTAATCTGGGAGGGAAATTTAAAAAAGACCCAACCAACCAGCCAAAACCCATAAAAACCAGTATCACTTGAAGTTCTAAACCATCTGCAGAAGAACTGAGGATGGAAACCAATCTGGGAATGAAATCAGTAGCCCAGCTGAAATGCATCTACACCAATGCACACAGTGCGGGTAACAAACAGGAGGAGCTGGAGGCCCCTGTGCAGTAGGAATTCTATGACATAGTCACCACCATGGAAACATGGTGAGATGACTTGCATGACCAGAGTGCTGCACTGGATGGCTACAAGGGACAGGCAAGGAGGGAGAAGCGCTGGGGTGTCTCTGTCCATTAGGAAGTGTTTCAACTCTGCAGTGCTCAAGGCTAGGGATGATGAGGTTGAGTGTCATTTGCATAAGAATCAAAGAGAAGGTTGGGAAGGCAGATATTTTTAGAAAGGACAGGTCAGTCAGGTGAAGTGGTAGACTTGCTTTTTATGTGAGAGAGCAACTAGCCTCTTGTTAAGCTTGGTCTGGGGACAGATAATGAGTTGAGAGCTTATGGGTAAGAATTAAGGGACAGGCTAAAATGGGTGACACTGTTGTGGACGTTTACTACAGACCACCTGATTAGGAGGAGGAAGTTGATGAGGTTTTCTGTGGGCAGCTGGAAGTAGCCTTGAGGTCACAGGCCTTGGTTCTGGGATACTTCAATCACCCTGACAGTTGCTGTTGGGACAACACAGCTCAGCAGACACAGTGCAGAAAGTTCCTGCAGATTACTGATGATAGTTTTTGATGCAAGTGGTGTGGTAGCTAACAAGGAAAGGTGTGTTGCTGGAACTTATACTAACAAACCAGGAGGGACTGGTTGTAGACATGAACATTTGGAGCAGCCCTGCCCACAGTGACCACGAGATGGTGGAACTAAGGATCCTGGATGGAGGAAGCAAAGCAGTAAGCAGGGCTAGATCCCTGAACATCCAGAGAGCTAACCTCAGCCTCTTCAAAGACCTGCTTAGAGGAATCCCATGGGATAGGGCTCTGGATAAGAAGGGGGTCCAAGAGAGCTGGACAACCAGAAAGGCTTCAGCAGCAGTACATCAATATTAAAAAAAAACCCAAAAAAATTGGGGAAAAGGTAGGGCTGCTGCTGAATCAGAGGCATGTTCTAGTAACAGAAGATGCAGAGAAGGTAGAATTACTGAATGCCTTTTTTGCCTCAGTCTTTACTGCTTAGACTGACCCTCAGGAGTCCCAGACCTCAGAAGCAAGAGAAGAAGGCTGGAGAAAGGAAGATTTCCTGGGGCTGTAGAGGGTTTGGTTAGAGATAAGCTAGGCAGAGTTAACATCCATAAATCCATGAGCTCTGATGGGATGCAGCCATGGGTGCCAAGGGCATTGACAGATGTTGTTATATTCTCCAACATCTGTAAAAAAATACGGAGAAGAAGCGAGGTGCCTGGTGTCCAGAGGAAGGCCGGTTTTACTCCCATCTTCAAAAATGGTAAGAGGAAGGACCCAAGAAACTACCAGCCAGCCAGCCTCACCTCAGCTCCTGGAAAGATGATCTGGAGATCATTTAAAGCATATAGAAGACAAGAAGGTCATCAGGAGTACCAGAATAGTCAGGATGGATTCAGAAGGGGAAATCACGCTTGACTAGTCTGATAGACTTTGATGACATGGCAGGATGGGTTGATGAGGGAAAAGCAGTGAATGTTGTATATCTTAACTTCAGCAAGGCTTTTGACACTGTCTCCCATAACATCCTTGCAGGTAAGCTCAGGAGATGCAGGTTAAAGGAATGGACAGTGAGGTGGATCAAGAACTGGCTGAAGGCAGAGCTCAGAGGGTCATCATCAGTGGAACAGAGTCCAGCTGGAGGCCTGCAGTCACTGGTGTTCTCCAGGGATCAATAAATTTTTATGATGTTAGTACTTTCTGTTTCTACTTAAAATATATAGACCAATACAAGTAGGATCCAATTTGCCTTCTTTCTGAATATTATTGAAAGTAAAACATGAATTCTGCTAATTCATAAATAAAGGTATTTCTACTTTTTGATTATTGCAATATTGCAAGCAGAAGTTGTTACTATCACCTTGCCATTCTGATATTAAATTTTCTCCACATCTAGTGCACAATGCTACATAGGAATATGCTGGAGGGTGAATTCCAGCCTGTAATGCCCTGGGGTGCCCTGTTTGTGACGAGTGCAGAGGCTTTGAGGTAAAGGGGAAAATTATCTCTTTGTGGAAGCCTGTTGACGAGATATTCAGGATTGAAGCTGTACAAGTTTTGCAGGTTGGGGAGAAGCAGAGTGGGCCTAGCTCCAATCCTCCCACTCATGTCACAATTCCTGGGGAGTAGTACCCTGGATTTTTCTCAGGTGTTTGTAGACACCTAGTGCCCATGATGGCCAACTCTACAAAGCAGTTGCTAGTCATGCTGCCTGTGCTGGAGAATTTATGTGGAACTCCAATGGTTTGGTGAATATCAGCGCCTTGGGCAGGGTGATCTGTTGCAGTGGGGATCTCCTACAACATGTATAGACAGCAAGGCTCATGGAAAGAAATAGAGAATGATATTTGTGTTGATGTTCAAAGATGTTTATTCTCCAATCCCATGGCCGGGGTACTGCCGATGAACTGAGGAGTCAGGGGAAAAACCAGGTCTTTCCCGGGAAGGGGAACACAAAATAATCAATAGGGAACAGGTTTAGGGTACATGTGACCAGGGAGCAGGGGAAATCCCCTATGTCCCAGGGCAGGCTCTCATCCCAGGCCCCATTCCAAGGGGGAAGAATCCCAACAGGGATCCAGCTGCTTTGCCTGGAGTGGGGAATGTGCTGCTCTGTGTTCTCTTGGCACTGCAGGGTGATAGAAAAAGGGAGAATGAGAAATTTTATTGTCAGCAGAGAGAAAATGGGGAAAGATATCCCACTGATACTCAAACCACGAGGGAGCTACTGTGTATCCAGTACATGAGTCCACAAAGAATGGCAAGTTGTGGGGCTTTTTTAATCTGCTGTGCTGGTCTGCAAGAGAACATACCTTGTGCAGGTCTCAGCACCATCCCTCTTTGGCAACCCAGATTGCCCTTTCCACTTGAAAAGCTGTTATTAATTTCAAACCTAGTTTGCCTAGGAAATGAGTTAAAAACAGCTCCTGATACAACATTTTTCTCCAGGTTCTTCTGGTGTTTTAAATCTTTTTTTATTCTTGTTTTAAACTGTGCTGCTGTGTTTCATGCACCTGTTTGAGTGACCTATACGAGAACCAGGTGAAGCTAGTTAAAATAAGGAAAACAATAAAACCAGCTGCAGAAGGAAATACTTTCAAGGGTACAAAGTAAAGAAAATGGAAGGATAATTCCCTCTAGTCTCTTTTGATTCTAGATAGCTTTGGTGTTATTTGTAACAGAAGGAGCTGAAAAGCATGGTGACAGAACGTGATCTTTAAGCTCATGGTCTTGAATGAAGGGTCTTGAACCTCTTAAAGAGTCTTGAATACGGCCAGGTACAAGATGCAGACAAAGAAAATAAAAAGAAAGAAAAAAAACTGAGAAAAAATATAGAAAATAGGGCAAGTCTCTGGAGGCCAGAGAAGTAACTAATGCAATGCTCCAATTACTTTTGAAAAGGATCTAAAAGAATTGCAGGAAATTAGACCAGTCAGTTTGACATCGATTTTTTAAGTCTCAGAAGTATTTTTAAAGGATCACATGTGGATACATTCAAAAGCACAGCTTGAGAACAGACAATCAGTGTGGCATAAGGATAGGGTAATGAGGTTTAAGTAATTTGTTTATATGAAATTACATGTATCTGTTTTAAAAATATTGCCATGTGAGTCAGTGGGAGAGCAATAAACATTATGAAACAGCAGAACTATCTGAAAAAAAATCTCTCTTTGATTTAAGAACTAAGGTATGAAGTCTTCAGAATAGAGGAGAACATGGTAAGTACAACTGACAATGGAAAAAGGCAAACACAGGAATAGATGTCTTATATTTGGGCCTTGCAGGAGTAGTTCCAGTTCACAAGTCATCAATACCAGAAAGCTCTAGCAGGCACCTGATATGGTTTCAGAAGCTCCTGGTGATCTCCTGCAAAGGATTTGCCCTTGTGTGTCAGATGTATTTAACAAAGCACCAGAAAAATGGTGCCTTTTGTTTCAAAGGACTCAGAAAAAAATTCCCACTAGAGAAAAAAACACGCATCTAAAACATGTTTTCTGATTTCAAAAGCATTCAGCTTAATGTGTGGGCTATGCATATAGTTTGTGGAGCATGGAGAGGAGAACTGATGGAACTGGAAGCGGTAGAGAAGCAAGTGCATAAGCAAGGGATGGATCTGAATGTGTGAATGATGTAATTATTTGGTATTTGCATAAAAAGAATATGTGGCCTTACAGAGTTTTTGGAAGCAATGCCTAGATTTTAATAGGCATAGCTGAGAGCAAGGAAGAAGGGCATAATCAAGAGAAATCATTTCAGTGAAGTGTAAGACCCCCTCTAGGGATTACAATGAGACACATATGTCTGATATAAAACTCACTCCTGTATGCTGAGAGCAACGACGAGAAGGTTTATCTGCTTTCAGATGCTGCTGAATTAGAATCCATAGAACTCTGTAAGAAGAAGAGAAAACAATTCTGTCACATACATAGATAGTAAGCTCTTCAGGTAATATTCAAGTCACAAAACCAGGATGAAGATCTGCATTTTAAACATCTCAAAGCTTCACTATATAGAGAGAAAACACTTACAGAAACTCAGAATTCAGTTTACATTTTTCAAACTCAACCAAGAATCAATCTTTCTCTAAGAGCTGGGGAGCACAGAGGATCACAGTGATGAAAAATGTCATATAATGGTAAGCGTAAGTTGATGTTCATATTAACCTTCTGCAGTATTTGGCATCAGAATGATTAGATCATTATTTCTGATAGAATCATAGAATGGCTTGAGTTTGAAGGGACTTTAAAAACTAGCTTGTTCCAATCTACCAGCCACAGGTGGGGACACCTTCCACTAGACCACAGTCCCATCCAACATGTCCTTAAACACTTCAGGAATCTGGATGTACAACCTCTCCAGGCAACCAGTGCCACTGCTTCACCACCCTCACAGAAAAAAAAAAAATTCCTAATATCTGATCTAAACTTCCTCTTTTTCACTTTGAAGCCACTCTCTCTTGTCCTGTCACTCCTGTAGAGTCTCTCTCCGTCTTACTTGGAGACTCCCTTCAGATACTGGAAGGCTGCAGTTGGGTTACCCCAAAGCTTTCTCCTCTTCAGGATGAATAATTCCAACTCTCTCAACCTTTCCTCACCAGAGATGTGCTCCATCCCTTTAATTGTTTTTATGGCCCTCCTCTGGACTCTCTCCATGTCCTTCCTGTGCGGGGGACCCCAGAGCTGGATGCAGCATTGCAGTGGGGTCTCACCAGAGCAGAGCAGAGGGGCAGAATCCCCTCCCTGGCCCTGCTGCCCACACTGCTTTGGATGCAGCCCAGGACACAACTGGTTCTCTGGTCTGGGAGTGCACATGGATGACTCGTGTTCAGCCCCTTCTCCACCAGCACCCACAAGTCCTTCTCCCCAGAGTTACTCTCCATCTGTTCAGCCCCCAGCTTGTGTTGATACCTGGGTGTTGTAACCACTAGATTTAGCTTAGCAGGCTGTAGCTTCCTGAGAGTGCAGCAGGAGTTACCTAGGGCAATGCAACCTGCCACATCCCCATAGTCCATTTCGGATGGCCTCACGATCTTGCTCCGGCAGCTAGCAGCATTACAACTAGTGATGATGAAGGAGGCAAGAAGGGTGTCCCATGAGGGTTGAGATGGCTTTAATCACATCTTGTCCCGGTGACTCTGAGAGGCAGAGAGAAACCTTGTGGTCTGGGCGTGAGTGGAATTTGTTGGGGGCCCAGAGGAGGTTCCTGGGTGGGGTTGGGTGACGCTTTGCTGGCTCTTTAATGAGAGCTCTGGTGCACCCTTGATCAGAGGAGACACACAGTCACCTCCATGATGTCCTTGGGGAACGTCCTCAGAAAAGGCAAGGCGCTGGCTCTTCCTCAGAGGAGGCACACCAGGCAGCCAATGTCCAGGGCTCGCGTCACCTTGGAGGTAAGGAAGGCGAGAGGGGCCGATAGTATGGGTTCCAAGGGATTTATTACCACTGGAGGGTCCAGGGACCACCGGCCCCGAACAAGGGTGTGCACAGCATTTTATGGAGGGGTAGAAAAAGGCGGGGAAAAGGAAAGCAACCAATAAGGTACAGTTAAGGGGGAGGATACAATCCAGTGGGAACCAATGAGGGAAACAGGGAGGTGGAAGCCACAACAGGGAGCCAACAACCAACCAACCCAGCAGGGAAGAACTTTCTAGAACAAGGGGAGGTGGTTTGAGTCTGGGAGCAGCCCAAAAGGAGTGTGGCCTAGACCTTGGTGTCCACTGACCCACCCTCTGAGTCACTGCCATGGGCAGGGAAATCCACCCAACTCATTTGCATCAGCCCATGAGTAGGCTGGGACACTGCAACAGTTCTCCGTTTTTTATTCTTTTGAACTAAGAAAGGTTTCTTTAGTGAAAGGTTTTTTCCACTGCAATAAGCAAACATTTTTTAAACCATCCAAAAAGCAAAAGAATAAGGAAAATGATGACAAAACCCCATAATATTGTCCTGACAATGGAAGAGATCCAGCCTGATAGTCCCCAACCTTTAAAAATATTGTCCAGTGAGTCTTCAGATTCCATTTTTATCTGGGTGATCACTTTCTTCATCTTTTGGATGGAAGAGTGTATGCTTTCACTGCGAGAGGACAAGTTAAAACAACACATCCCCTCAATTTCTTGACACCCGTGGCTGTGTGCGAGAAGGAGAAAGTCTACGGCAGCACCATTTTGTAGAGTAGCCTTTCTGGTTATTTCCTCATCTTCAAGGAGGTCACTCAGTGTGGACAAAGTAAGATTGGCTTGCTTAGCCATGCAACACTCTAGGGTATCCAATTCTCCTAGAGCTTTGGCCGCTGCTCCCCATGGTAAAAGAGACACGGCGGATCTTTTTAGATGAGACCAATGGAAACTCTGGGAGTCACAATTTTCATTTAATTCTTTGAGATTTCTCTTTTCTTGGGCCAATCAGGACTTATTACTCCAATGGATAATTTGGGTTAAATTGGGGTAAACAGTGTCAGCTGGCCTAAAGTACATGGGCTCCCGGGAATACGAGAAGGGAGGACTGCCCATGCTCTATCTGAGCAGATGACGAGCTGTCCTCTTGGAAATTTTTTGGGACAGTTTGTGGAAGCCAATAGGGTTAATTTGGTAACATTACACCATTCAGGTGTGGCAAACTGCCTGTGGTGTGAGTTGATGATGGTGTAATTTGTTCCTTCTTCTTCTGCCTTGTAAAAAAAATGAAGGCAGAAAGGAGCTGGAGCAGACTCTAGCTCAAGCTCCTGGGGTTCCCTCTCGGCATTGGGTAGCGTTTGGCCCATGCATCCCAATGCTGCAGAGGATTTGCTGGAGGCAGTCCCTTTGTAGGCTTAGAGTACATGTAAGATACCTGAGGAGGTGGAGAGGGGGTTGCTTGCAGCTGCCGTAGAGAGGCACAGGTGGTCCTGCTGTATTGCTTCAGCCAGGTTGACCCACACCTTCTTTCTTGGCTGGGGTCCATGCTTCTCCTCTTTGGAGGTACCACAGGAGGAGCAGCAGCATCAGTAGCATCAAGTGGGGCAGTAGCAGGCGGGATGTCATCTTGGAACTAAGAAAGGGTAAAACAGAAATACAGTCAACTTAAGTAACACTGGCTGCCGTGGGCTCCCCCTCCTTAAATTAAACTGAGGGATTACATTGGGAATGGGAACACATTAGGGAAGTCGGGGAAGGAAAGGTCAGTTTCTGTGGCCTGGAAGAGGAGGTTTTCTTTGGTTCAGTTTTATTTTTTTCTTCTTTCCCAGGCTATTGCAGCAGCATTTTGTTTCCTTCCTGTGGATGGTGGTTTTAGGAAAGGTTTTATCCACTTTCCAGGGATCCATTTTGGGCCTTCTGGGGTGGATATGCATCCATAGCTTCTACCCTAGGTGACTAAAGGGGTAGGGGCCACGTACTTGTATCTGGGTCCTTTATTAAGACTTCTGGTCTTTCGTCAAATTGGTTTTTGAGGAGTTCATAATGTGTCTGGTTATTGGGGGATTGGGTTCTTCATAAGTACAGTTTAAAAAGTTTAATGTAAACAGTGCTTTAGAAAGTCTCAAGACAGGGACATTGATCTCGCTGCCTCCTGTCTGCTGCTCTACCAGTCTCCTTAACATCTGATGCTTTCTTTCAACAATAGATTGGTCCACTGGAGAATGCGGAATTCCAGTAACGCGTTCTACCTCCCATTCATTGAAAAATTTTTTGAGTTCAGCAGAGGTGTATGCTGGGTCATTGTCTGTAATCTTTATCTTATTCGGTGTCCCCAACATGGCAAAGGCCTGTGTAAGATGGCTGATCACATCCTTTGTCCTTTCTCCTCAATGGGCTGAGGTGAAGCATGCGCTGGAAAAGGTATCTACTGAGATGTGTACATATTTTTGGCAACCAAATTAGGAGTCTGTCTGCCATACCTTGCAACTGCCTAGGCCTCGGGGGTTTACCCCCTGGCCCAAAGATGGAAGTTCATGTTTTTGGCTGTTGATGCATGTTGCCACAATGGCCTTCACCTGGTCTCTGGTGAGACGGAACATCCGGACGAGGCCTGAAGCATTTTGATGAAATGTGGCATGGCTCAGCTGGGCTTGCTGGAATCTGTTTGGTAAATCTGCTAACTCAATAGGCATTGCTAAGGCATCCACTCTCCGGTTCCCTCTGCGATAAAGCCAGGTAAATCAGTGTGAGATCTCACATGCATAACATAAAAGGGTTGCTTTCAGTGGGAGACTAGCTGAACCAGCTTCGAGAGCAAATTGTAAATTTTTTGATTTGTGACCTCCTTTAACAGAGCTTTTTCTGCCCTAGAAACTACTCCTGCAACATAGGCTGACTCAGTTGTCAAACTGAATGGTTCAGTGAACCTTTCAAATGTTCTGACTACTGCTGCAAGCTCTGCAACTTGTGGTGATCCTTTGACCACCTGCACATCAGACTCCCACTTTTAACTGCGAGGATCCCTCCAAGTGATGACAGACTTGTGGGACGCTCCAGAGCCATCTGTAAAGACTGTCAGGGCATTTAAGGGTTCACGACTCTGAATTTCTTTTGGGATCAATTTGAAAACTGAATTGAACAGTTTATGTTTTGGATTATGAATTGAGATTTGGCCTGGGTAGCTATCCAGGAGGAGATGGTCAAGTGAATTAGTAGTCAATGGCAGGTATATGCATGTGAAATCATGCCCTGCAAGGGTGTGGAGGTGGGACCTAGCTCTCATTATCAGCTGAGCCATGAGCTCCTGTGGCGTTGCAATGCTTTAAGATGGTTGGTGTAGGAGGAAAACCCACTCGATGATTAACAGAGGATCCCTCTGCACCTTGTCCCACTGAAAAATCATCCCATGGAGGTATGGCATTTTCCCCAAAACAATAAATAGGAAGGGCAAACCTGGGGCACAGCAATGTGCTTGGTGGGATGATGGTGCCTCTTGGAGTTTGATGATTCACCTTCTTGCTTCCTCTGTTAACTGCCTCAGTGATTTGAGGTCAATGCTGCCGTGGAGCAAGTTTAACAGAGTGGCAAGGTCTTTGGTCATCAGCCCCAGGAGTGGCCTCACCCAGCTGATGGACCCGCAGAGTTGGGGCAGTTCCTGTAGGGTCTTGGGGTTATCATTAATTTTTATTTGGTGGAGAACCACAATCTGTTCAGTTATTTTCATTCCAAGGTATTTGAATGGGGAGGTTCTCTGGACCTTTTCAGCCTGGATTTCGAATCCATATGCTTCCAAGGCCTTGATCACCTCCCCCAATGTCCAGTTTAAGTATTTCTGATTGGGAGCACACACTAAGACATCGTCCATATAGTGGAGCACTACTGCCTTTGCTTCTAGCTTCCAGACAGGGGACAGAATGTGAGCAACAAACCCACTGGCAGATGGTGGGTGGGTTCTTCATGCCTTGCAGCAGAACTTGCCAGTGGTAGCACTGTATCAGAGCTTTGCGGCTGATGGAAGGCACTGAAAAAGCAAACTGGAGCGCATCGTTGGGATGCAGAGGAATCTGGAAATAGCAGTCTTTGATGTCTATGACCAATAGCTTCCATTGCCTAGGGAACATAGAGGGCAAAAGCATTCCTGGCTTCAGGGGTCCTATGTCTTAAATGACTTCATTAATTCTCTGCAAGTCGTGGAGGAGCTGCCATTTGTTCGTCCCTGGCTTCCTAATTACAAACACCGGGGAGTTCCAGGGGCTATTGGAAAGTTCTTTATTTCTCTTTTTCAATTGCTCCTCCATGAGAGTAGTGAGTGCCTTCAATTTATCATTCTCTAGAGGCCACTGGTCCACCCAGACTCTTTTGTTTGTGGTCCATTTAACTTCTGGGAGGGGCGCTCCACAGCGGCCCCTACTGAAAATCCCAGGGTTGAGATAGAATTTCAACCCAAGCTCCCCACTGGGACATGAGATCCCTGCCCCACAGTGTAAAACTGGAGCCCATAGCAAATGGGAAGACAGATGCTGTCTGTCCTTCTGGACCCTCTATCTGGACTACTGCCCTTCTCCTCTGGGCAGATATAGATCCTCCCACACCCGTGACAATACCTTCCACTGGCTGCAGCTCCCAGTGTGACAGCCAATTATTGGATGAGATGATCCTCCCGTCTGCTCCTGTGTCCATCATTCCTGCCAGGCTGATGTCTGAGCCTTGGCAGGACAGCTTGCAGCTGAGCATTGGCTTGTCTTTCCCAACCACCTCAGCCCAGAAGATGGACCGGCTGTAGTTCTCTGGTGGACGGCTGCACATGAGGATGGCTTGGGTTGGCAGCAAGGAAAAAAGGCAGGTTAATACATTGCATGTTGATGGTAAAGAGTCCTTGAGGCCCCATTTGGATGATCTTGGGTGTTATTGAGATGGCTGGTGGTGTGTGTGTGGTGTCTCCCATCACAAACAAGAAACAGTTTTTTACATTTTCACAGCACACAAGGACTCTCTGTGGTGTTGTTGAGTCCACTGGAGTTGCTGTTGTTGTTGCTATGGTCTTCTGTACTGTGGCTTCTCAATTTGTGTCCTCATGTGGGGCCGCAGATCCATGCTGCTCTCTCAGTTTTCTGGCTGCATCCCCGCAGGGGCAGTCGATGTCATTTGCCCTGGGGAGACAGCTCAGAAACCTTGAGTAATAGGGGCTGGGGCTCCACAGTTTCGGTCCAGATGCTCTGTCTTTCCAGATCTGTGGCATATCCAGTTTTTTCGTCCTCCTGTCCCGAGGTGCCATTGCCTCAGTGGTTCCCACCACATTCCCCTTTGTTTTTAAATTTGGTTGGCCAGTTGGAACTAAAATAAGTGCAGGTCCAAATCATTTGTTTGAGTGTTGGCTGAGGATCAAGCGGGAGAGTTGTGATCACCCTTTTACAGGCTTCATTGGCATTAGCTTTAGCAATTCATGTAATAGTATTTTCTTTTGTCTTTTGATCTTCCACTTGTTTCTCCACCACCATTCTTAATTTGTCAACAAAATCAATAAACGGTTCATTAGATAATTGCCGAATGTCAGTATAATTTAGCTGAGGTTCCGATTTAAGGGGCATCATAAAAAAGGCATGCTCTGCCTCATGCTTTACAGCATTCAGGACTGACTCTGGTGTATTTTGGGCCTGGTCCTGTGGCTTGGCTAACAACCCTTCACCTGTTAGGTGATCCATGGAAACCCCAGCGTTATTTGGATCCTGCAGGAGAATCGGGAGGACCTCTCCCAGTTGCTTTCTCCAGTCGTCGTTCCATAATTGGAATTCACCTGGGGAAAGCAAATAGGAAAATTGCCTTTGAGGTCTGCAGGAACTCTATTAGTGAAGGTTGCCTGCAGGAGGTTCCTGAAATATTGACTCTCCTTCCGAACTCCTTTTGAGCTTTTCAAAGCTCTTTTAGTCCAGCAGGATCAAAGGGTTTCCATGTAGGGTTGTGGCCAACTCAGTTGTAAATAACCAGAGTGGCGAAGGGACTGGAGAAGGCTTCTAGTTTTGAATGGCGTTGCTTTCGGTTTCCACAGCATGGGAACCAGAAGTCAAGGCGCGGGAATCGGAAGTCCACTTCTGATTCGTGGGAACCGAGAAGGAGTGGCCACAGGGAATGTGGAGACTCCTGATGCAGGGGGTGGTACTCGATGCAAGGAAGGAGCCCACAGCAGTCATTTCTCAGGGTGGCAACAGGAAGGGGTTGGGAGGAGGAGGGAGAGGGAGAAAGGGATTATGGGAAGAGGAAGGCTGTGCCACGTGGTCCACTTCATTTTGGGGAAAGGTGGGAAAGACAGGGAAGGGAGACAAAATGGCGGGCTCAGAGACTTTGCCTCCACCATTTTGTGTAGAACTACATTTAGAGCAACACTTAGGACGAGTAACTGGGGCAGCAAGAGTAGGAAACTGGGTTTGGGTAGAAGTACAATTAGGACAAAACTTTGGACAAACAACCGGGGAAGTGGGGATAGGAGACTGAGTTTGGGTAGAGGTCGAAGTAGCCTGGCCAGGGCTATTTTGATACGGCAGTTGAGAAGATCGAGGAGGGTCAGGGAGACAGTGGCAACCCTATGCCTCTTGGCATTCCATACCTCCTGATCTCCTCAACGAAGGGGTAGTGGGATGAGGGACATGAGGGGAAGAAGGAGGGACACAAGGAGAACTGGGGAGAACTTTGGGCTTTTCTTTTACTTTCTTATTCGTTTCATACAGATCCTGAAGGACTAAGACCAGAGGGAAGAACCTCTCCCATGAAGTGTCTCCCTGCTGTTTTGAGGCAGTAATTTTGTCCCCTACTGACTGCCAGAAGGCAGCTGATCTTAGATTTATGGGGGACACTTGTGGTAAGTAAAGGAAAGCCATCTAACAAACTTTTTTAACAAACCTTTTAGAGAACTTAGACCTACAACTTTTAAGGGATTCACCAGCTTGGACACAGACCTCCTGCTGAGGCTGTGAAAGCTTGGATCCCATTCTGCAGCTCAGCCTCAACTTCACCCACCACCCACACAAATAAAAAGTAAAAATCAACTTTCCAGGGACTGGGGATTACAGAAAATACTCACAGAACAACAGGCATCCAGCCTTGGAAACAGAAGAGCATGGGTGGAGTCCTCTGGGACAGGCTGCTTTCCAGGCAGAAGTTGGCAGCCTCCTCTTGGAGCACCACTCTTAAAACAGAGTGTGCGTCTACGAGAGGTGTTGGCAGCTCCGAAGACACTGGCACTTGGCACCAGCTGGCAGCAAGGATGTCACAGGGGCACACGTGTGTGCGGTCCCTGTTCGGGCACCAACTGATGTTTTGCTGGCTCTTTGACAAGAGCTCTGGTCCACCTCAGAGGGGATGCAGCGTCACCTCCACAACATCCTCGGGGAAAGGGCAAGGTGCTAGATGCACGCATGTGCTGGCTCCTCCTCAGAGGAGGCACACCAGGCAGCCAATGTCCAGGGCTTGCATCACCCTGAAGGTAAAGAAGGCGAGAGGGGCCGATAGTATGGGTTCCAAGGGATTTATTACCACTGGAGGGTCTGAACAAGGGTGTGCACAGCATTTTATGGAGGGGTGGAAAAAGGCAGGGAAAAGGAAAGCAACCAATAAGGTACAGTTAAGGGGGAGGATACAATTTAGCGGGAACCAATGAGGGATCCAGGAAGGCAGCAGCCACAACAGGGAGCCAACAAACAACCAGGCAGGGAAGAACTTTCTAGAACAAGGGGAGGTGGTTTGAGTCTGGGAGCAGCCCAAAAGGGGTGTGGCCTAGACCTTGGTGTCCACTGACCCACCCTCTGAGTCATTGCCATGGGCGGGGAAATCCACTCAACTGATTTGCATCAGCCCATGAGTAGGCTGGGACAAGGGTCCCCCATGAGCGTTGAGATGGCTTTAATCACGTCTTGTCCTGGTGACTCTCAGAGGCAGAGAGAGACCTCATGGTCAGGGTGTGTGCATGGGGGGTTTGTCGGGGGCCTGGAGGAGATCCCTGGGCAGGGTTGGGGTACAGGAGCCAATAGGGAGAGCCTGAGGGAATGGCCAGGGCTAGGAGCAAAGGAGGTAGGGGGGAACAATCTGGGATAGGAAAAAGCATGGATAAAACTGGTCGCCACACCTGGGGTTTCCCAGACCCAGGCGCAGCACCTTGTACTCAGCCTTGCTAAACCTCATGAGGTTCCCATGGACCCACTGCTCAAGCTTGTTCAAGTCCCTTTTGATAGCAACCTGTCCTTAGGTCCACACCTGGCAGGCAACTGCACCACACAGCTTTGTGTCGCCTGGATTTTTGCTGAGGGTGCATTGATCGCTTAGTCTCTGTCCTTATTAAAGATATTAAATAACACTGGTCCCAATATGGACCCTGAGAGTCTTGTCCCTGATATTCATCAGAACTCTGAACCATTGACAACTATTGTCTTCATGTGACTGTCTGGCAACTTTTCTATCCTTGTAACAGTCTGCCCATCAAATTGATCTCTCTCCAGTTAAGAGAGAAGGATGTTATGGAAGACCGTACCAAAGGATTTACAGAAGTCCAGATATGTCATCTTTCCTTTGTCCACTGATGTAGTCACTTCATCATAGAAGGCCGCTGGATTGGTCAGGCAGGACTTATCATTGCTTAAACTATGTTGGCTGTCTCAGATCACTTCCCTGTCCTCTCTGTGCCTTAGCGCATCTTCCATGAGGATCTGTTCCAGAATCTTCTCAGGCACAGAAGGGAGGCTGACAGGGCGGTAGTTCCCAAGGTCCTCCTTTCTGAACTTTGTAAAGAACATTGTGTCATGTCTTTTTTCCAGTTCTCTGAGATTTCACCTGACTGCCATGACTTTTCAAATGTCAGGGAGAATGGCTTGCCAACTATATCACTGAATTCCCTCAGGATTTTGGGATGCATCTCATTGAGTCCCATACACTTGTGTTCATTCAGATTTCCTAGGTGGTCATGAACCTGACCTTACAGTTCCCATCCTTCTGTCCATCCACTCAAGAGTCATGGGAAGAGAGGTTGCCATTGAGGACTGAGGCAAACAGTTTGAATACCTTGGCCTTCTCCTCATCTGTTTTACCAAGTTTACAAGCATTGTTGTTCTGCATATGGAATGGTAAAAGTAATCTGAGCTATATAGTTAGCCACTTACTGCTTCAAGCTAATTAACAACCTGAGCTGGACATACTAATAAAAAAGCTACAGAGGGTAAATGCAGACAAATCGTTAAGTTCTCTGGAAAATATCAGTGCTGTATGTGAATTCAAAGCAAGTGTTTGTATTGTGTTTGTATGGCCTATAACACAAAAATCAGCTGAAAAGAGGAGTGAGAATATGTGACAGAAACAGCCTTGTGGAAAACAAGCTCAGTGGAGAAGAAGGGGGGAGAAGGTGCTCCATGTGCCAAAGCTGAGATTCTTCTGCAGTCTGTGGTGAAGACCATGGTGAAGTAGCTGTGTGCCTGATGCCCGTGTGTCCATGGGGATGCAGAGATTCTCCTGCAGCCCGTGATGACCCAATTTCAGAGCAGCTGGATGCCCAAAGACTCTGTGACCCCATGAAGTTATGAGCCTGCACTGGGGCATGTTCCAGGAAGGGCCCGTAGCCCCAAGGAGAGAGAAGCCCACACCAGACCAAGTTTACTGGCAGGGCTTGTGATCACTTGGAGGACCCACAATCTGTTCCTGAGGGACTGTGTTCTGTGGAAGGGACCCACATTAGAGCAGTTCATGATGATGTCAGCCTGTGGAAGGACACACACTGGAGCAGTTAAGGAAGACTCTGTGCTGTGGGATGGACCCCATGCTGGAGCAGGGGCTGGGTGTGAGGAGTCCTACCCCTGAGGAGGAAGGAGTGGCAGAGACAATGTGTGATGAACTGACCACAGCCTCCATTCCCCACCCCCCTGAGGTAGAGAATTTGGGAGCCACCTTGAGTCCAGGAAGAAGGGATGGATTGAAGGAAGGTGTTTTAAGATATGGTTATATTTCTTATTATCAAGCTCTAACTTGGTTGGTAGTAAACTTATTTCCCCATGTCGAGTAATTTTTGCCCATGACAGTAGTTGGTGAGTGATGTCTTCCTGTCCTTATCTTGACTCACAAGCCTTTTTTTATATTTTCTCCTCTCTATGCAACTCAGGAGGGGAGTGACAGTCACTTCGGTAGGCACCTGGTGTCCAGCTACCACCTGTCAACCTACCACAGGGCTTGATGCAGTGTAACAATTTTCTGTAGCCATCTGTCTGTCTCTTTTCCCTGAAAAAAACCCTGATTAAAAGGAATATTTAAAGGAATATTTTTGACTTGTTTGGCCTCAGTTGAAATAGCAGCTATCTGGTTCCCTCTATTAAAGGCCATGAGATTAGGTCATGCTTTTTTGTGTATTTACAGATGGCTCCAGCCTTAAATGCCTGGAACTTTCTGTAATAATTTTAGCTGCTCTGCGCTGGTATTCTCTGCTTATACAAAGTGTGATGAACTTGAACTACACATTTAAAGGATGCTTGGCAAGAATATAAGACTGATGTCTGTGTCATGTAGAGGTTCACAAAATCTAGTGCTTCAGAGATGCTGGAGGATGCAGACTCTGACATGAACTTGAGAGATTTCTGAACAATTCCTCATACTGGCAATTTTTGCCAAATCTTCCAATGTGAAAGTAAGTGCCTTAGACAGCAGGGCCTCTTGACCCTGCCACTGGGACATGTAACAACTTCAAATCCTGTATCTGAACAGAGTGGCAAAATAAGAGAAGATGACTGTTACCAAGTTATATTTTAACCAGACACAGCTTCAAATTTAGTATTAATCGGCCATATTCATGCCACTTTTTTTTGGTTCTCCAAGATGACTTAATGTATGGGAAACCCTGAGTAGCTGGGTTGTATGCTAGTGGCAAACTGTAATTTATTGCTTTTTGGGCTGAGAGAAGTTCACACTGTGCTGCTCACTGAGTCCTCCTATCTATATTTGTTTGACTCAAGCCCAACTGTAAAGTCCCAAATTCTCCTGCATCCAACATCACTCTTGGTCTGTGGTTGTTGTACTGCTGCCATCTGCACAAATAGCAAGTTACTTCCTAGTGGAGCATCTCCTCCTGCCCTTTGCTGGCCAGAAGCAGGGCAGGAGACTCTGTTGTAGCATACGTAACCCAGGAGGAGGAAGGGAGTTGATGAGAATGGTCATTCCCTGCATGGTAGATTCCTCCCAGCCTTCTGGTGTAAAATCATGTCCAAAAGAGAAGTGCAATCAAAGCCTTACAGATTTTACAAATCTAAGAGAAACAAACCAAACTAAGTCCACCTATTTACTTACTTTTCTCATCCAGTTATCATGACTAGATTCTTTGTTGATATCTCTCTCTGCATACATAGTGTGATGATCTGCTTGTTCCCTTATGTACTATATGGGTTCTGGCAACTCTTTTATTGTCCAGGGACTACCAGAAAACCATTTAGTATATTAATAAGGTTAAAATATTTATTAACCTAGCCTGATGGTCAGATTAGAAAAAAGAGAATCAGAATATAAATGAACAACTGATCCCATGCTTCTAGAATCAGAAAAAGTAAAAGCAGGAAGAGAAAGTAATCCATGTGTTTTATTTTATGTACATACACTCAGGTTGGGACAAGGGTAAAACGGAAGGTTTTTTAAGACTCATGTGTTGCACCCATAATTTCCCAGACTGATTCTTCACCATCTGGTTCCCTGTACAGTAACGTTTCATGATATGATTTGAAATTACAACAAAATCAGTTGTACCACCCAGGAGATCTGCCTCAGTTCATGAGCCTGTGTGCATTTTGGAGACCCAAGGCTGCTAAAATGTATCCCAGTTTCACCTTTATACTGGAGACCCATAGGCTTGAGTGTCACCCTAAGGGCATTTTTGTACCCTTGTCGTTTCTTCCTGCTACCTCTTCCCAGGGCTGACCTGGTGGAATGGTAAAAAAGTCATCTTGTTATTCAGACCTGGTATGACAGGAGCTCTAGCGTTCATTGTACCAAACCTGCATACCTGATATTGCTGTACATCTTGCCCAAGAACTGCCTGACAGAGTCAAGCACATGGCTCTGCATTTTTAAATTAGTGGCGAAGGTCCCTGCTGAATTTCAGTCTGACCTGAAAGCTTGAGAACAACCATATGGCTGCCCTCCACAGACGAGGTTACTGCCTTTGGATTCAGTTGACTCTTCAGATTTGAGTAGTCTAATTAAATCTGCCCACTTCTCCACACAGATAATTATCAGCCTTTCTATTACTCATGTTACTGCACAACATCCCCTCTCGATGACTTTATTCATTTCAGACAGGGACAGCAGGTGCCAGATGGCAAACTGATGCTGTGTGATACTCGGTATTTCTATCACTTGGTGCTTAGAGTTTCACCTTGCTCCTGTGCATTAGCCTGATGGGGATGATTGCTTTGGTTTGCTTTAATAAGCTCTGGAGCATGGGAAGTGATAGTGTGTCATCGATTTGGAGGAGCAGTTTAAAGGCAATGAACATTTTTACCGTCTGTAGAAAAAGGGACTGGCAGTAGCCTCTTAGAGTTGCAAGGAAAAGAACAGCTTTCAATTTCAATGAGTATATTAAGTGCTCTTTAGGTTAGGCTGCAATTTAGTAAAGCAACCCCGATTCCAGGTTCAATTATAAGGCCACATTTTTCCTTAGAAGGAAGTTCAACACAAATAGGTGGCGTTCACTGCTTGCCAATGGTAGTACAGCTGTACAGGAAGTCACACTGGCCACTAGAAGGTGCATTTTGCATTTATTTTAAGCATGCTTTGCAACCAAAGATGGGAGTAAGTCTGTTTTCCTTCTGAAACTGTAAATTACATGAATAAAAAGAAAAAGAAAGAAATTGAAACATGAACAGACAAAGACTTTGTTTATTTATTGCCAGGAGAGACCCATTACGATTCAGTGCTGTGTTTCCATGGCATCCCAGAGGCATAAACAGAAAATACAGGGTAATGCATTCAGTTAGACAGAGATTTTAAAGTCTAATGCACAATCTAAATATATATCACATATGCCCACTATTTGTGTATCTATTCTATATATTGCAGTGAGACAGAGAACTTGCTAACTATTCCAGGGCTCTAATACATTTACACATGTATCTCTTGCAGATGTCCAGTACTCGTGTGGGATATATGTAGCCAGTGTTAGTTGGTTGCCTTTCAGATTTGTCTCATTTCTCTCCATACCATTCTTGACTTTGTTACTGTTCTCATATCTGTAAGTATCTCTCTAGTATTTCTGGTTAGGAAACCCAAAGCAAGTTCAAAGACCTAGCCCTTCAGGACTGAATTCTGCTTAATCCCTTCTTCCTAGCTGGCTAAACATCCCTGCCTGTTAATTGAGCATTTCCATTTGTAACTACAAATGCCAAGGCTTGTGCCATTTCTCCCTTGTTGGTTTACAAACATCCTTTCCAAAGCTGAACAAAATGTCTTAGCAGGATTATTCTTTCACTTTGCAACTCATAGTTTAGCTTCAGTGCATGAACAATTACAAATGGTTATCTGACAACCAAAAGGTTATAAATGGTGTGAAGCTGACAGCACCTCCCTTTCCATCAGATTTTCACCTGCCTATGTGGGGTATGAAAAGAGCTTCTTCATAATGCTGCAAGAAGGCTGGAAGGGTATGCTAGAGTGAAAGATTACCTTGGAGGGGGCGTTTTAGGATCCTTTCCTGCGCAAGGTCTCCTGGTTTGTGAAACGTCTTCCCAAAGGATGTAGGCCTATTTTGTGCTCGAGTCATTTAAAACACTACTAGAGAGAGTGCTGTAGGATGCCCCATAAGGCACTCTCTGGACTTGTCTATTGTGCAGAAATGCTTTTCAAAGGGGCTGTTCATTTGAATAAATGCCTTGGTTCATATCAATTGTCTGCAAGCATTTAGAGATTCTCTGGGTTTTGGTAAATATTTGTCAATAAAAAGGAGTTTACTAATCCCACAAATTTAGCAAAAAAGAATCTCTTCATGCCATTATTTCACTCCTTGTAAAATCTTGCAGCTACTACTCAGAAAGCAGTGGCATAGTTAACCTGCAGATTGCATGAAAGGTCAAGGCATAGTCTTTAAGTTAGCCACCATCTAAATATAATTTGTCCATGTTGATAACTCCCCTTGTGTCTTGGCGTCACAGTGATCTGCTATACTGGGCTATTAGATCTGAGACTGGGTAGAACTCAGACACACTCTGAATTCCCATTCAGCTCTTCCATCTCTGAGCCTGAAGGCCCTGGGGTCAGCCCTGAGATTAGCCATATGTCTGAAACTGTGGTGTGATCCATAGGTGTCAGATGGACTGATGGGAGGATGGGAAGGTTTCTGGTGGAATTCTGCCTGTTTTTCGGTAAGAGTTTGCTAATCATTACATAAGCAGCAGCTTTGAATGGAAAGCCAATATGTTAGAAATATCTCAACCACTAATATTTAATGGCACCTTTCTTAAGCACTGATTTGCTGTGCTGTGGTAAAGTTTTTGAAGAGGAGTTGGAGGTATTTTGGATACTGTTACTTACCTTTTCTGTTGAAATGGGAAACTTAAATTCCTTGGGAAAACATAGCTTGGGAAGGAGTGAAATAACCCAGGGTGCTTTTCCAGGTAGCCTCTTTCTTGTGAGATCCATACGTTCAAGATGGGCAATGGAACAGAAAATGGAGAATGATTACACAAAGGAGAGCAAAAAAGAGGTAAGTGGTCATGGAGACTATCCCTCTAGTCCAAAGGATTTCTGTTTAAATCCTTGGCAAAGAAACACAGAAGTACATTTGTAAATTTTAGCATTCTTTTCTTGTATTAGAGAAAAAAGGGAATAAATTCAAGGGAAAAAAATAGAGAAGAGCAAGTGTCAGGGTAGGAGGGAACCCAAATGAAGGAAGAGCAGTGTGAAATCAGTTTTGTGAAAGTGGTGAAGAGGAGCCAAAAGAAGTAAAAATCATCCATATTCTCAAACCGATCTTGCAATTCTTCACCCTCTCTTCTGTTTACATATAACAGTGTCCTAATAGAAACTCCTCTGACCAGAGCTGATCTGACTTGAAAATGTTTTATTTAAACAAAATTTATTACACATAAATGATTAATTGTTATAAATAATTAAATAATTAAATAAGCATTCCATCATATGCATTGTCTATTCTAACTGAAAAATGATTCTTTAGGGTTTCTTCAAAAGATTGTTTTGTCCTTCTAGGAGGTAGAAATTTAGGATAAAACATTGCAACATAAAGCATAGCTTGCACATGGTGAAAAAAATGCTCTTTCTGCAGCAGAATGTTACCAAAAAAGCATGCTTAATAAATTTTAGAATCCAGTTTATAATCCGGACTGACTTTATGATTTATTTTGTAAGGTGCAAACTATCTTCTTCTTAAGCTAACAGGATTTTGGTTTGCTCATCTCTTGCATAATCTACTGCTGGATCAAGTGTGCTCTCATAAACATCCAAGACAATTCTACTGAAATCAGTTCCATCTGTGTAACTTATGTTGCAAGGCTAAAGTTACACAGTAAAAATAGCACAAAAAGTGATCCTGTACAATGGCTTCCACTGAGTTTTGTAACTGCAAGTGAGAACTGAGTTTAGTATTCTGTTTCCAGACAGAATTGTCAAAGACAGCTCAGGAGAGTAGGCAGGAGCTTAAAGCTAAACCTATTGAGTTTTTGTGCAAAAGAGATGGAGGAGCTTCTAAAACAAGTTTCAGAGGAGCAGCCAAGTTGCATCAGCATTTCCCTCTGGGCTCTCTGAAGTCTGATAAGGCTACATATTGCACTGCTGAAAGGTGAATACTCTCACAGGACCAACAGGGATGTTTTCTGTTTCCTAGTTTATTGCCAAGGCTCTGGAATTAAGTGATGCTAACTTGTGCTATTTAATACTTCTAACATAGCTACTCTTGCTGCTACTAATATTACAGATAATTAAAATATTATCAGTTTGTCATGGATTTAGTATTTGGGAATGAAATAAGATCTGGAAAAGCTTCTATACCAGAGCAGAGATGGGAATTTCTGGGTCTGAAGAACAAATATAGGTGGAGTATGAGATGAACACTAAGTTCAAGTGCATAAGGGGCTTGGGCAGGAGATTAATAGGTTTAATGGGCTACTGCTAGTGGCAAGAAATCTTGCCTGCCTTTTACTTCGTGTTTGGCCGTGGGAAATCAGTTCTTCAAGGATAACCCCAGCAGGCCCATCTCTGTGGGCGCTGATCATTTCTTCTCATCCCTTGGCCCACTCACTGCTGTCTAAATACAAAGTTCCTGGCTCATAAGACAGATAAGACAGATCTAATTTTGCTGATAATTGTGAGTTTTATATTTGTGGGAGTTACTTCATGTGAACTGTGTGAAGCCTTGATGTGGATTTGGCTGCAATATTCCAATTTTTTTAAACTCTAAAATACTAGATAATTTGAGAAGGTCAATTTAATGTTGATACTCAGACATGAAAAAGATGGTGACCTTATGGCTTAATTTATAGCTTCAAATGTGTTGGTCAAAGTCTCATTAAAAATTAGCTAGACATTTATATTTAAGACAATAGTTTTAATTTATTCAAAGTCCCAATTTAAGCACTCTGTAATAGAATCCAGATATGAACACATCTCACATTTGTGATACAAAGAGAATACTTTTTACAATATGTTTATGACTTCTTTGAAATGAATGGGTAACAGAGAAGGAGATCAAAAGGTTTCATGTCTTTATACTCTCTTAATTGTGATGACTATGACATTTTCACTGTCTTTCAAAGAGAAATGAATTATTAGTACCACCTGCTTATTAAAACAGCCTATGTAGATTGGTTATTATTATTGTATGTGTTATGCCCTGTTGAATACTGAAACATTCAACTACTAATATGCAAGGTAACAGAAATTCTTGAATTTTAAATTCAAACTTTTTTTCTCTAGAGATCATTTTATGTTACTTCTTGGTACAAAACCTAACATCACAATTTATGCCCCATATCAGATGTTTAAAACAATAAATCCAGGACAATTATGCAATATATTTAGATTAAAGAGGAGATGAAATTATCCAAGAATCTTGTTTCCTAGTTTTGCATTTCTCTTGTGTTCAAATACAAGACCAGAAAGAGATATGAATGGGTGCTGATTCTCTGACTTTTCACATTTGTAATAGTTTTGGCTGGGACAGTGTTAAATTTCTTCACAATAATTAATGTGGAACTATGTTTTGGATTTGTGCTGGAATCACTTTTGATAACTCGGGAATGTTTTCATTATTGCTGAGCGGTGTTTACACAGCATGAATACCTCTTCTGCTCCTCACTCTGCCAGCAAGAGGGCTGGGGGTGCACGAGTTGTTTGGAAGTGTTGGAGCTGTGGCAGCTAACCCCAGCTGAGACCTTCCATAAACCATGTGGTGCCATGCTCAGCAGAGAAAGCTGAGAGGTGGAGGATGGGGGGCACTGCTGATTGTCAGGGGCAGAGTGGACACAGGTCAGTAGGTGGTTATCACTTTCAGGGTCCGGTGATGGACAACTCAGTGTGTTGCAACCTTCCTGGAGAAAGTGTCCTGCCATGGAAAGGCTTTTCCAGATGCTTTAGCAACTTCCCTGAGCAACCCATGATTTCAGCAAGTGTAGCAACTTCTCTGCTGCAAGTGATTCCAGCTGTTGTGATTGAGCTCTTTGGGAAATCACCCCAGCAGAACTCGGAGATGGAGAGACAGGAGCCTCATATGGCAGTTCCACAGAGGTAACTTTATTGTCCAGTAGCCCTCATGAAGGGAAGGCCAGGGACAAGAACTCCTTCTCGTTGGGGGTCAGGGCAGAGGTTGTATGGGGAATGCAGGGAGTGGAGTAAAAACCAATTAGCCAGCAGAGTACAGGCTATTACCATAAAGAAGCAAGGCATGTGGGAAGTGGCTCTTTTGGTCACCATGACCCAGAGGAAGGTTGCTTATCTCTAAGGTGAGTATTTTGGGCCTCAGCTGTCTCTCTTCCAAAGGAGTACAGAGGGCTCCTGTGCCGAGGGCTCCTGTGCCGAGGGCTCCTGTGCCAAGGGCTCATAGCTCTCCCCAGGTGGTGTGCAATTTTTTTCTCTTGCATCATTTGTTTCTTTGTTTTTCTAGGTTTTGTTTTGTTTCCCTCTCTTTCCCCTACCCTCCTCCCTGCCCCCCCCCCCCCCTTTTAAAAAAAGTAGTATTCTCTCTATCTCAACTCATGAGCATTTTTATCCTTCTGTATCTTCCCCCATCACGCTGAGGGGAAGTGTAGCTGTGTGGTTCTCAGCTGTCTGCTGGGGTTAAACCATAAGAGCAGCCTATGTATGGCATCTCATTACTCAGTCCTTTATTGAGTGAGCAAACTGGTTCCCTATGGAACATTGTAATGACTCTCAGTGCAAGCAACAAAGATTAGATTTCACCAAGTTTGCCTCTGTCTGCCTACAGAGGTTACACTGTCATTTATATACTGTCATGCATCATATCATCATGGAATCACAGAATATTCTGAGTCGGAAAGGACAAGGATGGTCAAGTTCCACTCCTAGCCCTGCACAGGACAACCCCAAGATCCACACCAGGTGCCTGAGAGCATTGTCCAAATGCTTCTTGAACTCTGTCAGGCTGAGACTCTGAGTCAAGACAAGGTGAAACATATGAGTTAGTCAATGCTAGGGTTACATCAGTCATACAAATCCAGGAGCAAAGAGCATTGTAGAAGAGCGCAGAGACAGTGTTGAATCTCAAAATAAGCTCTTAATTTCATATGCTGAAAAGGAAAAAAAAAATAATAGTTCTTGTGGTCTTTATAGAGTGTCCCTAATTGGTATTTCCTGCCCAGGTAATTTAAGCTTCAGCTGATGTTTAGTGGTGTAGCCCCACTAATGGAATTGGAGTTTGACTGGTACACCTCTGTACAACAGCCAGTGCTCTCTGTATTAATCACTGCAATATTAAGTTTGACTTGAGAGACATTCGGTTCCTTTCAGTTTAGACTGGAAACCTTAGTTCAGAGAGTAAGAGAAAGAAAAAGAAGAGAATTATGTCAAAACATAAATGGGTAAATAAATCCAATACTTTTGTGCCTAATGGCACTTGCAAACTATGGAATATTTCAGCTCTTCAATACTCCCTTGTTTACATCACCTTGGTTTTTTTTTTTTTGATTGCACATTTACATTAACATTTCATATGCTCCACACTGCATTTCATGGTGACACCAAAAATTAAATCCTACTATGCTAAGCTATGGATCAGACAACAAAGAAAAGTGTTATAGGAGCATTCTTAAAAAGCTCCATCATTAGGCAGCAACATGAGGAGCTCTTTTAATTTTGGTAAATGTGTTCATAAAATATTTCTCACTTTCCCTGTTTGCTACATGAATTTTGTATTTTATATAAAAAATTTAAACCCAAACAAATATTTTAAAATAAATGACATTTGTGAAGTGCTTGAAAGGTGCCACTTGACAGTTGCCGTTGATTTGTTGACTAAGTAATAGCAGTTGCAGCAGCCTGAGTTTATCTACCCCTTGGAATATGGAGCTGCAGGACACTAAATTTGGGGGCATGAAATGAGACAGCAGGAGAGGAGCACTTCTCTCAGTAAATGGCTGTGACTGAGCATCGTTCCTTCTCGAGGGCTCACGTTCCATCTGAATCTCCAGACATGATCTGCTATATCCTCAGCATGGATTGCACCACCTCTTGGAGAGGGAAGAAGCTTGAAGGTGGCCTATTGCTGATTTCTTTGTCATGGATTGCTGGTAAACACTTGGGGAAAACATGCCCTACCTACCTGTTTTAAAATATACATGCACTTTGTGTCTGTTTATGACCAAAGAGAGGAATAAGGCCAATGACTAGGCTAGCTGAAAGATGATGGCTGATGATGTGTCAGAGAACAGAGCATCTCACACAAAGAATCTGGGCATATTCCTCCTTAGGCCTGATCAGATCCAGGGGCACACAAAGAGCAACCAGAACCTGGGCAGTGGCAGCCTGTGTGTTGAACATGCCTCTGCCCTCCTCTGGGAGCCTTTTCTACCATTTGGGCAGTGCTGTGCACTCTACTGCTATGCAGGGAACATCTGTGGAGAGATGGTGGTGTGAAAGGGTGGTGGGGAAGGGGATGAAGATGGAGAAAACTGAGAGGATGATGACAGCAGAGAAGGCAGGAGTAACAGGGGAAGCCGAGTGCTGCCCAGACCTCCTTGGAGGGTCAGCAGAAGCAGGAAGGGCTGCAAAGTCAAGACATGGTATTCAGTGTTCCAGATCAAAAACATTTCCTAACATGCTTTATATTTGCTCAGTCCCCAAGGAGACATCCCAAAGAAAAAACAAAAGTTTTTTATCTTGAACCTGAAACTGTGCATTAGGTATAATGTATTGGAACTGTTATAGGGTATCTTGGATGCCTCCCATCAAAATGATGAAAATTAGGATCATTTCTCTGACCCTGGTGAATTGTGGCCACCGCTGTGTGAATATCTGTCCTGGATGAGTTAAAGTTCAGGATTTCTGTTCTAAAAACTTGGCAATCTTTTACGTGGGGAATGGTAAAGTATTGATTTTGGTTTTCAGAGGGCAGAATTTTCAGTGGTTTTTGTGTAGCTGAATTTTAATGAATTTCTTGTATTTTTTTGTCTTCACTATTTTCAACCCACATATATATAAGGATCTCCTTCATCTTCATTTTAGCATACAGTTTTCTGCTTTTAGAAAGGTTCCAGGCTGCTTACAAACCACAGTTAATAATCAAAAGAACTTGCTTCTGTGCAATGTCAGAGAACCTTTCCAGTGATAAAACCACTGCATAGTCAGAACTTGAGTAAATCCCTCCATTGTGTGCCCAGTGTTGCTGCCCTAAAATTATATGGTGGCCCCAGATTGGTTCAGTATGCCCATGGTGGAAAGAAATATTTCTTTAAAACTGAACCTGCTGTGTCTCACCATGTGATTTGTGTTTCATCACATGATACTGGTAAATATCAGACATCTAACAGCTGAAGTGTCCTGTAGGAGTGGGTAACAATATCACTGTCTGCACATCCAGTTCCTTGGTGTTTTAGAAATTATAATAACATTTTCCCTTCTGTGGGAGAAATAGTCTAACCTTGTGAACTCTGCAAGTCTAAACGGACAAGAACTTTCACTTATTACAGGTTTGCTGACTTTGTAAGGAGCCCAGGTGTCTGTGGTGCAAGCAAAATAATAACCATGATGCAACAGGGTAAAAAATTACCCTAGCCACAATAAACCATATAGCAATTATTAAGCTGTTTTCCAAATGAAATTTCTGAGGTGCTTCTAGCTTTGTCCTGTGTCAGGCTATGTCGTTTCATATAATACTGCCAGTTCCTTATTTTCCCTTTTTATCCTTGAAGAAAGATTGTTCACAAGGATTACTCTACTTTATTGTCCAGAAATATCAGCTATGATTAATACTCTGCCTTGTTCAGTACATCATATTTTCCCTTTGAGGCACCAAGTGCAGTGTCCTTTCATACACCTTTGCATCCTGACAAACAGGTTCAGCTATATTGTGTTTACACAAGGACATATTTTCCGATGTCTACTGTCTGCACGCATTCTCAGATTGGACTGCAGTATCTAGGGCTTGAGATAAATCCAAGTTAAGCAATACATGCTTATATGGCTGTTGAAAACCCAAATTTTAGACACTGTGTTGCATTACCCTGGCTTGCAGTTCACTACAAAGTGAAAACAAAATGTGAAGAAAATAAGATCAGGATCTGAGTTCACATGTTAAAATATATAGAAGACTGTTGCTGAAAAATAAGCCAAAGAAATATTCTGCATTCAGTAAATTAAATGTAAAAAACCACAGTATTTTAGCACAATGTTAAAAAGGATGTTCTTGTACTGAAGATGTAAAGCAGGATTAACCATCACTAGCAAACTGAGAATATTCTTTCTTTACCAGTAGATACTCTTTATTAATTCAAGGGCTGCTTTCTTTTTAATTCTTCAGACTGTGTTAAATACCTTATTTCCTTATTAAGTGGTAAAATGTGTATGAATAAGACCAAAAGCTGAAAAAATTAATGACTTTTATTCTTCCAGGAATAAAAGCAAAAGAGTATTCTTTCAGGAATTAAACTGTTCCAGGGAAGTGAAGGTATTTCAAATGAGAAAAGAGGAAGGAAGGAAGGAAGGAAGGAAGGAAGGAAGGAAGGAAGGAAGGAAGGAAGGAAGGAAGGAAGGAAGGAAGGAACTGGAGAAAGAAAGAAGGAAGGAAGGGAAGAAAAGGAGAAAGAAAGAAGGAAGGGAGAGAATGGACATTACATGCATGTAGGACATATGTATGTATTTGTATGTATGTATGAGTGTTGGGAGGAAAGGGTTAAAACTGGAAGGTCTGGCGAGGAGGGAATATTTGAATAGTTTCCCATGAAGCCCTCTGATATATCAGGGCAAGCAGCAGACCCCATCCCCAACCCACCCCCATCCCAGGGTGCAAGGATGAACGGACCCTAACGGAGCCTGGGTCCCTGTGTGTCTCTGCCGCCCGGCATTGTTAGCAAGGTAGTGAAATAAACCTCCTCTTTGCATTTCATCTGTAGCTTGGTGGTTGCCCTGGTTACCTGTATGTGTCGATTCATATCATGAATGACTTCAGTTACAAAAGCTAAGGCTATATGTCTCCCATGCTCATTTAATTTCATGACTGCCTGTGCTCAGCTCTGCTGTTTGGGGAATTGTTTCCTATAACCTAGGCTGTGTGTGAAACACCATGTGTTGCAAATCCATCAGCTCAGTGTAGAGAACTCACTGGGCTCTCTTAAATGTTGTTCACTAAGGTCCTCTTACACAACTACTGCTTGTAAATCTGAATGCTTGTACTTCAGCAGCTGCCATTTTTACCTGTCTACTTTGATTAATTACCTGAAGATGGTTGCTGGCTCAGAAGACTTGTAGTTGACAACTTTTAAGAGGGGCTTGCTCATACATTAACATGCCCATGTCTGCTCACCATCTTTGGCCTCAGTTTCAGAGAAAACTTTTTCCTTATCTTGTCATAAGAACCTGTGCAGAAGTGCAAAGCAGCTTTCCACAGGTGTTTATGTTATCTCTCCGTACTTCTTTTTTGTTGTAGTATGAGTAATAATGACAAAGCATAAGACGTTTTTCCTCTTAATTATGCCACTATTGTTCAGAGACTTCTGCTATTTGTGCTCATGTACTTCTTTTCTTTGCCTGAGTCTTTTTTGGTCTTCTCCAGCTTTGTATCACTTTTCCTGGATCCTACATCTCTCTGGACTAAACCAGTCCCTAGGGTCATGTTTATCTTACTGTCAGTTTGCCTATCTGTTCTGCAAAGTACATTTAAAGGAAAAGCTGAATTGCTTTGGGTGCAACCACACAATGGCTGGATGTAGCTGGGAGTTTTGCCTGCAGCTACTACATATGTTACGTATAGCAACTGCAAATTATATGAGGTAACTTTATCCTTTTGAAAACTCTGGCGGTAATTCCCTGTGCTACTATAAACCTGCATCTTCTTCTGTATGAAGAGATGCCTATCTGGAACTTGTGTACTATATCTAAGCAAGGCAGAAAATGAGATGAAGAGATTTGGAAATTGCATAGAACATTAGCTTGATTAAAGACCTGAAAATGTTCTATAGTCATGCTTTATGAGCAGGTAATTAGCCAGTTGTTCGGTTGTGCATCTTAATGCACATATGTGTTCATAGAACTTGGATGTTAAATATTTAAAAATTAATAATTATCCTGGGGGGTTTTTTGTTGCTTTTAAAATGCCAAGGTATATTTGTTGCAGTTTACTATAACTTGTTTGCTAAACTTTCTTTGGAAAGCATACTCTTTCATGCAGCTTAAATTGCTTATCTCTTTATTTCTAGAGTTGTATTGACTTAACTTTCAAATAACCAAAACTCCTTTTAAATGCATGAGATAAATAAAACAAAAAATAACCAACCAACCAAAAAAGAAAAAAAGAATCCCGATTTACTCCTCAATTAAGGATTTGTTTGCCCAGGTGCAGCCTAGAGTGAATTTTTACAGTTGAGATAAAAACTGCTGAAAGTTTAGGTTTTTTAATGGAAATGCTGACAGACCTTTAGCTGCAGTGATGTTCATGAAAGCAAATAAAAAATAAAAGTAACAATACAGATCTCTAACTCTTTAAAATCATATGTGTTTCTCTGTCCTCCAGGAGTGATGTTGAGCATAAGGTAGCATCTACAATGATATGATTAAAATATAAAGCTCAATAAACCTAGAAAACAAAAGGCTCATTCAATTTTCAAACAATATCAGAGGGAGAAAGTCTCTTAATGGCTCAATTACCTTTTTTTATTCAGTAACAAGGACTAATTGCCTCGTGCGAAATAGGAAGAGTTGTTGCTGTTCCTTGACCAAAGTGTTCCCATGTCTTGCTGAGCAGTCTGAAAGGTTAAATCAAAACACATTGGACCTCAGGGAAAGACTTTCCTTGGCATTTTATGTGGCCCTCTGAGAATGGCATTGCTCATGATGTATGAAGCTTACTACCAGTTTGGTTTGACAGCACTAGCTGAAGGAGGAAGCATTCTGGCCATCTTGTGTGCTTCCCTTGAGCGCTTCCCCTAAGCATAGGATTGAAATCTCAAGCAGTCCTTATATGAAATCTAGCAGGATCTGTGTCTGCCTGGGGACTCAGCTCCTTTGAAGAACAGCAGAGGAGCACAGATATGTACTGAGTATGTACAGGATCATGCACCTGAGAAGCACTTCTCTACAAATGTCCGTCTCTAGGAGATGCCTGGGAGAACTGTAGTCCTTGTGCCACTTAGTAGGTCCTGCTCTGCAACAGCATAGCAAACAAGATTCTGGGCTGACTGTCTGACCTCTGCTCTTATCACAGCTCCTGGAAACGTGATTTCAGTAACAAGACCTACACTTATAATACTTTCCTTCACATGTATGCTTCCTGCTTGACGACATTGACAGGAGGTTAAGAAGTTTCATGCTATTTGCCTTTGTAATTTTAAATATTTTTTTTTCAACATTTTCTATCTGATTCTGCAAATCCCAAATGCTGTGAATGTTTATCTTGACAGACTTATTTCGCTTTAGTTTGGAAGATTATTAATTCCTTGCTGTGATATGGAAAATAAACCTGCTTGTACTGACTTTACTAAACTTCATTCTTACTTCTTTTCTTTATGTCTTTCATTGCCATATGCTTCATGCAAAATGCTTAGCTACTCAAAACATCTTTACAGGTAATTTTCTTCTCATAATAGCCAAATCAGCAGCAAAAGGACTTCATGGTTTAAATGTACTGACAGAAGAACTTTGGAAGTAGAAATATGTACTATATAGTAGCTTACTTCATCACAAAGGCTCAGGGTTTTCACTTAAGCAGATATTTCTACCTCTCCAATTATTCTGTATAAAGATGGGCAAGATACACTTTCTGGCTCTGCACTACCAAGTGCCCTTGACCTAACAATGATATTGATTTTCCACTACTGTCCTTATTTATATTGGCCCATGAGGACAAACCATGCTGGTGTTCCCCCTCAGCTATTATTTGTGATCTATATGATAACTGTGTAGAGGAAGCCCTTGAAAGAAGAACAGCATTCAAATAAATGTTCATGTGCATGTAGCAATAGACACCCAAGGAGAAGGGGATATATGTGCATATCTTCTTCGGTGTTGAGAAAATTATTTCAATACGTTACCCAGTCACTTCATATCTTTGTGTATTTAGGAATAGATTTTCATTTGTACTAAGTCTCCTCTATACTTTGACAAGGAGTAGAGGGACATTTAAATGAGTACATACTTTATGAACAGAGGTGAAAAGGATCTTATCATAAATAAGGATTAGACTTTTAGGGTAGTGTTTAATTCAGTGTGAGAAGATGCTACATAAGTCGTTTGAAGACAGAGAGCTATACAAATATAGGCTCTGTTAGCTGTGCAGCTGACAAAGCTGATGGGAGAAATTGGGCCATTTTGAATGTTCAGTTACTGTACAATCACTGAGAACAAAGCTTGCATGGTTTCTAGTAACATCAAAAGTGATAAACTATGGTGGGACAGGAATCTAGCTACTATAAATCGCCATCTCTCTCTGTTGAAGCCATATGACTATATTTAATAGCTCATCTAAGAATGACACCCAAATTTTCTAGTATTTATAGAAAAAGTCTATTAGGAACAATATTTACTGATTACTTGTATGTGGGGATTGAGTGGACCCTCAGTAAATTTTCAGATGTTGCCAAGTTAAGTGGGTGTGTTGCTCTGCTTCAGGGTAGGGAATTTCTACAGAGGACCCTTGACAGGCTTGATCAGTGGGCTGAGGAACAACTGTGCGAGGTTTCACAAGGCAAAGTGCAAGGTCCTGCACTTGGGTCACAACCACTCCACACAGTGCTGTAGGCTGCGGGTGGAGTGGCTCAAGAGCTGTTTGGCAGAAAGGGACTTGGGACTTGGAGGTGCTGGATGACAGCTGACTGAACACGAATCTGTATGCCCAGGTGGCCAAGAAGGCCAGTGGCATCCTGGCCTCTATTAAGAATAGCGTGGCCAGCAGGACCAGGGCAGTGATTGTCCCTCTGTACTCAGCACTGGTGAGGCCAGACCTTGAATCCTGTTCAGTTCTGGCCCTTCACTTTAGAAGGACCTTGGGGTGCTTGAGAGTATCCAGAGGAGGGCAACAAGCCTTGTGGAAGGACTATAAAATGTGTCTTATGAGGAATGGCTGAGGTATCTGGGTTTGTTTAGTCTGGAAAGAGGAGGCTTAGGGAGGGATCTCATTGCCCTCTACAGCTCCCTAAAAGGAGAGTGTAGTGAGGTGTGGGCCGGTCTCCTCTACTGTGCCTGCAGTGAGAGGACCAGAGGAAATGGCCATAAGATGAGACAGGGGAGATTCAGATTAGATATTAGAAAATATTTTTTACTGATAGGGTGGTCAGGCAGTGGAATAGGTTTCCCAGGGAGGTGGTGGAGTCACCATCTCTGGACATGTTCAAGAAGATACTGGATCTGTTGCTGGGTGATGTAGTTTAGTGGTTAAATGGTTGCTGTGGTAATGCTGAAGGGATGTTTGGACTGGATGATCTTGAATGTCTCTTCCAACCTTGATGATTCCATGATTCCATGATTTTTGAGGGCAATACCTCAGTGAGCTACAATATGCTGAAGTGAAGGGTCCTTTTTGTGGCTCTTGTATGTCAGTTTGTTTTTTTTTTTTTTTTTAGCTTAACAAAATGTGCTGCAGTAGTCTTCCCTCTGAAGAAGCCACGCTTTAAAAGTAAATGAGATTATAAGACCTTTAGATGAAATTTGCAGTAGTGGACAGGTATGAAGTTCAAGTAAACTAGAAAAGAGTAAATAAAACCTTACTGTACTTCTGCATGGTGCCATACAATGACAATAGGAGCTTCGGACACCAAAATAGTCTAGCAGTATTTGCATTAGGTTAACTGGTTCTGCCTATACTTACTCTTTTAAGTAGCAATTCTGTCCTGCTTCTTGGACACAAGCAAATGCCTGTGAATGGCCCTTTACTATGCTGTGTAGGGAGGTGAGCTTGTTCAGGGGCAGTTCAGTTACACCCCCTTAAATTATCAAATTAAATTTTATTTGT
The DNA here is from genome assembly GCA_020086605.1 of Lanius collurio. NCBI lineage: Eukaryota > Metazoa > Chordata > Aves > Passeriformes > Laniidae > Lanius > Lanius collurio. Next base: position 1,785,088 of record JACBWW010000026.1, read on the forward strand.
AATAATCCCTATGTAGGCTCTGAGTACTTGAAATAGAAGTTAAGTGCAATTCTATTCCCTATAACATATACAAGTAGGTTTCTAGATTGAGATGTGCTATGGATGCTGTATGAGGCATGCAGACGTCAGAAATTCAGAAAGTCTGTAATTAGAATTTGAAATGCAGTAATCAGAGTTTCCTGGCATTTATAGCACCTTGATAATGTTGCAAATCTTGGCCCTACATGTAACAACAATTTTCTGTGAAAGAACGAAATCTTTCTATTGCTTTGGACAATTTTATCACTTGTATTTGGAGCAAAAAGCCCTTTGGTGTACATGTGTTCATTGGCACTTTTTGTTTCAATGAATAATTCTTCTGACTACATGTATGCTTGGAGTGGTTGATTAGCTGAATATTGGCAGCTTTTTATATGACTTGCAGTAGTCATGCAAGTGCTGGGATTTTCCTTTCTGGCACCAGTATGGACTGCACACTGCCAATATGCTTAACTTTGTGTGTCTCTGTGTTGTACTGAAATGCTGAGTTTTAATTTGTAAGTATTGATGATTGCTTAGATGTGCCATACAGTATAACAACACTTTAATTGTCTGTTTTATCCATTAGGGCTGCATTTTCCATTTTCTCTAGAGACCTCTAATATACTATCTTCAGAAAAAAATTATTTTGTGGACTGCAAATCAAGAAAACATTGATTCTACTGTATATTTCTACATTTTATATTCTATCATACATTTAAAAAAATCTATTTAATTTTATTACCAAAATGGTAAAATTTCCTCACCACTGGTGTAGGTTAATGGAGTAAGTTGACCTGTCTGAATGCAAGGCACCTACCAAGCCACTCTCTCACTCCCCTCTGTGGCTGGACAGGGGAAGGAAAATATAACAAAGGGTTTGTGATTTGAGCTAGGGATAGAGATTACTCATTTAATGCTGTCACAGGCAGAACAGGCTTGAATTAGAGATACTACTTCAATTTACTACTACAAAAATCAGAGCAAGGTAAAGAGAAGTAAAACCAGACCTTTAAAACACCTTCCCCTGCCCCTCCCTCCTTCCCAGCTCTACCTCCTCCCCCCAGTGATGCGGAAAGACAGGGTTATGGTCAGCTCATCACACATTTTTCCTGCCACTGCTCAGGGAGAAGAGTGCTCCCCCTTCCCCTGCTCCAGTGTGGGATCCCTCCCACAGTTCTGCGTGAACTTCTCCAATGCAAGTCCATCCTATGGAAAACAGTTCTCCATGAACTGCTCCAGTGTGGGTCGCTGTTCATGGGGTGCAGTCCTTCAAGCACAGGCTGCTCCAGCGTAGGTCCCCCATGAGGTCACAGTCCTTCCAGGAAACCTGCTCCAGCATGGGCTCCTCTCTCCACAGGTCTGCAGGCCCCTGCCAGGAGCCTGCTCCAACACAGACCTCCCATGGGGTCACAGCCTCCTCTCAGGGATCCACCTGCTCCCGTGGGGGCTCCTCCACCAGCACAGCTGCTTCACCACAGTCTTCACTACAGGCTGCCAGAGAATCTCAGCTCCAGCACCTGGAGCACCTCCTGTCCCTCCTTCTGCACTGACCTTGGTGTTTGCAGAGTTGTTCATCTCACATATTCTCATCCTGCTCTTCTCTGGCTGCAATTACAACTGCCCAATAATTTTTAGTTCTTCTTAAATATGTTTTCATAGAGATATTGTCCCAGCCTTGGCCAGCTGCAAACCCCTCTTTGAGCCATCTTGGCATTGGCTCTAAAGGACACAGAGGAAGCTTCCAACAGCTTGTCACAGATGCCACTCCTGTAGTCCTGCCCTGCTACCAAACCTTGACCATGCAAACCCAATACAGTTAACTGCTTAGATTTACCCATGCAAGTGGGGAAATTCTACAGAACACACCCAGTGTCTTGTCAAATCTGCAGTCTGTCATTTTATATAACTCTGTCTGTAGAAAGTCTCTCCCTCCAATACTTATCTGTACCTTTTAACAAAATTCATGTAAGTGGTACAGGTGATAATCTGAAGTTCACTAGTCTTATGTCAGGTGACATGAGACATGAAGAGGCAAAGAGGTGAAGGAACATGGAAAATGAGATACTTTGCAAGTGTGTTTACTGTGACTTGAATCCAGAATAGGAAAACTGACCCATTTAGATGTTTTCACTTGCCAATAAATACTGTTTTATTCTCCAATACTGCAATATATCTGTATCTCAGATTCTTACTGATACCTATTAAATGACTCAAATCAAATTTAACAGTGGCAGTTCCCAAAGTTAGCAGACAGGTGCTGCTACATTCCTGCTGCTTTGTAATCAGCTACATGCTGAAATGTTAAATTCAGACCTCTTAAAACACAGGGCTTAATTCTGATATTATTTACCTTTCTTTTTCCACTTCACTTTCTTATTTTGTCTATTCCCAACACATTTTATGCAGGTTTTCTGTTACAATCTTCTTTTTGACTTGTCTTTCCTTCTTGAACTTGTCCAGAAAGCTGCTCAGTAAAATCTCCCCTTAACAACCATATTTTGATTGCTGAGGAGCAAATAGCTAAATAAAAGCTAATAGATAAATATTTATCTATTTATTTCAGTATCCTATGGTTCTATTCATAAATAGAAGGCGAAAGGAAATTGTTAGGAAGACTGGTGTGGGTGAATGAGTTCCATTGATAGGAAAACACATGACTGTGAATGCAGGAACAAGTTAGGTGATGTTGAATGATAATGGAGTGAATGAAGCATGATAAGTAAAGAGTTATAGCTCAAAAGATTATGAACAACAAAAGATATTGCATTAGTCATCAAACTGGTGTTTTTATGTGATGTTTGTATTGTTTCAATCTTTTACATATTTTAGTTTAAGCCCATGATTTGAGACTTGGTTGTTTTAAGTGCCTTAACTCTAAATGACATGAGAATCCCATCTGAATGGTCATCAATACCCTATCTGAAACTGAAAGTGTAGTGGACTCCATATGCTTTAGGCAGTCTTACCTCACACTGCTGTGCATAATTAATGCCTGCTTTTTATTATTGTCTTGCCCAGAAAAAGGGATCTTTTGGCTGCTGTTGTAACTCTAGAGGCAATATTTTGATTTTTAAGTGTCTTTTTAACCATTGATAATAAATGCACGAAAGAATTCAGAGAGGAAGCTGTGACTGGCAGGTCCCATTCAATCCTGAAAAACTGCAATTCTTGCTAATTCCTCACCTCTATTCAGAATCCGTGTAACAGCAGGTTAACTCTCTTGAACCATGGGCATTTGTTTTACTTCTCAGTTTATTGCAGCACTTGTAGGTGTTTTCTGTTAGACATTTGCAAAGTTTTACTATGATTTGCTGTACCCTAGAGACTTCTTAAATAATTTGAGAAATCATCCGTCTCTCTCATAGAAAGCATTCCAGGAGCAACACTTCCAAATTCACTCAGGAATTAATAAAGTGTATGTCTGTATTTGCATTTAAAATGCACTGGGTCTGTGTGCCAATATTAGGTAACTACATGTATAACTGATTAGATATATGCTTAAAGCCCAGCTAGAGAAAATGTTGATATACGTATGCTAATGTTATGCTCTAAAATCACCATTTCCATCAGTTATGTCAAATCCAATGACTCCTTTTTTTCACCTTACAGGAAAGGTTACTTTTGATGCTGGTGACAAAAATGAGGCAAGTGGTCTTTTATGCATAGAGAGCCTGCTTTTGCTTCATTTCTGGAATGTCCTTTGACTCATGGAAGATGCTTGCTTGCCAAAAGTACTTCTGTCAGGGACAGCTCTTGCTTCTTTGCTGAGGTGTTGGATAATGCCTTCAGAAGACAGGCTGACAGTATCATCATCTTGACTTGATTTTGCTACAAATTCTCTAGAACACCTCCATCCATAAGGAGAGTCTGATAAAAGAGCTTTTATTCTCTCTAGCTCCCAAAACAGAGCCACTTAACTCAATGCAGTTTCACCTAGTCTGCAGTTTCTTTTATTGTCTCATTCAATGTCTCCTCCCAGGTGAATACGACTGCAACTTGCCATCCTTCATCTGCATCTCTGTGTTGCTAATGTGAAGTCAAGTAGTTTAAGCCTTAAAATCTGGCATGTGCCTCACCCCTACCCCCAGCCATCTTAAGTGTGGATACTCTGGTCATGTTTAGATCCTGTTAAGTTTTATATCAAAAGAACCTATATTTGTACAAATGCAAAGAGAAGTAAGTGTGTGCTATGATGTTCTTGTGAATTATCAGCTGGGCATACGTGGACAGTGCTGGTCGGATGGTACTGCTGTGCCTAGTGTGAATTGTGCATAGCTTCACCACATGCTATGTGCTTCATTTGAACCCAAATGTTTCCCACTGAATATTTTGGATTTTTTTGTTAATATAAAATCAAAACATTATTAAGAGAAAAAAGCAACTATTCCTGGTTTCCAATGAATCCTGAGTTTAGAGATGCTTTTTTAAATCAGAAAACCTTGAAAAGCCAGACATGAAAATGAGCATCTTCCTCACCAGACTAACAAATGTGTGAAATTTCATAGAAATCCATTCTCACAGTTTCATTATGCAGAGGATTAATGTTTAATGCTGGCAGGCTGCAGGTCCACACTAATAAGAAAAGCTACAAAAGGCTATTGTACAGGGGATGAAAATTTCATCAAACATTCCAAAAACATCTAAAAGGTTTACAGAGTAAAAAGTTAGCTAGAAGAGGTTCTATTTGTGTTCAAGCAATTTCCTTGATGTAAAATGAGATTTTAATCACACTATAGTTTCAGTGTCCATATTGTTACTTTTTTCTTCTTTCATCATCTTTGACCTTGATCACACAGCTGTAAGAATTTGAATTTTCTTTGACCAATTTTTTTCCTGCATAATGGAAAGCAGCTTGTTTTTGTTTTCTTCCTTATTGGATTGAAATGCATATTCAGGTTGCATTTAACAATACTGTGCATTGATTGAAACAGTAGAGAGTCAACCAAATATCACTAATGACTGTAACTTTTTAAAGTAAAAAATAAATTATTCAGATTTCTATTGCAAATCAGTTGCAGACATCTTCTACAAGTGCTCTTGTCTGAAATTTTGCCACAATATTAGCAAAAACTCAAAAATATAAAATAATATTTGAAACTGATTGGAAGAAGATTCTTTTAGAAGCTTGAACAGATATTTCCATGAAATTGTTGTCAGCAGCTTTTTTTCTGGGACTGATTTTCTCATTTTTAATTTATACTACAATGCTATAAAGCGTTGAGGTGAGAATTCTTCTCTATAGGGGACTTTCTCTTTCAATATGCCCTGAATTTCACTAAGATGAACAGCTTCCTAATCAATGCTAACAGAATACCATGTTCTTAGTCTATAATAATTTGAACAATAGTGTGGATATAAATATAGAAGGAAACAATCTAAGTTTGTGCTCACAAAAAAAAAAAAAAAGTTGTAAAAGGCACTAATTTGAACAACAAAAAAATTCCTTTCCAAACTATTACTGAGAAGTTCTGTCTAAAGCCAATTCATTATCAAGTTCTGATAAAGTAATCTAGTAGGTTTTTATGGTCCTTTTGTGGATTTATGAATGCTCCTCCATCTATTTTTTAGGATATCTCAGAAAAGAAAAGATTAGCTGAGAGTTTTACCTGTGTAAGTCTACAGAAACTGTATTGGAAAGACAATCTAAGAAAACATATTTTTGACTTGATGGTTTCCTGCTCAATGCTTCCATCTTTCAGGATGAGTTCCTAGACTCTAGGATGGATCTCCTGCATATATTTTTTTCTGTTCCATAGTCACTCATGGCCACATTGTTTGTTTGAAACGAATTTTATTATTCTTTTGCAAATTTGGTAATCCCACGTGGAACTGAATCCCTGGAACCCAGTGGTCAGCTTTCTGGTTTGAGAAGGGCTTTGCAATGCCCGCTCTGCTAGATCAGCTGAGACTCCCTGAACTGTTCTGATGAATTCTTACAATTCACATGGTTAGTGTTTCTGCATGAACACTCCCACATAAGCACAACCCTTTGCTATTGATTATATTAAAATATGTACAACAGAAACATGCACAAGTAGAAAAGGTCATCCTACATGGCTATTTCTGTATCTGCAGGATAAGTTTTTGAAATTCACTAGGATCTCATTTGGGTGCAGTTTGGTCAGATACGCAGCTGAAACTGTCTGAATGGCCATTGATCCACATATATAAGTGTACAAATAGTGAGCATCAGCTGACCTATGCAAAGCTGATGGGGGAATCTTCCAGATACCAAAATTATCCTGGAGAATCCTGTAGCATCTAGTCAAACACTCACAGAATCACAGAATACAGTGAGTTGGAAGAGACACACAAAGATTATGGAGCCCAGCCCCTGGCCCTGCACAGCACCATCCCCAAGGGTCATGTCATGTGCCTGAGAGCACTGTCCAAATGTTTCCTGAACTCCTTGTCACAGAGGCAGCTGGAAGTGGAGTCCATCACCATGCCTTTTGTCTGTTGGCTCTTACACCTATGCAGTAACTGATCAAAGCTCTCCTGGATGACCCGGGGGCTTGATGACAGCACACAGCACAACCCTTACATCCAATTAGAACAGGCTTGAATGTCCTCCTTACATAACAAGCGTAACTCAAATTCCTCACATTATTATCCCTAAATATTTACCAGAGAAAAAGATTTATTGATTTTAATAAACTTAATTTCTTATATTAAAGCATGGTGAGTGCTGCATATATACAAGATGTTCCTGAAATCTTCATATGTTTATGCATGAAAGTCAGCAAGAATATAATATGAAATGTCAAAAACTCTCTGGGATGAGAGAGCAGATTATACTCCAAACACTGTCATCTGTAACTATTTTCAGTAAATATAGTCCCCTAAAAACATTTGAACTTTATGCTTATTTTCAATGTGTAGTCAAAGTATGCTTATAAGAAAGAGCAAGAAAAAGTGAAGAGCAAAGAAAACATCTCAGAAAAACAGATAGAAATAAGAGGAACATTGGGGACAAGTAGCAGCTTGAATCACTGCTGAGAGAGGTTTGTCTGAGAGAAGATGTTCTTTTAACCTTTCTGTCTGAAAGGCTTTGCATAGAGAGGAAAGCAATGTTCTTCCTTGCCGGATTCCTTGATATTCGGAGAAACAGAAGTTTAGTATTTTACTCCCAGTAATTAATAACCTTAATTAATACAGGCAGACTTTTTTTCCCCTAGATCTACGGCATTATCTTGATATTAGATATGACACAAAATCTTGAATAGAACTAAATATGACCACAAGTGATAAACTGATGAAACAGTGTGGAGAGTGTTACTGTTACTTTGGGAACAGCTAGAGTTATAAATGAATTTTAAAGAGTTAATTTTTCCTTTCAGTTTCAATAAAAGAGCAGAATCTAATTCAGTAGCTGTTTTTCTGACAAGGTAACGAAGATGATCAGTAACTAGTATTGCACCTTACGAATGATGGAGAAAATAAATGCTTCTGTAACTGTGATTATCTTTTGTAAAAATCCAATGCTGATAGCTAATAAGGAATCCCTCAGATTTTTTCACTTTGTTGCTTTTCGAAAAGAGCACTGTAAGTTCTTTCCTTTGAAAACCCTCCACATGCTGCCTCCCTAGCCTCCCAGTTTTACAGCTGATATGTCTGGTACACTGGTTCAAAATCATTTGATTATAATGAAAAATTTCCTTGATAGAGTATGTAGTTGTTTGGTGTTGTTTTGTTGTTTGTTTGTGGGGGTTTTGTGAGTTTTTTGTTTGTTTTTTGGTGCTTTATTTTGTTTTAGTTTTGTTTTTTAAAAATTTATAAAAAATGCTTGGAAAAAATGCAAGAGAGGAAAAAAAAGAATGCACCTAGAAAGATTTAAAACCATTGCTGACACTTTGGCTATATTCATACATCTATCTCTGAGTTTCTAAACAGCAGTTATGGTACTTTGTTGGTGTAATGTGCGCATTTTGAAATCTCCATTAAAATATGCTCTGGCATGCACTGCACCAAATATCACTGAGACTAAGCCAGTGTGCTAACTTTATTTTCCCTTACTGGGATGCCTTGGTGTTTATTCTCAGTATCTTTTGGTTTATTTCACTGCATTTCCTCCCTTTCTCAAAATGCACAGTTCCTGTTCATTTGCAACAACTAGATATTCAAAAGCTCTTGAAGGGAGCGGACTGTCAGAAAAAAAATTTTAATGCTTTTTTCCTGAGTATAAAACCAGATCATAGTTTTAGAAATTTGAATTGAGCTTGGTAATAATTTTAGTACCTAAGAGCCTAGAAATATCTTAGTTTTCTGAAAATAATTGTTCAATTGTATCTAAATGTTCAGCTTAGATGCAGTGATAAGTTTTCCTACAATCATCATGGGTGCTGGCATTCAAATATATGGATACCTGTCACCTACCCTCCTGAAAGGAACTTAAAGCTATAGTATTGTCTTCACAATAGTCCTCCCCTGTAGGGCTTTTGGCACTATTAAGTATACACTGTGAGAAATATTTATAATATATAATAAGGACTGACTATATCTGAAAGTATGGATAGGATAAATGAAGACGGGAGTCATAACACTCAATTATAAAGCATTACATAAAAAGAAAAGGTTGATAACCTTTCATTTGAAAACAAAAAGCTGTAGTCATGAGTGCAATATATTTTAGTGACAGGATTTGTCTCTATAGTTATGATACAAAGAAATGAAATACATTGTAGGTCAAAAGTGTTATCAAGCAAATTCTAAACTGGAGATAGAGGACACTCTCAGCTTGTTCAATACCTTGGAATAATTCATTAATGGATGCTCTTTACCTGAAGAAATCTCAGCCCGACTTTTCATTTTAAATCTAAATAGATCTCATATACTTTTGTGTTCAGTTCCAAAATAGGCAACAAAACTAGTAAGAAAGGTAAAATGAAGTGGCAGAATTCTTCATAGGAGGTGTTATCTCTCAACCATGAGTTTTAAGGTTGCATTTGTTTTACGTGTGTGTTCTGCTTGTTCAAAAGTGTGTGGTTGTGTGGGGCCTTTGTGTAAGTCACACTGATATTTCAGAATCAGTTGTGAGAGTTAATGTTGGAGTTTCAGGTGCTGTGTGCTGTTTATACTCGTTTGAACAGAAATGCATTTTGTGTCAACAGCACTACAGCAGTATTAGCAACTGGGTTTTCCTATGAAAGAAGTAGGGGCTACCACGATCTGATATAGCAATGTATGTAGTATATGTGTGTCCATTTATTCCAACTGAAGTGGATTCGGTAAATAAGAACTTGGAGAACTGTGTGTGTTGTATCTTACTCAAAAAATACATACAAGACAGAGAATCAAAATTAATTCTAGAAATACAATCTGATTTTTAGCCTGGAAGAAATAGTCCTGACAAAAATGTAATTAATTTTAAATAAAAATTATGTGTTGAGATTTACAAATTTTTTCATGAAAATACTTCCACTTTTATTTTCAATATGGGGGGTTCTCCATAGGGCTCAGCCATTCATTCATGTTGCTGCAGTTGTCTATCTGACATACTACATTTCAGCATTTTATTGGATCAGGGTTTAATGCTCCCAGACCTGTATAAGCATAATTTTCACTTTCAAATTGTTATTTACATAATTTCCCATTATTTCTTCTTTGTAAAGGGCTCTGGTAATTTCTTACTGTTCAGCCAATTTATTTTTTAATCTTTTAATGTGATTTCAGTAATTTTCAGTTTATTATTATCTTAGTGCAAATATCAGAAAATTTTTAGGAAGTCTCAAAAAAATGATTTCTTTGCTATCTTATTAAGGATTCATTTTACTGGTCTTAGTAAAATTTCTGGATGAAGATCTGTGCACCCAATTCTGGAGTGAAAACATTAGTCCAATCTGAAAAAAAAAGAAGCTCAACCCCCCGCAGTCATTATATTTCCTCTCCTTTATTGCCACCTATACATTTTTAATTCTCATACATTCCTAGTGTAGAAATGTGAATTGTAGGCAAAGGCTGGTAGTCATTCTGATGGCTAACTCTGAAAGCTGACTTCTAGAATCCCTTAAGACTGGGATGAAAGTGGGACCTTTTAAATGCACCAAGTACTCACAATAGCTTTATTACCGCATTGCTACTTCAGTCTGTAGATTGTACGAAGGCCTGGAGAGTAATTTCAGCAACAGCCACAATTTACTAGCTATAGTAGCCCTCAGATGAATAGTTTCTTGTAAAATCAGTGGCAGCTTTATCCTGCTGGAGGACAAATAAATCAGCTCTTATTATTCCACATTCATTTAATCCTGGGACATTAGTCAGCGAGACCTTTCTGCAGCCTAATAAACAGCAGCAGCAGCAGTTTTTCTTTATGAGAGTAGTTGTTCATCCTAAATTAGAGCCGACATTAGGGGAAGACAGAAACTTTTGCAGCATGATTTAAAGATATACAGTATGAGACTGTAACAGTGTATGAAAACTACACCCATGTGTATAAATATAGCAGGGTCATAATTTTGCTATATGTGGGTTACTTTAGAACATGTAGGTTATTTTATCTTGAAAATGTGTATTTTGTTGTGGCAAGTAATATTCATATTGTCTGGCTGTTTCAATGGATTTAGCAGTAGCTCCTAATGTTGTACCTTTTTACCTTGTGCAGGGGTAAGAATAAAGCACTGATTCAAAAAAATTAAATACCGGTACATTATTATCTCCCTCTCAAAATCCATAATCAAGAAAACATCTCTGCATTCATATTTACAAAAAATATTTTGCTTTACAATATCCAGTGTTATTTCTGAAATGGACAGCGTCTGGATTTTTGAATGTGCACTCTCCTAGTGACTGCAATATGTGAAAAATAATGAATGTTGTTCCTTCTGAAAGCTTTTATTTTGAACTATTTTGACAATTCTTTTTATGGATATCAGTGTTGGTCTATTCTATAATTTACAACATAAAAATTCACAATTCATTTTTCAAGAAAGAAAGCCATTTGCCTGAAAGCTGTACAACAGCTCCCAATCTCTTCACAGTATCTGCAAAAGACATTCTAGGGCTTTTCCTGTTGCTAACTGCAGTTTCATTTAAATTTCTTGGGATTAGGTATTTGCTTGAATGATAATTTCAGAGTGAAATTCCAGAGCTGTGGTGTGACTCAGAGTCACATGTCTTGGGATAAGTTCCTTTGAATTAAGACTTCTGAAAAATTTGAGCATTTAATTTTTTTTCTGGTGAGTGCACTATGTCTACCATACTACCACAGCGTACAAATTACTGTTATTGTTATTTATTGGATCTGACTAATAGTCCATTACTAAGAATCTTCCAGTTGAAAAAATTGTGTCTTTTGAAGTAATTATTTTATGTAAGTTTGGATCCTCAAGTAGGAAAAATAGAGCATGAGTTTTTGACTGTTGGAAGTGCTTTATATACATCATAAGTTCCTCTGCTTTTAGCTGACAGTTTTCAGTTCCACTATTATATGAACTAGCTATTATATCTGCATAAACATATGCAGACCCACAGGCAAATGGATGTATACATATTCCTCCAATTTTATCATCAGCCATAGTCAAAATTTTTACAATATTGTAAGTGTATTGCTATTTCTTCAGGTTCTCAAAGTTGTATGGATATTTTTTCTATTTTTTAAATGGATTTTGCTCTAGGTCTTAACTTGGTTTTATTCTGTTACATTATTGATATAAAAATAGAGATTGAACAGCTACCCTCCATAGTCACTAGTATCTTGTTGCTTTTTGATGTGGTTTATTTATTTATTTAATTATTTATTTTAAATGTCCTTGTAGGTTCTTCTTTCTTTTCATACCACTGATAAACAATAAAAATTAAAATAAATCTAATATGGACACTGAATTTTGAGTTAATTTTCTGTTTGTGACTGAGTCTCACTAGGAATAATATAATTGCTGCCAAATATCTGGATGAGTCTTTTAATGAAAATTACAGCTTTAGTGCTTGCCAACAGAGCCATGAAGGCAGAGTACATGGAGCAAAACCATAATTTAGTATTGTACTTCCACTCATTTCTACCAAACAGAAAGCATAACTAATGCCTCTGTTTCTATATTGTTGACATACAATATGGGGAGGTGTTGATGTAAAATATCTGCTGTCCAAAATATTAGCAGCTACTAGGCTACTACTCTCATTTAAACATTTCCCAGGATTTTTAATTTTTCTTCCTTCTCATACACTGTTAACCTTGTAACAGACCAGAATAAGAGATGATATTTTTCCTTGCGAATAGTCTTTGAATAATTTGAGTCAACAAAGAAAGAAATGTGACAGCTCTATCTTTTAGTAAAACCACCTACACTCTGTTTTTGGTGCTTATATTCAAGATTCATTCTTGATGCCTCAAAAAATAATACTTCCTCTTGTACAAGAGATGTCTCACATACGTGCTGCCTGTAGAATATGTTTGACTGGAAGCTCAAAAATCATAGCAGAAAACTGAGGGTTTCTTCTTCAGACCAGCACTTTTGCAAAGGTGCTGAGGGCAGAACTCCCCCAGCCTTTTTTGAAAACTCAGTGACCTTTCAGTATCAGTCTACTACAGTCCAAGACAAATACTACGTCTGACTACGTTTGGTTAACGTTCTCAGAGCTTGTTTGTGTGAACCAGTGCGCCTGAATTTACAGGCTCTGGTTTGGAAATAATGTAGCTAGGCACATGCACTCTTCTGTTCATAGCTGCAATGTACCCCTTCAGATTGTGAGTCTAAATCCTTTTGAATATGTCTCATGGTGTATCATAACACAGGCTGCTTAGTGACAAGTGAACTGCTTGCCTGGAGTAGCTGATATGCTGAAGAATAGCTGGTGCTTGATGTCCTTCCTGCTGCAGCAAGAAACAGATGAGCAACCTAATGCAGAAGTTGTTATCTAGTATTGCAGTGCACGTTTGAAACACGTAGACTGAGTCATAGCCCGGAAGACATCCTCACATTCTCTAGGGAGAAGGTGTTGTGGAGAAATTCCTTGTATAGTTGAAAAAAAAATTGCCCCTGCTTTTTGTGACTCCAAAGCTTTTAAGGATCTGATGCCATTTACTTTACTGACCTGTAATACCTAGATCAGTAGCTAGCATTGCCCTTAACAAGCACTTTCTGAAGTGGCTTGCAGTGACCTGCTTTGGAAACAGACAACTGAGGTAGACTGGCAGGCTGGCCACAGCCAAGAAAGGGATTTCAGTACACGAGTGCCAAGTGGGAAAATTGGAAAACGCTTTTGAGGCTTTTTATTCTACATTCTCTCCAGCTCATTTTAATTCTGTCTGTGGAAAAGAGCAGTGTCTTATGACATCCAGGGTTAAATTTCCAGCATGATATGAGGATTAGTTGCATTTTCCTCCCCATACAAGTAATGAGTTGTTCAGCTCAATGCCTGCATACTGTGCTGAACATCTACCCCCAGGGTCTCAAGTATCAGCAAGGAGGGAGGGTGAGAGCTCAGGAGACTTCTTCAGCTTGAGAGATCCCAGGACAGGATAATGGAAAATGGCAAATATTGCATCTGATAGAGAGTAAAGCTCAGGACTGAAATAGCAGGGGGATTGCGTTTAAGGATTAAGTCATGTTGACAGAGTAGGTGTGGAGTAGGCAGAACATACTGTGCCCTGCTCCAGCCACTCTTAATTGTGACCCTCCACTCCTGTCTATTGGTCAAGGGAAAAAACACCTGACATCATGGTAAACAAATTAGGTGAGCCCAGTTTTCAACACTCATTTACATATGCATTGCGCACCAGGGAACCCTCCATGGGCAAAGCAAGGCTCTGATTTGCGCACTCAGGTTTTGCCTTCATATTCTGCATTGGCTCATCACATGCAAATGTATGCATTCAGTTGCGCGCACCAAGGTTTGAAAATCATTCCTCTGGTTTCAAGGAAGAAAAAGAGAGAATAATAATCACACCATCACTACCCCCCAGCCCGCTCCCCCTCACCTCCCAGCCTATTGTCAACAAATTTCAATTCATCACTGTTGATTTTGCTGAAACCTACTTTGGAATGTTACAGCTTGGATTGATGTTATCCAATGCCATTTTTATCAGGGTTTCACTGTGCAATACAGAGTATTCAGGGAAGTCACTGCAGGCTGCTGGTGCCTATGATTGCCTCTGACATGTACAGCTGAAAGGACTCTTATTCCAAGAATGATCTTCTTTTTTAGACTGTATTGAGTTGGGACTGATTTTGATAGCCAGTTTCAGTCAAGAATCATAAAGTTATTGCACATTTAAGACCGTCAGCATGAGAATCATTCTCTGTCTCTCTCTACCTCCCCCTCTCACTGTTCTTTTCCCTCCCTTTCTCTCTCTCATCATTTCACAGGACTGCAAGGTTACAGAAAGGTCTAATCAATTGTCAAACTCTCCTTTATTTCTGAGAAGGTGGTAAAAAAATCTAACTGCCCTGCTGTAGGGGGTTCTTCTGACTACACAGCACCCTTTTTCACATACAATGCTACCATGATTAATGTCCTCCCACCTCAGACCTTGTTAAAACCTGTTCTTTAAAGCAGGCTGGTGCACCACAGTGAGAGCAAGAGCAAGGTTGCATAAATCAACGTGTTCTCACAGCCCCCAGGATATCCATTATAGATGCCAGCTGGATGACTGGAAGATAGAGAAAAATGAATATTGTATCCTGTGGCCTTTTGCCTCTAATGACCACTTTTCAACATTTTTGAAGGCATGATTAAATTTTGATAACTGGGGAAGTCACTCTGAGCAGGCTGAAATAGAGATAAATTGACTGAGGGTCTGACATCCCAGTGGAGAGCAGGCAACTAATTAGTGTGTGAATCTCACTCTGAAAGAGATGTAAAAGGGAGGCAAGTTTAATCAGAGGAGCTGCTGAGGTACAGGAATAGTCAGGGATAATAGTGGCCTAGGTAGAAATCACAGGCTCAATGAGCAGCTTTTTCTGTCTGCTTGATTGGCAGCTGCTGACCTAGTGTCCAAAACCTTTGAACTCTTAACAACAGTAACAGCCTTGTCAAGGCAATTTGCTTGCAGCTTTCTGTGACCAGTTATTTCAGCTGCGGACTGGGACACCCAATTTGAAAGGGCACTTTGCTCCTCTGCTGCAGTGGAAGCTGGGCAGAACACTCTCATTATTTTTGATGACTTTACTTTTGAACCCTTTATCTCTCCCCCCCACCCCTTGCCACCCACCCAGGTCCTCTCTTCTCCAATGCACTCCACACAGTGCATACATCCCCTCTCCCTGGGGTCCTTGCTATATGGATGAAGTGTCAGTTCAATTTAGCTGTTGATTGCAGCAAGGGAAATGGGGGAAGGGAAAAAGAAAGACCCCCACAGCCTAGTGTAACGCTGTGATTTTATTGCAGGAACAGAGTTCCTTGGTGCCTGAGCTGGTGGATATACGAAATACTAATGTATCTGGAATTCCTTTTGCTGGGTTTAGAGGAATTAAAGACAACATATTTAATCCCTTTAATGAGCTGCTGGGATAGGACCTCCTTTAGCTGGAAATGAAGGGTACTACACCTGTGCAAGAGATGACTAATATATTTTCTTTCCTGTAATGCTTCCTATTTACCCAGCACACACGTGTAGAATTTTGTTTGTGCTAGGAACAATGTTCTTAACCAAACTGGAGTTTAGGGGAATAAAAATAATCCCCTGAAGCTGCAGTAGCTGGTAGAAGCAGATTTCTTTCTCTTTTTTTCTCTCTGTAGGGGAGGAGGGAGGAGGGTAGCTGAAGAGAGAGTGAGATTATCGATAGAGCAGAAAGCTTGCTGTCTTATTCCATTTGGTAGTGTGAATTAGTGTTGCTCTGAATTATTTTTTTGCCTGGGGCGGACTAGTTTCTCTTTTTAAACTGATCAGTCCCCCTGGGTCTTGTATTATACCAAGGACTAGGATACCTGATGTGACTGGGTTTTGATGTGACAGCATACCATTTCTACAAAGCCTTCAGCTAGGATTTTCAAAAACCACAATTTTTCACATGAAAATGAGGGCCAGTTGTAACTTGGTCTACTTAATTAGGCACCTGCTGTATATTAATGCTTTATTAGTAGGTGGTTTATTCTAATGGTGCTTGGGGCAGGGCTACATGAATAAGGTAAGCTCAGCTGCCAGTTGATGACATGCTGGCTAATTCGTGGTCCTTGTGTGTGTCCCTGCTCTTACCTGCAGTACATGGCTGGAATGGTGTTTATGCTCACCTGCCTCTCCACTAAGCAGCATACAGACTGCCAAGGCAGGACAGGTCCTGACCCTTCAAGGCAGTGATGGTATCTCTCTTGACATTTCTGGAAGGAGAAGGCCTTCTTTCTCAAAGAAATTATGGAAACACTTTGAGCCCACTTACAGGCACTGGTGTAGGTAACCAAAATAGATATTTTTCAATTTCTGTGACTCTGTTCTCTCATTATGGAGTTACACACTGGGGGGGGGGGCATATGAACACCTATTCCTCAAGTAGTCTCCAAAGCCAGAGTGACAATTTGGAGGTCCTTATCAGAAATATGTGTTTGTATTAACTTCCTTGAGATACCACAAAATTTTTAGGGAGACTAGGAAAAACTTGATCTGTGTCTAATTTTGGATTGCTGGAAAAGTTGTATGGAAGCCAAGGCATGCAGGCATTTTGCAAAGCCATGGTAAAAGTGCTGAGAGTTCTAACTTCCTCTGTCAATACTATCACTACTCAAAACAAATAGGGAAAACAAGTGTTTTGTCTATGGGCAGGCATAAGGTCAGGTGCAAAGCAAATTTTTATGGCATGTTATGTTAGCTTCCGTTCCTAATCAGTTTAGGAATATTAAAAATAAATAATGGAATTTCAAAATGCTAGCTAAACTGGGAGGAAAGAATTTGACCATTGAGCTCATTAGATATGAGGCTTGAGATATAAACATGATGACCCCTTGTTGATCTGCTGTAAAAGAGTAACTTAAATTAAGTCTATGGGACCCAATGAGATGCATCCCAGAGTCCCGAGGGAACTTGATGATGTAGATCCCAAGCCACTCTCCAAGATATTTGAAAAGTCATGGCAGTTGGTTGAAGTCCTAAGGGACTGGAAAAAGGAAAATGTACCCATATTTAAAAAGGGGAGAAAGGAGGACCCTGAGAACTGCTAGCTTCACCTCTGTTTGTGGGAAGATCATGAAACAGATCATCCTAGAAACTGTGTTAAGTCAAATGGAGGACAAGGAAGTGATTCTGGACAGCCAGCACAACTTCACCAAAGACAAGTCCTGCCTGACCAACCTAGTGGCTTTCTACAATGGAGTGATTTCATCAGTGGACAAGGGAAGGGCTACAGTTTTCATTTTTCTGGACTTCTGTAGAGACTAACTTAGGCTCCACAACATCCTTCTCACTAAATTGGAGAGAGATTGATTTGATGGCTAAAAAAGTAGTTAAACAATCACATCTAGAGGGTAGGGGTCAACATCTTGAGTCATGATGGACATCAGTGAAATGTGGTGTCCCTTGGGGGTGCATATTGGGACCAGTGTTATTTAATATCCTCATTGGTGACGTGGACAAAGGAGTCAAGTGCACCTTTAGCAAATTTGCTGATGACACCAAGCTGAGTGGTGCAGTTTATACACTGAAGGATGGGATGCCATACAGAGGGACCTGAACAAGCTCAAGCAGTGGGCCCATAGAAATCTCATGCAAGCTGCTGCACCTGGGTTGGGGAAATACCTGGTATCAGCACAGGCCAAGGGATGAACAGAGTCTGCTGAGAAGGACTTGTGGGTGCTGGTGGGTGAGAGGCTGGACACAACCCAGCAATGTGCACTCACAGCCCAGAGAGCCAAACGTGTCCTGGACTGAATCCAAAGCAGAGAGGGCAGCAGGGCCAGGGAGGGGATTCTGCCCCTCTGCTCTGCTCTGCTGAGACCCCACCTGCAGTGCTGCAGCCAGCTCTGGGGGCCCTGCACAGGGGGGACATGGACCTGTTGGAGAGAGTCCAGAGGAGGCCGCCAACAAGAGGGATGGAGCACCTCTGCTGTGAGGAAAAGTCGAGAGAATTGAGACTGTTCATCCTGAAGAAGTGTAGGCTTTGGGGTGACATAATAACAGACTTCCAGTACCTGAAGGGAGCCTCAAAGTAAGATAGAGAGAGACTCTTTACAAGAGCATGTAGTGACAGGACAAGAGGGAATGACTTCAAGCTGAGAGAGACCAGGTTTAGATTAGGGAAGAAACTCTTTCCTGTGAGGGTGGTGAGGCACTGGAACAGGTTGTTAGGGAAGTTGTTGATGCCTCATCCGTGGAAGTGTTCAAGCCCAGGTTGGATGGGGCTCTGAGCAATGTGGTCTAGTGAAATGTGTTGCTGTCCATGACAGGGGGTTTGGAACAAGGTGATCTTCAAGTTCTCTTCCAACCCAGGCCAGACTGTGAGTCTATGATTCTATGACATACACTACTTTAGTGTTGGTAGGAGCAGCCATAGCAATAATATTAAAAAAAAAAAAAAAAAAAAAAAAGAAAACCACCAACCCAGAACAACAATAATTTGTAATGAAAGTTATTTTTGCATCAGTACATTGGCTTCTATGAAAAACCAAGAGACTGGCATGACATAAACATGGGAATCTTATCCATATATTGCTCATAATCAAACCAAGAATTAAAAGATGAGCAATGCAGCTGAAGCACCTTAAAGACAGATACTTCTGGTTGTGTGTCCCTGTGCATATTCCTTATTCAGAGTGAAAATGCACTGAAACAGACATGAACCTGCAGCATCAATGATTGCAGGAGGAAACAATGTTTTAGAGGCAGAGCTAATTGCAACTATTTTAATATTAGTGAAACATACTAAAAAATAAGAGTTTCAGTTAATGACCTTTCTTTTTCTCCCAGTTTCGTCTGCGTGATTTCTGACTTTAGTGTCAGATTTGTGGCAAAATCATTCTGAAAGTAAGAGCAATAAACCGAGACACAATAAATTTGTGTAGGCCAGGCAACAGTGATGACTTAATTGCTACTTTAGTGAAAAGGCTGCATCCATTATGTTAAATTATCAAAAATAACACCCACTGTAATTTATCAGAATTTTAGCCATTACTCCATTTTAAAAAAAAATGTATCAGCAATTTTAACATTACAATGTTTGGGATAATAAAAGTCAGCAGAAGTAGTTTGAAGTACAGTACAATGGTGGTAGAGATAGTAGTAGATATTTATGTCAATCTTTCCAGTTCTTACAGCTTTAGCTCTGGTGGCTGGAAGACTAAGAAGGAATGTACCCTTTGTGTCTATTTGAAAGGAAGGGGAAATGGAGGAATTTTCATGGCCAGGAATGAGGACTTGAGGACAGGAACTTCAGTCCTGACTCTTACATGCTCTTGTTAATAGTTCTGCTTTTTTTAATTCTGATGCACAACATTTACAGCAAAGATTAAGGCCCTGTGAAGGCAGTGCCGGTTGCTCAAGCAAGGTAACTGCAAACTTAAGCTTTGCCAGGGTGTGGGCAATCTCTGCCTGTGTGTTTATGTCTTACAACCTCATCTAGCCAAACTCTGAAAGTAGCAGCCTTTACTAATACAGTGGTTTTTTTCAGAAAGCCATTTATGGCTTCTGGGTATTTGAAATACTGCAAGTGATCTTTCTGCATGGCACCCCACAGACACAGGAGATTCTTGAGATGCTTCTCAGCAGAGGAGGAACATATATGAACCTGATCTTCACTCTTTTGAAACCTCTGCCTTGATGAACTGAAATGGGTGAAATCAGAGAAGTTACATCTGCCAGTCTCACCGCTGCCATGATCAACACAACCTGAGGAATTTACTCTGATTGCTTTTAGGAAAATAACCACACAAGGTAGGAAACTGAGGCATGCACAAAATTGCCAAAGATGGAAAGATTTAGGAAATAAAAGGCTGAAGCTGTTAAAGTCAGATGTAGCTGTACAAAGAGCCTAAAACTTTGATTTCACCATGTGTGTCTGTTATCATGCAAGCATCTCACAACTGTCTTACTCATGCTTTAGGAAAGGATAGGGAAAAAGAAACAGTAGAAAAAAGTTATGACAGAAAACAGCATTTCTAACTAGGACTTTAACAATATTATAAAGCATGATTTTAAACCAAAGTTTTGCAGTGGCTGTATTTCCTTTTTCCAGGTATGTGTGTCCAGAGTGTAAATATTTGCTTTCATGCATGTGTATATGAACAAGTGATTCAGTTCATGTGCATATTCACATGAAGATACACAACTGAAGCAATTAATTACATTTAATAGCAATCCATAAAACGATGTGCCTTAAAAGGCTGATTGCAACTCCTGCCATAATAGCAATTCACTTAAAAGATATTGCATTATTTTTCCTAACCCTGCATGCAAAATTGAGTGAAAATATTTCTGAAATTGGGAGAAACCATTCTATACATCAGCAGAAATGAATGTTTTATTAAAATAGTAGCAGTGCCTTTCAAATCCTCAGACACACAAATTATAAATATTTACAGATATGCTTTCATTATATACTGTTATTTTGAAGAAAGACATTGGGCTACCTGTTAAGCTTTAAAAATAGCATCATACACACTCAAATCTAAAATAATTGGGACACATGTTTCTCAAAAAACAAAACAAAGAGCTTAAAGTGTTTTTTGACATCTCTTTTGCAAGCACCTAAAACCAATCTGAAGTTAGTCCCAGTTCCTTGCTAATGTATTAATACAGAGAATGGTGAAAAACATCTATATTTCCCTCCATACCAAATCCTAACTTGGAATCTTTTCTTAACTGAAACTTGTGCTAGAATTATTGCAGTTTCTGAATCCTTTTTTCTTGGAGCTTTACAGCTACATAGTCTCCAAACTGTATTTGCTGAATTTACTGAGTTAACTCTTCTGTGTGATAGGCCAACACATTTTTGCAAATGTGATGCTCAATCACTAGAAGAAAGATAGAAGACCTCTTTTAAAATGCTGCAAAGGTGATGATAATTACAGAATAGAGCTCTGAAATATTTTTCACTGAGTTACATACTAGCTGGAAAACACAGAGCTAAAGTACAGGGCAATGTGGTTTTGGAAATGTTGTTCAGAGGAAGAAATGTAACAATAATTGGCATTAAAAAAAACCGTGATCCAATACATTTCTATGACATTTCTGGCAGTTGATGAGTGCCTAGTCAAATTTACGGTGTAAATAATGTTTTTATGTGGCACATTCACATTCACACATATGCCAAATAAATATTCAGTAACTAACTGTATCCTTCCAATCTTTAAAGATAAAATCCTTGTGAATAGCTTTTAAACTAAAAAATCAATGTTGACAACCTGGCTGCAGATCTTGATCCATACTCAGGGGATTATGTGGGTCCCCCTGCTCCTTTGAAGCACAGGACTTTTGCAGTCAGGTGAGTTTTTGTTCAAAAGCGCACCGGTGTTATATTATGCTGGGTAAAAAGTTGAAAGCTGACTTTCATCAGGACGAGTTTCTGAAGAGGGTTCACACTCTTGTGGCATGAGGAAGCATAAACTACTATAGCCTATGTGAAATTGTTATGTGCAGAGTTGATCTGTCCTTGGATGCAAAGTATGTGGTGCACTTTGCCAGAGAGTACTGATAAAGAATAAAGCATAACTTGTAAAACTTGAATTTAGCAATGTATTTTCTGGTTGGATTGAATGTTATTCCATACTCCCAATTTTTTTTTCTACCTATTATAGATTAATGATGATTTTCTAGTACTCTCCAGTGGAATTGTAATAATACAGTTTTATAAACATACCTGTTAAAATCCACAATGCCAATGGCCCAGACGTAATTTATCTTTTTTTTTTTAAATTTGGACATCATGAAACACAGCTGGTTATCCTACAGCCACAGTATTAATCTTTTGCTGCCTTTTAAGAATAATACTTGTTCCCTTAACTTCTTATTTAAGTATTGATATAAGTGGCTGCCAGAAAAATATACCCTATTTCTTATGCTTCATGAAGATATAACAAAGGAATGTTCAAGGCAAAAACAACATCATAATTTCTTCTGTGGCTAAACAGGGCAAGTTTTGATATTTTCTTTTCTGGAAATACTTACAGTATAAAGCAGATTAAACCCAAGTTGCAAATACGGATAGATGGGAAATTTTATAGAGTTACCTCACAAGTGTAAACTCTGAAACCCTGAGCAAAGTAATTAATGGAGTTTCCTTTATCTTGGAAATGTAGTGGGAGAGAGAGAGAGAGGATCTGGCTATGGAAAACCCTTTTGCCTCCATTTAGGGGGTTGTTACTTCTGCTAACCTTAGCTTTCCTTAGAAAACAGACAGCTTGATAGTATTGGAGTGTAAGTGTTCTTAGATCTAATGGACCAATAAAGACAGTTTTAAGCAATTATCATTAAATTCAGAAAGTAGAAAGGAAGATCAAATAGCTATGATGCAAGCCAGGAAAAAAAGTAGGGTTTACACTGGTGATATGAAAATACCAGTTATTGAAAGGACGTGAAATCCCTTTACATCTAAGGCTGGTTAATTGAGGTCATATAATTAAACATTACAGCTGGCAAGCGGAACAGCAAGTAATACTGCTTTTGGCATAGAGCTGCCAGTGGATATACACAGTTTGGATTGCTAGAGAATAACGTTAATACATTTGAAGTTATAAATAGACAGGTGCAATCAGATTTTATTTCTTGAATTTTCAGTCATTTGTAGGTGTATTTCTGTTAAAGAAATGTGTGATGTCTATGCTACAAGACTATCAATCAGTGTTCATTAAAACTTTATGTGGGTGCTTAATTGACAAGAAATACACTGGGAGTGGTTTGCTTCTGGAGTTGCTTAAAAATGTTATGCACTATACTCAAAGTGTATTTTGACGTTTTTATGACATATCATAGAATGTTTGGAAGGCAGTGGACCTTAAACTTCATCTAGTTCCAACCTCCTGCCAAAGGCAGGGTCATCTGTGACTAGACCAGATTGCTCACAGCCTCATTCAAACTGGTCTTGAACATTTACAGGGATGGGGTATCCACAAACCTCACAGCAAAGAATTTCCTCCTAATATATAAATTAAACCTACCGTCTTTCACATTGAAGACATTCCCCCTTGTCCTGTCACTACATGCTCTTGTAAAGAGTGTCTCTCCATTTTACTTGGAGGCTCCCTCCAGGTACTGGAAGACCACAATTGGGTCACCCCAAAGCCTTTTCTTCTCCCGGCTGAACAGTCTCAATTCTCTCGACCTTTCCTCTAATTATTTTTGTGACCTCCTCTGGACTCTCTCTGAAAGTTCCATGTCCCCCCTGTGCAGGGACCCCAGAGCTGGCTGCAGCACTGCAGGTGGGGTCTCAGCAGAGCAGAGCAGAGCAGAGGGGCAGAACCCCCTCCCTGGCCCTGCTGCCCACGCTGCTTTGGATGCAGCCCAGAATACAATTAGCTTTTTGGGCTGTGAGTGCACATTGCGGGGTCATGTCCAGCCTCTCACCCACCAGCACCTCCTTCTCCCCAGAGCTGCTCTCCATCTCTTCATCCTCCAGCCTGTGCTGGTACTAGGGTTTTCACTGACCTTGCCTTGGTTTTGTTAAACTTCATGAGATTTCCATGGGCCCATTCCTCATGCTTGTCCAGGTCTCTCTGGATGGCACCCTGTCCTTTGGGTGTGGCAACTGCACCACTCAGCTTGGTGTCATCAGCAAATTACTCAGGGTGCACTTGATCTCTTCACCTCTGTTGTTAATGAAGATACTCAATAACACTGGTCCCCTGAGGGACATCACAGGATATCCTTTGGGTTGCTGAGCCATTGACCACTACCCTCTGGATACATCTCTCCAAACAATTCCTTATTCATCAAATAGCCCACTCACCTCTCTCTAGTTTAGAGAATGGGTTGTTGTGGGGGACTTGCAGAGGTAAAGATGATTTGGCTCACTTAAGTGAGATTCTGAGATTTTGTGACTTCTCTATCTGTGTTTGCTGTGCTGCTTCAGGTGAGGATGAACAATGAGGTTTAAGCAGTATGACTACTCAGCAATGTAGTGGAGATAGGCACTCTACCTCCCACTGTCAGATGAAAATACTTCTGCAAATAGTTTCCTTCTAGCCAGCTGTTCTGAAAGGAAGAAAGTGAAGAAAGCAAAATGGTGTTTCACCTAAAAAAATCCACTTGTTTCATGTCTTCTCAGAAAAGAAGACAAAGTATTTTTTTCACAGGACAGAGAACTACTCATATCTGGGGGGGTGGGAGGCACAGAAAAAACCCAGAAACACAGCCAGTATATTTGACTTCTTATTTTCAAGTGTCAGGTAACTGTTGAGCTGTTTTAATGATTCCTTAATGCATTCCATGTATGACCCTTGTTACTGCAGGATTTTGACCTTACCTTGTGAAAGGTTCATGATTTGCTCCTAAAATAACTTCATGCTTTAGACAGTTTTGAGGCAGCTTATCCACAGTGTCTGACTTCCTCCAGAGTACAAGATAGCTACATGGGTTAAAATTTCAATATTAATTCAATTAACTGTCCTGGGGTAAGGAATGTTTTATTGTCTCTAACGAGAACAAGCTAGCCATGGTTGGAGTTACTAAGCTACTAAAACAAGACTGTTGTAAAGCCAAATATTCTATTTGGGTTTCTAGCTTGGAATTATTTGCAAAGTTTGAGGAAAAAGCCCTTCTATTTGATTTGCAGTGGGTTTTAAGCCACTAAATAAAAGGCCACCCAAAACGTAACCAACGGCATTTTTCTGACTTACCAACTGCTGCTGGCAGTAGCTCTTTTTTTTTTTTGTAGTTAATGTGGTAGTACTGGACCTGTAGCTGCCTATCTCAGCACTCTGCTTTTCACTCCATATTATTTCTTTACATTTTTCAGGATGTGAAGATGGAAAAGAAGTAGTGGGTCACCTGGCCATACGTTTGCTATCACCAGACTTCATATACTTCTGTTACAGGACTGTGGATATTGCAGCTCACAAGAATATGCTGAAAAAGGGAAGGAAGTAGCAAATCATCTACTTTATGTTGCAGACTCTATTTCTTTTGCTGAAAAAGTCAGATATGACAACAGCATTTTTTTTCTATTTCTGCTATTCTGTTATCGTATTATCTCTTTACTATTGAAGGAAAATTATCCCCAAAAAAGGGGGAGTTGTCAGCAGGAAAAATATCCTCAAAACATTATTCCTCCATTGAGAAAACAAAGTCAAATAATCTCTGATAACAGACTTTACTGTGACTGCCACCAGTGATAAGAGAATAAATAAACTCTGCCAGCAGGACTGTCAAAAGGGCAGGAAGGTATTGCATAAAGGTGAGTAGCTGGTGTGATCATGCCTAATTCAATACACAAAATATAATTACAGACAGAAAAAATTAACAGTAGAATGTGAGGTAAAAGAATGCCTATCTGAAGGTATCCAAGGCTGCCTATGCTCAGTGTATGAGAATGCTCTCAGTCATAGCAGGTATCTATGATAGCTGTTCCAGGAAGTTATCTTGGAGAGCAGCAAGCACTATCCAGGAGTTCAGCACATATACTGAGTAAACATGAAAACAGATCACCATTTATTGCTTTATTCCTTGCTAAAGGCAGTACTTCTAGTGTGAGCATGAAACCTAATAGTGAGACAACCTAGAAAAAAACCCCTCTTTTGACCCTTACTGACCTCCTCTCTTATCGACGAACAAGTGTCATATCAAGAATCCTTACAGCTCCCAAGATGACAATAGCTATGCTGCTACACCTTGGAAATACCACAGCTGAATAAAGTTGTCAAGCAGCTGTAGGAGTGCTATCACCCAGCAGCACACAGGGAGAGAAGAGGTGCCATGGTTTAACTTCAGCTGGTAATTGAGTGCCATGGAGCTGCTCCATCACTCCCTGCACACCCCCACAATGGGAAGAAGAATATGAAAAGAAAGGTAAGCCTCTTGAGGTGAGATAAGAACAACTGAATAATTGAAGCAAACCAACCAAACACAACAACAACAACAACAACAACAATAATAATAATAATAATAGTAATAGTAGTAGTAGTACAAATAATAATGATAACAACAGTAACAACAATGATAAAAGGTGATAAAATAGTAATGATGAAAATAATGATAATCATTATATATACATAACAGAATCCAAGAGAAAAAAGTCATGCACAGTAAAATTGTTCACAACACAGTGACTGATACAGAGTGTGTCCCCAAACATCAGTCAGCTACCTTCTTGGTAACTCCTTGTATTAATATACCACACATGAATTTTCATGGTATGGAATATCCTTTTGGCAAATTCTGGTTGCCTGTGTTGGCTGTTCCCTCATAGGTTTTCTGTGCAGTTCCTACTAGCAGAGCATGAGGCAGTGAAAATTCTTTGATTTAAAGCAAGCACTACTTAGCAACAAAATATCAGTGCTATCAACATTGTGCTTATACTGAATCCATAACACATCACTGTACCACCTACTAGGAAGAAAATTAACCCTATCCCAGATGGAGCCAGGACAGGGGGACAGTGAGACAAATGCAGTGGTCATGAGCAAGGAGTCAAAGTAGCTGTGGTATCTTCATTATATGCACTTTTAATTTCTGAGTTGCCAATACCTATATAGCAATATATAACACACATATACATATAAACATATATATCCCTTTGTCCAAAACCACTGTAAGGCCTTGGGGAATAAGATTCCTGTATAAGTGATACCTTTTAAAAAGCAGGTAGAAGTTTATAAAAGACCATCTGATCCGCTGGAAGTAACAGACAGGCTATTTTGCTTGAATAATACATCAAGGTCTGAAACTAAATTCGTGCTGATTATTCATGTGGATGCTTCCCAGGGTGATGAAACCCTGCAAAGTCTGAGATGTGCCATTTCAATTGTGGTTACCATGGGTATAATAATTTTACTAGGCAGGTGAAAATAGAATAGTCACCTCCAAAAACATCAAAGGCAAAGGAGTAAAGAGAGCTATTCAGAGAATGCTGGTCCTCTAAGTGTCATGTAACTGCTTACATGGACATTTGTATTATCCATTTACCCATGTAGAGCATCTTGTGTTCATGGGCAGAACTTTATAATGGGAAGTTGTCACATAGTCACTCTTGATAAACTATGACTCCTGTAAGGGCTGCAAATTCTGAATAGGTAAATAAAATGTTTGCCTAAAATAGAAACTTTGTGTTAGAGATCTGGGATCTTTTCTGATCTGAGCTGGTGTGTGATGGATCTCACTATGAAACTGTATGGGTGCTGATCAGCCACCTCCTATGTGTGCCCACAAAGTAGAAGCAGCACAGAGTGACATTTCAGATAGTATTTAAACATCTCCTCAGCATGATTAAAAAGACTGTTGACTTAAATCCTTTGCTGCTGGTCTTTCCAGATTCCTTCCAGAATTCCTTATAAAGATTGTGATGGGTGAGAGCTTAGGCACTGTGGGAACATGCCATGGGTAAGCTTTCTGGGGCCAAGAGTCTTCACCTCTATATTCAGCCTTTGGTGGGTACACTTTGATCTGTTAATCATGATTTGCATTGTTTCCCTATCTTTTCTTGAGGCCAGACATTTTTATTTATGACTGAAGAAATGTTGGGAATTATTTGGTTTTTACATACTGGTTTCTCCAGAAGTTCTTTTAGGTTAATCAATAAGTCTGTGGCGATCTTCAGATTGCATGTATACCATTTTTGAGTGCCCAGTTACTTGAACTTGTTTAAAAAACATCTTGCCCTGTTCTGAAATATTGGAAACAAAAGTCTATTCCTAGTGGGACACCAATGATTTAGTTGTACCAGGTGCTTCTCTATTGTCAAGACACTCAAGAATGCATAGCTTTTGCAATCATAAAATTATTGAACATATAAAGTCATCTAGTCTGATATCCTGCTCAAAGCAAAACCAACTTTGAGGACAGTTCAGGTGACTGCAGTTGTCAAGTCTAATTTGGAGTGTCTCCAAGGACATTCCAGTTGATTTGAGCAACCTGTTCTGATGTTTGACCATTTTCACTGCAGCTTTTTTTTCTTGTATCTAATCAGAAATTCCCTTGATGCACATCTGTTCATGGCTTCTTATCCCTTCGCTGTGTACCTCTGAAAAAAGTCCAGCTCTGTCAAAGTAGTCAAAGGCATCAGTTACCCGATTTCTCCCTATCCTGCTTTGTAAGCCTGAAAGAACATAATAGATAGTTATGTTTTGTCTGGTCTGAGACAAAGTTTGTCTTTGCCTCATCATAACATACACAATGATGCTGCTGACTGCTGAAACTGTCAGACTGAATCTTTATTACTGTGTCAGCTTCTGTAGTGCTAGATGGAATCATGTGAGCCCTGTATCTCTAGGTGTCATTCTCTTCCAGTCTTTGTGTGCATGCCTGCATATGTGTGCATGTGTGTCTTTACCTGCAACTGTCATTCTGTCTGCGTATTTACTGTGTCCTGTCTTGGGCTACTCACTACAAGAAAGGCATCTAGGTATTGGAGTGTGTCCAGAGAAGGACAATGAAGCTGCTAAAAGGACTAGAGTACAAATCTTATAGGAAGCAGGAGTTGTTTGGCCTGAGAAAAGAGGAAAGCTTGGAGAAGATATTATTGTTCTCTCTCTAACTGTCTGAAAGGTGATTGTAGTGAGGGGGAAGTCAGTCTCTTAGCCCACATAACAAGTAATAAGCTGAGACTAAACTGCATCAAGTTGCACCAGAAGTTTAGATTGGATAAGGAAAAATTTCTTCACTGAAAGAGATGTCAAGCATTGGAGCAGACTTCCCAGGAAAGTGATTGAGCCCCTGGAGGCATTTAAAAACTGTATAGATAAGGCACCTAGCAACATGGTTTAGTAGTGGCCCTGGCAGAATTAGGTTAATGGTTGGACTTGATGATCTTAGAAGTCTTTACCCATGTAAATAATTCTATAATTACATTTATTGTGAAGCAATAGGAAAAGTGTCCTCATTTGCATAAATGAAATGAGTAGAAGGTAGAGTAATGCAGGTAGAAATAAATTTATGAAATCTCATATGGGCATGAATATTTTTGCTTCTGAAAGTAAGACAATTTCATGCCAAACTGCCTGAATGCCTCAGGAATTCAATTTTTCATGTCTCAAAGTACATTTTATTCATTCCTCATTTTTAAACTTCCTCAAAACATGCTCAGTTTTAACTGCACATTTTCAGAACTATTATGTAATGATTAGCTCAATTTATTTTCTCAACAATAATGTCATATTTGCTAAGCATATATGGCAAACTTGGTTTATAAATCCTATTATTTTCTGTGGATTAGGATTAGCTGGTTGCAAAGAACACATACATGGTATAATTTATTTTCATCAATGCCATCAGAAATTTATTTTGCATTAAAAAGCACTTCCCCCCCCCCCCCCCCCCAAGATTTCTAGCTTCTTAATCACACAAAAAATCTTGAAAGTGCAACTTAATTTCATACATATCAAGTTCTGCATGTTTCTAGTCCAATTCCTGAAGGAAATATATCCCACTTTCCATAACTATTTGCCTTCTGAAAGAAACAGTGACAGGAACATGAAGCTCTATTGGCCTTTATTCAGTCTAAAAAATTGCTTAAAATTATATTATGGTTCTAAAAGCATAAGAAGGATTCTCAGCAGGTACAGGTAAGATGTTCCATACCAAGTATTCTCCGACATTTTTTCCTGCATGGGTACCCAAGAACCAAAAAGTAAAAATCAAAGAAGGTATTGTTTACCTCGCTGAGATAGTCAGATATTTTATAGTATTACTGTCTTCTTAATATAAGCTAGGGTTTGGTTTGTTAGCTTGTTTTTGGGTTTTTTTCTTTGTCAGTGGTCTAATAAAGTAAATTAAAAGATCCTGCCCTTGATGTTTTTCAGGATTCTGGTACAAAACCTCTAAATGGAATGCAATGTTTCCACTTGAATTAATTTTGTGTTTGGAAGTGAAATAATAAAATATTATCTGCTGCTCTTCTCCATGAAATTCTGTGTAGCTGAGTGGCAGACAAAAATATGTAATGAAACCTAGTGCTCTTTTTGTTGACTGCTGCTGAGAGCTTGCACACTCACTTTTTGGGCAAGCCATTGTCCATCCTTGAGTAGGGTTTGCTTCTCTTGAGGCAAGGCAAGGCTGAGGCTCAGCAGCAAGTAGCATTCCTCAGAAGCAGTTTTGACCTTCATGCAGTAGGGAGACAATGCAGCCACCCATGCTGCACCTTTTCTGTGAGCATCCAGTTTTGATAGCCATCAATCAGCTGTTTAAATGAGAAAGGGAGAGGAAGAAAGGCTGAGGTAGTGAAAAGACTCAAGGCCTTGTAGCATGAATGTCAAAGGACTGTTGATTAGCAATTACACAGAAAAAGTATTGTTACAGTGGTGGGGTAATTGTAATCTCTGATATACTGTGCAAATCAAAGCCTTCCAGTGACATGAAAAAAAGACTAATATGAATAGTACACTGACAACTGCCTGGCTTTCCTGCATCATCCTTCCCTTCCTATCTGTTTATATGTCAGAGGTAAACAGGAATTTTCTGAACAGGACTTTCTGAGCAAACAGGAATACTCCCATTTGCTTAGGGGCAATTCAGTTCTCCTTAAACTTGCAGAATTCTAAAGTGTCTGCTAAGAGTACCCTTGTTGTTCTGCAACTTGTACTAAGAAAAAATGAAAACTGACAATTACGAGACATAGATTGAGATTTTTCAATAGCTTCAGCCACCGATAAGGACAAGTGAAAACCTAGGACACAAGCCTTTTGCAGAAAACACCCTTTCTTTTGATTGAATACCTTTTGAAATTGCCCTCATTATGGTGCAAGGTAACATGCAGTGCAGTTGCCTCTCTAAGTGACCCCGCTAGAGATTGCCACTTGTGAGAAAATCCATTCAAAAGTGGAGGCTGGATTAAATTGTCTAGTAGGTCAAATGGCACTAGTTAGAGAAATGAAGAGAGGTGCTTCAGTCCGGCGATTCTCCAGGAAGTTAAGCAACAATAACAAATTCCATGAATACAAATGTGCAAAGAACAGAGAAATGAAAAACTGCCAGAGGCAGGTAAGAAAGACTTCCAAATGTTTCCTCCTTCCAGTCTCCATTGGGTAGAAGTAGCTCTACAGTCCTTGAAGAATGATGAAATCTCAGAAAAAAAACTTGCCATGTGGTCTGGAAACACCTACTTGGACACCTTTAAAAAGTTGCTTTCATCTGTGGTGTCCCTGAATTATCCCACTATTGACAATGTTGTACTGCAGCCCACGAGTACAGCTTTTGAATTACCTGTCAACAGTGAAGTCTGGCTGGTACAGTAGAGGTGTCAAGAAGCCATGTTCTCTCTGATCTGTCAAAGCCCAGTGAAAGACTCAGCTCAACCTATGGGCAAGAAAAAAATAGATGAAAAATACATAAGGCTCTAGCCTTATTGACTCTAGTCTCTCATGAATGGACAGTCATTTTGGTGTGCCTCCACACTCTGCAGAGATCAATGCTCCAACAATCAGCTTTCCCCTGAACACATGGCATTTTCCTCATTGACCTATGACGAGGACAAGGCATAGCACAAATGCTGTTTGCAGTTGCCAGGCAGGTGAGTAGGTAGGGGAGATGTACTGGTTTGAAATTGGTTTCTTTTCTGGGGTTTCCTCTGATGACTTTTTGCTCATCATTTTTCATTTCAGAATACAAGGACCAATCAGTCGTCTGGATGCTTTTCCTTTTTGCTGAACAGTACTTGGAAGTCAACACTCACTGCAGGTTACAGAGTGAAACAAAAAATGGAAACAGTATGCTGCAGGTTATTTACAGATTGCTGCTGAGCAAATTTAATCACAGACCTCTGTAACTCCATCATCATTTCCCTTGATGAGAACATCACAGACTTAAATTTTGTAAAGGAGGTGGAAAATAGACATAATACATGTGTAACAGTAACAGACTATTCTGCTATGATGGGAAGAGGTACTGTTTTAGAGCCAATACATTGCACCAACCTTTGCACTGTAGCTGAGACTCTTAATGGCCATTAAAATTCCCCTGGCATTTCCCTGAGAAAGTAACAGAGCCCCTCAAAGAAGATTTCATTTTTAGACCTATTGAAAGGGCAGGAAACACCATAATAATCTTGCTTATCTGCCTCTATATGAATTCTTTTCATGTAAGAAACATTTAAAAGAACAATAATATACATCTTGGAGTTCACTATGAGTGCCACCTATGTCATGGATCATAAAGAGGTTTCTAATTATGCAAATCAACTATCTGGGAGTTTCAGTGTACTTCCACTCCTTTTGGAACTGAAGTTACCTTCAGGTTTGGATAAAAACATCTGTGATTCCATCTATGACAACACCTTTTTAATCAAGAGAGGTGAATTAATAATTCAAAAATCTGGAAAACAAACATTAAGTGGCTGGGGGACAACCACTGCAGGTTGCGGTTTGTGTAGGTAAAGGTCCCAGTACATATATGTACTCTTTTCAGTTTGTAAGGGTAATAAAGCACAACAGTAATTGGACTCAAACCACTAGTTTATTCTTTCTTTGATCTCTCAGTAAAAGCTGAACAATGTCTTTTAGAAATAAGTAATTATTATTATCTCTTACTCTCATAGTATCTCATCTTACAGAACCCCACTGCTGTTGCTCTGTCTATTGGGTTTGCATGGCAATCAGTAAAGGGGCTGAAGGTGAGATGCTGCCAGAACTTCCCCCATGTCCAGCAGAGCCAGTGCCAGGCAGCTCTAAGATGGACCTGTCACTGGCCAAGGCTCAGCCCAACAGTGACAGAGACAGCAGTTCTGGGATCATGCTTTTAGGAAGGTGCAGAAAACCTGCCATGGAGCTGCAGCCAGAGAGAGGAGAGAGATTATATGAGATAAACTGCCCTGCAGACACCCAGGTTGGTGGAGAAGGAGTGGGAGACAGTGCTCCTTGTGCCAGAGCGGAGATTCCCCTGGTCTGAACATCAAGGTTAGGCAGGCTGTTGCTCTGCAGCCCATGGAGGTCCACAGTGGAGCACAAATCCACCTGCAGCCCATGGAGGACCCCAAGGTCAAAGCAGGTGACTGCCTGAAGAAGGCTCTGACTTCCCAGAGAGAAGAGCCTGACAAGACCTGTGGACTTGTGGAAAGAGGAGCACAGGCTTGCTGGTGGAACTTGTGACCTCTTTGAGGGATTCATGCTGGAGCAGTCTGTTCCTGAAGGACTGCATCTCATGGACAGGACTCATTCTGGAGCAGTTCATGAAGACCTCCAGCCCATGAGAAGGAGAAAGACCCATGTTGGCAAAGTTAATGAATGGCTGTCTCCTGTGGGGGGGCTGCATGCTGGAGCAGAGGAAGAGTATGAAAAGGAAGGAGCAGCAGAGACAGTGCATGATGAACTGACCACAACCCTCATTTCCCATTTCCTTGTGCTGTTGAAGGGTGGGAGGTAGAGAAAATCCCAAATGAAATTGAATCCAGAAGGAAGGGAGGAATGGGCAGAAAGTGTTTTAAGATTTGGTTATATTTCCCGTTTCCCTAACCCATATTTTTTGATAATAAAGAAATTAACTTCCCTGAGTCAAGTCTGTTTTTCCAGTGACAGTAATTGGTGAGAGATCTCTCCCTGTCCTTTCCTCAACTCATGAGCCTTTTGTTGTACTTTCTCTCCCTTGCACAGTGGAGGAGAGGAAGAATAGAGCTGTTTTGGTGGGCAGCTGGCATCCAGGCAGACTCATCCCACCATTCAGTACTTCCATGAACAGTTATGGTTTTCTAGGTATTTCTACCTAAAATTACATAACATTGCATCAAGGCCACATTACATTAGACTTAAGGCCACTGATTATATATATATATATATTCCATGCTTCTGTGTTTTGTCCACCTCTTTTATGCAGTCCTTTCTGCCAGGATCATAGAGTTCACAGAAGAGTTAGGGACCTCTGGAGATCACCTAGTCCAACTGCCTT
Source organism: Lanius collurio (assembly GCA_020086605.1). Taxonomy (NCBI): domain Eukaryota; kingdom Metazoa; phylum Chordata; class Aves; order Passeriformes; family Laniidae; genus Lanius; species Lanius collurio. Next base: position 1,818,986 of record JACBWW010000026.1, read on the forward strand.
GCTAAGACAGGGTCACCTAGACCGGGTTATACAGGAGAGTGTCCAGTCTGTGCTTTTCTGTGCTTTTGTCTCCTATTACTACCTGTATTTGTCTTCTCTCTTGCTTGTTTCTCCCCATGCTTGCAGGCCATTCTAATTTAAGCCAAAAGTGCATTTTGTGGCTTTCATACCTTGGGTTTTCTATTAACCTTTCATATTCTGATTTCCCTCAGTGCTTACCCAAAGATGAAATCCTGTAGGTTTCAACAGGAAAAGCAAATATTTCCATAGGGTTTCAGGCAAGAAACTAATCTTTAAGGATAACTATTTAGGCTCGGGTAACTAGTCTGTGAGACTCCAGGTGCACTGTAGGATTGTTTTTTTTATTGTACTGTTTATAACTCTCACTGTGAAAATTGCCTGAACTGCTGGAGTGGAAGTTTCAGTAATTATTCTGTGGAATTTTGTCTCCTTCCAGCTCATGACTGCTGAAAACGGCCATCACAACCCACTACATTTCAGACAATTTGGTCATTACCAGTTGAAGTTTCCTCCGTGTTATTATTAAAGACTAAGGTAGCTGCCAAAAATATTTATATTTTTTTTTTCCCCTCTGATGTTAAAATAAGACCATCTATCAGTCTGTCAGCTTATGTGAAAACCAGAATAAAACCTAATCTGGAAAACTCCACATATAGTTTCCTAAGTGTCAGCCATGTGGATTATGATGACTAATTTCTAAGAAAGGACCTCATCATGATGTCCAGTGTGACTTGTTGTAGTGTGTGTTAACAAGAATGGTGACTGAAAATTTATACCAAATGTGAGGTTGAAAGAATAACTGTGGAGTAAAAATGCCTTACTCCAGTAAATTATGTTGAATTAGAAAATTATATTAGTTTAAGCATCCAGTGGGTTTCCTTTTGACTCGATTTTAATATTTGTTTTGGTGTCATAGCTCTCAAACGTTTACATCACAAGCACTATTACACGTGGGCACAAATAATTCTCTGAAAAGGTGCAATTATTTTAGGTCCAACTATTTTTATTTCTACAGAGCACTTCAGGAGGACTTAACCAGTGCTACCTCTACATCTAAATATAAAAAAGAAATTAAGAAGTTATGAGTTAAAAAACGGTTTTGTGTAGTTGATGATTGCTGGTTTATGGCTTCTTTTCTCTCTAATTCTCTATCTACTATGAAGAATTTCAGGTAGCAGTGGGATACCATATCCATCAGGAAATAGATAAAGGCTTTGAAGTGCCTTAATGTACGTCTGGCAGTAGTATCAGGTATCTAGCTTATCGACAGCTACTGCACTTGGCACATGGCACCGTGATTATCCACTTACATAAGGCAGCAGGCTGCACCTGGTAAAATTCCTCCTGTGTTACCCTTATATAGCACTGATTTGCATGAAGTCTTGCTGTAGGGGCATCTTTTTTGCCTTTTTGGGTTACAGTATTTTGAGCTTCTTCTTTTGCATTTTTGCCATGCATTTCAGTGAATGTACTGCTGTCTGTATGGGACTTCTTTATGGAAGAACTCTCTGCCCTGCATGGAATATGCTTGCTTATGTGAGAAGGGGAGGAGTCCCATTAGTGATGGGTGTGTGAAATGCTTACATTAATCCAGACATCATTTTGGGCAGCACTGGATAACAGAAATCCTTCCTTACTGGAACATCAAGATTTCAGATTTTCCAAGTTAAGAACACAACCTTACAATTGTCCCCTAAGACATCAGAGACATCAGTCTCTTCTTTAATACCCATAGCAATCAATGGTTATTGACTTCAGCTAAACATGTCCTCACAAGTAATCGTCTCTTTTGCTAATTTCTGAATTTCCTTCTGCAACAAATTGAAGCCATGATCAAACTTTGTAGTAACAACGATTCCCCAACTGGACTTCCAACACTCTGATGGCACTTAAAGTGGCCAATGCTATCCTAGCCTCTAAATTATCCTTAAACATTTATTTCCACATTCTATTGTTCCTAATATTCCCAAGATACTAAGGTGTAAACAGGGTCCATAGCAGAAGCACTGCAGAAAGCTTGAGCTAATTGTTCTACAGAAGATATTTTGGGACTTCAATGAACCATGAGCTGTGGTCTCCTACATTGATAACAGACTGAAAATTCCACACTGAGGAATCTTAAAGGCTTTGTCAAGCTAACTTTAGTAATTTTTATGGGTAAAAACTGTAAGTCTTGCAGTGCAACACTTCTACACAGACTTCAGTTTATTCTAAAAATATACTCAGCTAAAAAAATGTTGTTCTGTTCAATTAGAATAAAATATAGGATTGTAATTGCAAACCTGTTTGTTTGTTTGTTTGTTGTTGTTTTTTTTTTTTGTTTTTGTGTTTCTTTTTTTTCTTTTTTTGAGAGAGGTAATGCCTGCTATGTGCAAGCAGGGAACCCAGTAAAGTTATTTTATTTTTATGCAGGAAAAAATAGAGAGAGAATCCAGAATCACTTACATAAGAAAGAATAAAACTTTATTTATATACTAAGTATTGTCTCTTCTGAAAGCCTACTTTGCAATAAACACTCTCTTCTTTTAGACATCAAAGTGACTGTTAGGAAATGAATGGTTGAAATGCTACTTAGAAAAGTGATAGGTCTGGCCATAACAGCTTTGAGGTGAGAAATTGTAATAATTTTGCTGAAATGTGTACATAGCAAAGAGGAAAGCTTCATTTTATCATGCCCTACCTCAATAATATAATGTATTAAGGCTCATTTTATCTCCTATCATTCATTGTTGTTTTAGATGGGTCATTGCTTGATAAGCTGGTGATAAAAGAAAGAAATCTCTGTCGGAAAGAAGTGATCTTTCTTTTTTCTTGCTACCTCTTCATGATATTATGTATCTTATATTTTTTTTTCTACTGCTGTAAAAAAATGTAAACTTGAGAAGGGATTCCATCAGTCCATCAGTTTTTCATCCTGACTCCCAAGTTGCTTATTTTCTGCAATCCACATGTGAGGAGTTATCTTTCCATTACCTGGAAAACATATGCACCAGAAAAAAACCAAAAGTGAGATTTAATACATATTCTAAATCACATCCATAAAATGTTTGATTGAGTTTTTTGTTTTTCTTGCAAGCAGTGCCCATGTGCAGGAAAAGTATAGTTACTGTAATATGAAAACAACAAAATTTCTTATGATTAGATAAAACATAAGAAGTGCACAATTATTATTCTAGTAGACCTAGCTGTTATTAAAATAGTAGGATGAAAAGGTATTTACTTACATTCTTTCAAAAGCTAGGGTTCCTATAAACATGTAGCTCAACTTGGTCTGTTGTTAATCAGATTTTGTGTTGGCCTAAGCTGAGAATCCTCCGTGGAATTTTGTACTTTTGTATACCATTACTGATTATTCTTTAACTCTGTGCTTGAAAGATTATGCATTGAAATTTCACTAGGAGTCATTTCACACTCATGTCAGTCCATTAAGGTATAGCTTTGGGGTTACTGTATAGTATGTAAGATCAAAGTCAGTATCAAAATATATCTCAGTAAATGGAGAAATACACTCCATAAAGGTGATTTTCAGACATTTTTATTAAAACTTAGTCAAAGTATTATATCCTCTTGCTTTCTATTAGCTCCAAAGGTAATATGTCTCTACTGGTTTATTTGCCTTTTCCTCTGTCATCTCTCTCTCCCCCAGCTGAAAACCAGGGCATGCTCTGTTTTCGCCCCTAGGTGCGAGTGCATGGCAATACTTCCATCAGGATGGGTACCTCCTTCCATTTTCTCTGAGGAAAGGTAGGGCTCCCCTGCACCTACATTCAAAGAAATCCCTGCCTCATGTAGCCTCACCTAGAAGTTATTTGGGAAGTGAATGTTCTTGAGGCTACAGGGAGGTGTCAACCATTAAAGAGTATGGATAAACTTTCTTCTTTAGCAATAGCCTAAGTTGAATCTGAAATGACTACAGAAAGTTTTGACTAAGAACTGCTAGATTTGATCTACAAACTGTAGACTTTCAGTGAGTAACATAAATTTCAGCTTGTGGCCTGAAAATATATTTATGTGTGTTTTGACTACTTTATAGGTATGCGCAGGTGTACAGCAGTGGATATTGGAAACAGCAGCCAAATAGATAAAGATTAAAAGGGACATTTCTCATGGAGTAACAGGCTGTATTCTCACTTTCTTTCAGTAATGGTATCTTCGGGCTCTACTGATATTTCATTGACTGCCAGGCATCCTCAATTCAGAGCACACATGTTGGAAAGGAAATTCAAGAGAGTGAAGGTACATGAAAACTCATTCTTCCTCTTTCTTACTTGTCACAGATTTTAATCTAGTTTGCAAGGACAGTCAGATTTCCTATAACAAGTCACTCTTCTACTTACTTTCTTAGTAATAAAGAAATAGACCCATTTTCTTTTTCATAAACAATGCACACATGTAAGTCTGAAGCAGAAAGGATGAGATATCATCACATAAAAATAAACAAAAATGCCACAGACCAAGTACCTTCATCAGGAATAAGGAAAGTATGTTGTGTATTAAGAAAAGTACTGAGATTGGAACTCGAAATTAGCAATTCTATTTGAGACAAGAAAATTTTGTGGTTTTTGGATGAAGGAACAAAATTTCAGATACCTTCCAGAAGGAAAAAAACCAGACTAACAAAGTGCACTGATGTCAATATGGAGCTTGTGAACAATTGCAGAAACTTATAGGAAAATACTGGGTCAGATTTTGGTCCTCCTGGTATGATTCATGATTCTACAAACAATCTGCATGAATTCTACATAAGGCATTGAGTAATTATACAATTAAACAACTATGATATAATTGTCTTCCAGGTATTTAAGGTGGATGTTTACAGTTCTATTGACCCGTTGGTCTTGATGTTTCAATTTGTGTTTTAATATATGTGAAATAAGAGATCTAAATTCATTCCATAATGGGAAGTTTTTCTCTGCAACAAGACAATTTACAGGTCTACCATTTCTTTACTTTCTTTATTATTGTTTTTTTTTTAACATTACTTTTTATTATTAGCATAACATGAAAGGAAAAGTAGGACCTAGAGGAAACAGCAAGATTTACAGGAAGGGATTTTAAAATTGGCACTGTAAGTCAGCTTGCCAGCTTCTATACACCTTCATAGGCTTGCTCATTCATGTTTTTTTGAATATTTCCCCATATATTTGAAGTTTGTGAAAGTGTAGAGCTAAAAATATGTGAGGTGTATCGTGTGATGAGCCAGCTGTCTGTAGAATAAATGGCCATGTACAAGAGGCTGCAGTTGTTAATTCATTTCATTAGTAAAAGGAAAGAAATGGCACCATCTAATCAATTAAAAAATTCTCACAGAGCCGTGTGTTATACAAAACACCTGATCTCAATTACTTATGTTGATATTCATCACTAGTAATAAATATTTTGAGAATGAAATACAAATGGCTATTTTTATGAAGGAAATAAAATGTATTCAAGAATAAATAATGATGATAAGGATGCAAGAGAAATAGTAAAAATATTTCACTGATGTGTGGAATGAAGTCTTCTAATGCTAGCATGATTAGAGACACTTGAAAAAGTACTGTAAATTATTTCTTTCCTTGTACCACCAGCTGTTTATGGGGTCCACAGTGTGAACTGTGCTCTTTGTGCTGTTACTCTTCAATGTAGAGAATCTTGAATGCTATACACCTAGGAATAGAATTTCAGCACAAAAAATCCTTACTTGACAATAGCCAGAATGTCCTTTTACAAAGTATTCTACTTTCAAATACTCAAAGAAAATGTGTATTTTTTACTTGCAAATTGCTTCAGCAATGTACGCAAATTTTATATGTATGAACATCCCATCATGTTTTGCTGCTCATTCTGTTGTTATAATTTTAACAAAGGAAGAGATTGCAAATTGCAGTCCTCTAGGTGATCTGAGAGAAAATCAACTCTGAATACAACTTAAAATACAAGTTAAAGAAACCGCACCTAAAATTTATAATAAAAACTTCAAGTACAGTTCAGAGAAAGTGTATTTTCAATAAATTTCAGAGACTAAATGAATTATGCAGTGCACACCTGCCTCTCAGGATTAATTCTCATGTTACAGTGAGCTTGGAAAATTGTTATTTCTTGACCTAAAAGGAGGTTAAAACACTTTCAGTGGAAATCGATTCAGTTTAAAGTATTTAGCACTGTTCGTATTTTGTAGAAGTATATATGACAGGGTGAGTTTCAATTGGTACTTTATATAGCAGTTGTGGGAAACCCATCATACACAAAAAGAAATGTGAATGAATGTTTAACAAGATGGATAATTTCATTATTTTTATTCTAAAACGCTCACTGAAAGAGGAGCAGAGAAGTACAGACATGCCTTATGTCTTGTGCTGGTGTACATCACTACCTCACATCCTCACATACCGAATGAAAGTGATTGTTAAAAAAAAAATATTTGTTAATAACCTTGTTCTTTAAATAAACATGAACTTCAGCACAATCAAATACTGCTGCATGCTGTAAAACATCTTTATTTTTTATGCTGTAGTTTCAGCTGAAATCATGTTTGTGTATCAGTGACATGTCTCACACTCAGAATAAAGACTGGGGAAAATTGATAAAAAACTTTGACTAGACCTTTGCCTGAGGCAGAGACACTAAACTTACATCATTCTTGACAAATACTTGCCTAATCTTAACCTCCACTGACAGAAATGACCATTTGTGTACTGGCATTATTGATGGCATTATTCAAAGGTGTGCAGAGAAAATTAGCTGTCACAAGTAGATGCAGAAGTGGACTACATAAATCCTGTGCAATGATGCACCCTACTTAGAGAAGGTGAAACACAAGCTCAATTACACCCCCACATCTTTATGCTTGACAAAAAGAAGTAACCATTGCTATTTTATGGGGAGAGTAAAGGTAATGAAAAAAAGCCTCTGACATAAAAATTTTGTTGATATCACAGACAGTCCTAATGCCTGTCTGTTCCTATGGCTATGTTTACAGGAATTAGCATTTTGGCTCAATGGTAAAGGATCAAAATTGGACTAGTTTTCTCAGAGAAGCTATGGAGTCAGCTTTTGGAGATTTTCAAGCCTTGAATTGGGCAGAGCAAAGCTCTGAAAAGACTGCTCTTAATTAATTGTTGAATCTGGTCTGGACAGGTGGTTGAGTTTAAAGGCCTCTTTTCCCATCTGAGTGATTACCTGCTCAGGAGATTGGAGAAGCTTGTACTGAAACCCTGGCATCTGTGCTGAGTGCTGGTTGCAGATTTTACTTCAGATCATATTTAGTCCTTTCTGCTGGACCAAATTTTGCTAGCAGAGATATGTGAGAGTCTGTGTAATGCTCAGTTACAACCCTAAACCCCTATAGGAGGCTGGGTGCATTCAGTGAGTGCCCAGATCACAGTATGAGTGTTAGTGTCCTTCAAAAGGAAGCATTTTCACATATATCAAAAATGAAACAAGACACAGTCACTAGCTGCATAAAGAGATTTATTTCAGAATAACATTTTTTTCTCTGAAACAAAGTACTACAGCAGACACAAACCATAGATATGAAAATAAATTTGAAATTTTTTTCAATTAGTAAGCCAGTGATCTTAGACTGTCTTCCTCACTCTTCCAGGAGTGGTATTGTGACCTCTCAGCCTAAGCAGCACCGTGTAATAGGAGGCAGATTTGTTAAAAGGACAAGCAGTTTACTAAACTCTGGGCTTGATGCAGTAACAAGGTTTGACTGGAAAATTATGCATTGGTTATAATCCAGTTTTACCAGTGAATTTATTGAGGTGTTTTTGTTATTATTTGTCATCAGGAAGAGAGGGAAGAAACTCAAAATTATATCATGGAACTCTATTTATCACACCATTTACCCGTTCTTCCATTTGGACCTGTAATTTTGTTGTCGTTCTTCCTCAGCCCCTGAGCCCTGACTGACAGGAAAATTTTTGTTACTCTAGTATCACTTAAATAATTTTCTGAACACTTAGAAATGAAATGGTAATCATCCATCCCTCTCATGTACTGCTGAAATATCTTAGACGTAATCAAGTATAAAAGAAAAATTCTTCCCGACACTAGGAAAAGAGTCAGGAAGTTCTTTCCTACAAAGAGCAGCGTTACTTTGAAATCTAGAGGAAGAAAGGCAGAGACAGTTGTTTGAACTTCCCCTTCGTAGAAGAGTGATTGTATACAGCAGCAGAGATTTGACAATATCTTGTAGCACAGAAATCTTGCAGCAAGATAATCTTGCATCTGTTCTTCAAAATTTGACTCAACTATTTTTATCTTTTGCTTGTGTTTTCAAGTTTTCTAGTATGAAACACAGTTTCTAACTTTAGGTGGGGACATTGCAGTCATTTAAACTGGGCTCTTGTCTCACAATAAATGAATTAAATTCACCTGATTATTTCTGTGGCAGATTAAGAGACACCAGAATGCTCCATGTCTGCTCTAAAGCTATTCATTGCCCTACGGATGGGGACAAAAGAATATAAGGAAGAAATGTATTGGGGTGGGAAAGAGGTCTAAGGCACCAGAGAAATTACAGCCATACCTACTACCTGGTGGTTCTAAATCAAATGCATTACTCCAATGAGAAGGAAAGTATTGGAAATCTACAAAAGGTAGTCAATCCTTAGCAGGCCTGTATTTTTGCACATGATCCTGAATACTATAAATACATGTCAATCTATGCAGGGAACAAATAAAAAGCAATAACAATACTTGCAGTGGTGGATTGACCCTAGCTAGATGTCGAGTGCCTGCTAAAGTTTGTCTAACTCTCCTCCACTGGACATGGGAGAGAAAACATAATGAGAGGCTTGTGGGCTGAGACAAGGGCAGGGAGAGACCACTCAGCAATTGTTGTTATGGGCAAACAGACTTGTGGAAATTAGTTCACTGTTAATCAACTAAGAACTGGGTAACAACAAAACCAAATTTTAAAATACCTTCCCCCCACCTCTACCTTCTTCTTGGGCTCAGCTTCAGTTCCCAAATTCTCCAGCTCCTCTCCACCAACAGGACATGTGGGTGGAGAATGGGATTATAGTCAGTTCTTCACGTTTCAACTTCCTTCTCACACTATTTCCCTGCTCCAGCATGGCATCTGTTTAATGAAAGACAGTTTTCCATGAAATTCTCTAACATCAGTCTTTCCCATGGGCTGCAGTTCTTCATGAACTGCTCCAGTGTGTCTTCCATGGGGTGTGGTCCTTCAGGAACAGGTTTCTCCAGTATGGTTCCCCCAGTGGGTCACAAGTCCTGACAGAAAAACTGCTCAACAGCTCCTGTCTCCACAGGGCCATGGGTCCTCTCAGAAGCCTGCTCCAGCATGGGCTCCTATATCTATGGGATCACAGTATCCTTCAGCTTTCCACCTGTATGGCAGTGGGTGCTCCATGGGCTGCAGGGCTACAGCTGCTTCACCATGGTCTTCACCATGGGCTGCATGGGAATGGCTGTTCTGGTGCCTGGAGCACCTCCTGCCCCTCCTTCTGCACTGACCTGGGTACCTGCAGGGTACCCATATTCTCTCACATATTCTCACTCATCTGTCCAGCTACAATTGCACAAGTTTTTTTTCCCCCTTTTAAAATACATTATCCCAGAGGTACTGTCATTGTCACGGATGGGCTCAGCCTTGGCCAGCAGTGGGTCCATCCTGGAGCCAGTTGACATTGGCTCTGTTGGACATGGGCAAAGCTTCTGACAGCTACTTACAGCAGCCACTTCTAAAGCATCCCATCTTAAACGTTGCCATTCAAACCCTATACACTTTCATGTTGCTTGTGCCTCGTATTCAAAAAGAAAGGAGAGTATGTCAGAACATAAAGAGTGGGCTCCTGTTTCTTGTGCCATCTCAGAAAATGTGTATTTCTCCAGCCAAACCATGTCAGATTGCCTCTGCAAGTAATTTGGAAGAAAGCAAATCATTAATCTGCCTGCTGTGATTTCTCATAAACAGCATTTGCTTTGCAAAATTCCTTCTTCTCTTTAAGGCTAATTTGTTTTTAATCCTTCCTTGTGTACCACCTTTGGAAACATTGCTTTGTATTGACAGACATCTCCAGAGACATATATGCCCACTTTTATTTTTCTATGAAGCAGGCAGTACTTCAGACTTAATTTTTTTAATGGCAAATTATAACTTTCTGGGAAATCTTCTTTTTCTTTGTAAATAATGAGTGCTAGACAGTCGCAACATTGTCACATGAAGTGAGGTACTAGTAATTCAGATGGCTCACTGGTAGCTTCCTAAGACAAAGATTTCTTAATAAACTTAATGGTTTTGAGTTCAAACCAGGTTGTTTGAAAGCTGATCTATTTTTCTCCCAATCTAAAATAGCTACACAACTCTTTTTTAATCCCCTGTTCCGAGACTATTGTCAAATAACTCCCAAGTTGCTTGACAATTTGAGCATTTTATTATGAAGTTTAGGTGTTTCAGTGTTTTCCTAAACACTGGCAAACACAGAAACAGAAAATAAGATTCAGCACTGGGAACTGCTTCTGAAGAGCTGGCTTAAAGGTCTTTTTTCAACAAGGAGTAACAATCACTCTGACCTGGTGTTTTTGAATGCATCTATAACTTCAGTAGGATGTATAGGCACCTGAAATATACAAGTATTGAAGACCCATGATGAACTGGATCCTAAATGATGAATCATAAATTAATTATGGCATTTTTAGGTTTTTTGAACAAGAACTTCCAGTGGTATTGATTGCTTAAGATATTTGTTCCTATCCCATAATATGTATAAAATCTGTTCTGTGGCCAGTGATAAATGATTTGGGCTAACCACCATATTCTTGATGACTTAGGGTGGAATTTCTGTATAAAGGATCCAGCTAATATAGTTCCTTAGCATCTGTCTTCAAAGAGATTAATTCTCCTTTAATTTGCTCCATATAATTTGTGACTAGATAAAGCATGGTATATATTCAAAACCTTTGGGAAGCATTGAATAGTTTACACATAGTGGCAGCAGTTTTGGAAGGTACTTAAAACTACCAGCAAAGAAACAGAAGCACTTTTAATAGGTGTTGGATTAAAATACCATATTATATTTAGGATATGGTTCTGATAGAATTTACTCTAGTTTTAATAGCTCTGCACTCAGTTTATTTATTACCAATTTAGACTCACAGAAGTGAAAGAAGGAATCCAGTTCTTAATGATGACTAAATGTTGTTGCTGTTTTCTATGAGAAACATAAAGAAATAATGTTTCTAGAGTTGATATGTTGGTAGGCTTGGAACTTAATATCATTTAGATGAAGTTTCAATTGTAAATTTAGGAATACAGGCAAGCTTAAAAACAATCAGTATAAGGAAAATAATAGATATATTCTTCCTTTTACACAAGAATATATAACAAAACCACATGTTATTATGGAGTATGTGGTAAATTATTGGTATTTTTTAAGTGGTCTGTTATTTTACTTGCTTCTATCCTTGTAAACAATAATCTTTTGATTCTTGATTAAACAAGAATCTTTTGATTCTCATTTCATAAACAAGTGTCCTGAGACAAAGAGGTATGAATTGTATCTTTCCTTCAAAACGTATTTCTAAATGTTCCACACAATACCTCACCATGGGACAACTAATTTCCCTAGACAGTACAGGGAACTACTTTCTTGTGTCTTTCCCAGACTTTTTGCAGTTTTTAGAAAAGGTTGATTTTCTAAAGGCAGTTGCTGTATCAACATTCTAGCAAAATATTTTTAAAAATGCATAAGGAATTTAAGAATAATTTCCTCAAAGTTTTAAAAGATTGGGCACAAACCCAGCACAACGACTTTGGACAAGATTTAAATTCTGAATGTCTCTGTATGAACAGAAACTATGTTTATGTCCAGAAGAAAATGGCCAGGGTGTGGAGATAGCCTTGCTCTGGTCTGGGTCTCTAGTAATGGCAAGAAAAGGGCCAGTGTGGAGCAACTGTCTGTGCCTTGGGCAGCCTTGCAGGTGCACTCCAAGAAGAAGCATGCTTTGTCCCTTGTTTCCAGGTTTGCTTTTGTGTCAGTGCCTGCTGGCTTACTTCCCTTGCCAGTGATTTAGTAGGGAGGCTATGTTGAGTGTCCGTGGCTTGGATGGAGCCTTTAAACCCATGGAAGCATTTTTGCTCAGGGTTACTCTGTGTGTCAGTACTTGTGTGTGACTCCTGGTGATGGTGTGATTGGACAAAATGATTTACTGGGGATGTGTCAGCGGCTGCTGTTGGAAAAGAAAAAGGTTGTCTGGGGTTCTCTGTCAACACAGGCTCTCAGGCACAGTTCTCATTCCTCCAGTGCTTCCTCCTGAGGCCAAAGCGTGCTGTGCTTGAATGGCAGCCTGCTTCAGGGCTGCTCCCAGAAACCAGGGAGTCTTGGGCCTGGAGCTTCCCTTGCCTGACAGAGATCCAGCCATGGCATGTATATGCACAAATGGGTTCCAGACAAGCAGAGCAAGCCATGCCTACCTTCTTGGCACAGCTGTGGGAGCTTGGAGTAGCAGAGTTGGGCTGCTCTTGTAGAGGAGTGAGAAGGAAAGGCTGTGCCAAGTGAGACTGGGGAAGGACCAGGAATGCCTGGGTGCAGAGGCACCAGCAAGAGGATGCATTCAGGGGTGGTGCGGTCAGCATGGTCTGCATCCCACAAACGTTTTGGGACGTGTGCATCCTGACAGCCCTGTGCTGGCATATGGAAGTGGGAGGCAAAGAGCGTACCAGGAGAAGGTTTTCCCTTGCAGCAAGCTGACTAATGTTGCTATCCTGATTGCAGCCAACCAACAAGTTGCTCAAGGGCGTGAAACTGATGTTAAACAAATTAATAGTGCACCCCAATAAATTCTCCCCCTGCATTTCAGCACTAAAAAGAAATCCTTGGGTAAGTATTCCTTACAGTGGGCAGCTCTTTGGTTTTGGGATGAAACCAGCTCCTGGAAAACATCTGGCTGTTTACTGTCTGGAAAAGCTGGCGAGGCTCTGGAGAAGCACAGGAGCCTGCTGGCAGGAGGTGTCTGAGAGCCCCAGACCTGTGCTGTGCCACCACGCTGACTGCTTTACCACAGGCCCCCTTCTGCCAGCGGAGAGGGCAGTGCCAGTGGCCAAGCTCCATGGTTTCTCATGCTGCTGGGAGTATCCATGCTGGCCCTCCTCTCCGACTCCATTCTCCTGGCAGTGCTTGTACACAGCGGGGAAGGGGGAACATCGTGGCAGTGCCGACCACATCAGTACTGCACTGAGGGGAAGGATCAGCTCCCTCAGTCTGCAGGCCACACTTCCAGTTGTGGGACAGCATTGCTCTTATTTGCCAAAGGTGTACATTTTTGGTGTCTCTGTATCATTTCCTGCCATAGAAATAGTTTAAATTAGTTTTTGAAAGAATTTAATATTTACAATTTTTAATTTTCTTACTACTGTCTTATGCCATTCTATTACATTATACAAGCATATGAGAATGGAAGCTTTAATGTTGTAATCAAACAAAGCACATCAAAATTAGAGGTATTGTTAAGGTAGGTGGATTTGCAATGTAGTGCACTCTGAAGATCTCTAGGACACTTGCTACATTTGCCTAAAGGATAAGACACATTTCCTTTCAATAATACTTCATTATGATGATGCCAGCTAACTTAGATGAAGTAGTTCAGAGTAGATTTCACATGAAAAATGGTATTTGATTTAAAAATAAGTCTTTTTTGTAATCCACTTACCAAATGCATATAACTGCACTATTGATTTTTTTTAGGACACTCTTGCTGCTAACGAAAATTTAGGAAGCCAACATAAAACCAAAGGTTTTCTTTTTAACTAATACATTTTTACTGAAAACATAGAATAGAAATATAAAAGGAGCTGCTACTTAATTTTAGAAATCTTTGCTTAAATTTGCATCAGGAAACATATCAGGAAGTATTTCACAGATTCTTACCACATTAAGATCAAGGACAGTTTTAAACAGAGAAGTGTTCCAAAAGGGACAGAAAAAGAATACATGGGTTATTTTTAATTAAACACCTCTATTTTCAGATGTATTTATCTTGCTCTCTGTAGACCAAAACAAGTGAATGTGTTCAGGCAGGCACTATTTTCTTCATCTTTTTGTTAGTCCAAAGAGCTATCCTTGCATTCTATTTTTCAATTTTTGACCTTAAGTTAGGGTGGTCTGGGGGTTTAGATTTTAGACTTAGAAAAATCATTCATCTCTTCCTTTGTAAATGGTTCATGGGAGGTGTAGAACTGATGATTATGCTCTGTTAGAAGGCAATGTGTTTCAAAAAAAGTATTTTTTGAAAAACATCAGTTACAGTAGTAGTTCAAACTATTTACGTAATTATAGACTGGAAGCTGTATTAAGCTTTCTATTTATATGACTGATGTATAGTTACATTTTAGTGTGTATGTTCCTAGAGATTTGTTATCCCTTATGTGGTTTTTTCAATTAGAGATGCACCAACTCTGCCAGTAGCTCACATGTACAGGACATGAGCTTACTGTAAGTAATGAGGTGGTAGCAGTATGCTAGATCTCCCTTTGGTACAATTCTGTGTGTTTCTAAACATATATAGAAAATATTCTGTTAAAGTCTTTCTTCAGCTATACATTATCTACATGCTGACAACATCACAGCTTATTACAGATTCCAGTCCTAAGGCATGTGAAGGGTGTTTTGAAGTGTATTACTCAGTGTTCAATTTTTATCTTTTATTAGGTGGCATAAACATGATTGGCATTCTGTTCAAATGAACTTTAAAAGAAAACTCAATTCAGCTGTTAGAAGAAATGACTTTCTGAAGAGCCCCCACTGAGTGATTGGAATTGTTTTTATATTTTTCTCCAACTTTGGGAGAATTTACACTTTACAGCCTACTTTGAATAAGAGGATACCAAATGAATCGCAGAGAAAATTTATTACTAACTTTTGATTTTCCTTTCATGAAAACTGAGGAAATGCTGCTGCATTTTCGAAATGTGAAACATTTACCACACCAACTAAAGAATACACAGAGTAAATGCCAGAAATTGACAGGTCTGGAGCCCCAAATGAAGGAGGAAGTTAGCAGAGTGCCCTTTGTCTTTTTTAGGCATCTGTTTAAGCGCCAGAATCAATCCCTGATGATTATAGGGTAGCTGAGATAGTTGTCTGAAGATGATTGACTGTCTATCTTATATGGCCTGCTGAATATAAAGATAAATAAGCTTACAAAAAAGCAGAAGTAGAGCAGTGCTGTTTTGAGTGGTACATGACATATACTATTATCTGGGTCTGCAGCTGTGAAGTAAGAAGTAATACTGATACCAAAGAGGGTGCTTTGCCACCAGATTTCTACAGCATGGAACATATTTAGCATGGAGATGCTGAAACATGGAAGTATCATCCCTAACTTACTTTTGCTTTATTATAGTGTATGTTACTTTCAGATAGGTGGTGGATAAAAAGCTTCTGATGTTGCTGGTCTTCTGCTGTGATGCAGTCATGTGGCATGTAGTAAAAACTGAACTTTGCTTTATTTTCTGTTGAGCATGAGGAAGGAACCTGCAACATCTCTATCAGCCAGAAGTAGAAGGACCTGCCTTCACGAGTGGCAGAAACACAGGAAGTTCCCACTGCAAGTATCAAGCTTCAGTCCTCAAAACCAAGGAGCATTTTGAAGTACTCCCAACCATAATAGCTCTTCTGACTGAAAACAAAACACAGAAAGGTGCAGTATGTTCCAGTCCCCAAATGCAGCTCTTGTTTATCTGCCAGTCTATCATGAGTCAGCTAACACAAACTGCCACCCTGATCCAGAACAGCTGTCTAATTACAATTTTGTTATTATTAATTACTGAGTAGAAAATCATTTGTAATTAGCTCAGACTAAATCATAGTTTAAACAGCCAAAAATTACATTACAAACTAAAGTGTAATTAAAGCACTACACTAAAGTGTTTATTTAAACCCAGTTTAGCTACTGCAGATTTTTCAATCAGGTTCTCAGGCTCATACATAGATGTAATTAGTCTTCACTACTGACAGCATACTGCATTTATTCATTAAGCATCAATATTGTTGAACAAATGTAAATAAAATTTAGACAGGAATTCTTTACAGGGGCGGTCATGGAAACATCTGGGTGAGATAATGAAGCTGGGAATGATGTGAATGTTAATAAGTTTTGGTGCTGCTCTGGTACCCAAAGAATTTTTGAAGACACACACTGAACTCCCACTACTTGCACTGAGTTTGCAAGCACCAGTGAACCTCCTTTTACTGGCATGTAGTCACTTACCTAGGCTGCTTCAGTGGGACTCTGGGCTCTGCACCTGGACAAATTACCACCACACAGGTAGGGTAGAATTTCATCCATGAACACTGAGAAGGAAAGAAGCACACAGCAATACCACTGGCTTTTCTTAGTATATTTTGCTGCATTTAATGTAAATGAACTAATCTTAAAATATGCAGTAAGACTATCGGAAATATTTGTTTCTTTCAGTTACGTGGAATGAAACTAACATATCTCTTACATATCTCATAGTAATTTCAGATACCTCACTTCTGCTACACATTGCAGGGAGTAACTTTTTCCTGAGTTAATAGCTGAGAAAGCATCTTTTTTTCCTGGAAGAAAGAAAACCATCATTGCTGGAAAGGAGAACATACTCTGATATAAGACTTCTAGGACACTCATGGACAAGGTTTGGTGCGGGCAGTGGCAAGAAGTGAGATATAGCACACTCACTATTAAAAGAATGAATGACAGGGATATGGAGATTGCTTTGAAATAAATATCAATATTGATACAAAAATCTATACTAGGCTGTCTAATGATGATAGTGTTGTGTCCTTCATGCTACTTCAGCTCAACTATTGACACCATGGTACGAACCTCTGAACAGCTCAGAATTTCATTCAGTAGGTAGTGTCCTAACAGTGATGTTATACAATAAGGGAAACTCCTTTCATACTGTTACCTTTGGGGATATAAAAAGCATAAATGATTTTTTCTGGTTCTATTCAGCATCTGCATAGTAGCTTCCAGGGAATTTCTCAGCAGTCATATGCTCAGGTGAAAAAAACAAAACAAACAACAGAATTTTTAGAAGCCTGTTCTGTTTTATTTTAATCTTTGAGCATTCAAAACTTGGCTTTCCTAAAAGGAAGATTTTAGAAAGTGCTCAAAGGGTGCCTTTAAAAAGTGCTCAAATAGGTTTTAAAATGTGTAGCAAAGGCTGTTCAAAATCATTCACTGGCAACCCCATCCTGATTTTGTTGGTAGCCTGAAGATACCAATTATGAAGATATGTTGTGCTTGTCTGTGTGAGTGGACTAGACAACTGCTTCATAATAAAAGAAAGTGTAAGTGAATGTATTACCATATGAACTAGTGTTTCCTTGCTATTTTGCAAAGATATTGCTCATGTCAACATTTCAGTCACTAAAGTGTATTTATAATTTGTTAGGCATGATACTCTTACGATTTTCATGCCCTCAGCTCTATCCTGTAAACAACCTCTGACAGAACTTTGAGAAGCAATGCACATTCTTTACATTTTATACATCAACCTCCAAATCCTTTGCCTTAATATAAAACTTCTTTCCTCCTTGCCCCATTTATTGAAGCTGGCTCTGTGACAGCCTCAAGTTCCACACTAATGGATTCACTAACTATCTAATATTAAGACTTAATGAAAATACATATCAACACATATAATATTCTGCAGAAGCTGACTCCCTTGGTGAAACTTTGAACACCATCAGCAGAAGGCCAGTAGGCTAAACTTTGCATCTAGTAGTGCTACAGACTCCAAGAATGTAAGAAAAGTTCAGCAAAAATGATATTAATTTTGCTTGAATAAGTAGTTATATTATCAAGAGTGGAGTAGTGGAAGGGGCACTACGTTAGCTGTCTAAAATTCTAAGTACCTGGTGAAAGGGATCTGTCTGCCTGTCAGACTGTTGTGATGTTTTGGCTGAAATATTAACACAACAGAATCAAGACACCTCAAGGCAGTAATGGGCTTCCCTTCTTTAAGGGTGTGGACAAATCTGGGCTCTTGCTAGGAAAGAAAAGAAGCCTAAGGAAAATTTGAAGAAATCCTGCTATGTAAATCTATTGTTTTAAATGCATATCTGTCTCTTTTTCAAATAAGTTTCAACAACCTCAATTTTATTCCTGTGCTTCTCTGTCTCATATTTTCTGTCTTCCAACCTAAATTAAGTAATAAACAATGTTTTTGATTACCACAGTAAAGTGAACCAGAGTTAAGTAACCATAATAACCACTTTTTTTAATGCAAGTCTATATAAATCATACTGTTCAGTGAACTCTCATTTCTGAGCAAATGCAGGCCAGTTGTGAACCTTATGTGAAGAATGTGGTCTTGGTTTTGGTAGAACAGTTGATTGGAAAATATGATAGTTGCCTTTCAAAAGTAAAATCAATTACATGCTTATTTCAAGACTTTCTTGCAATAGACATCTTGAAACAGGTGCTTATTTCTATCTCTGTTCAACACTATGTACATGTTTAAGGACATGAATAATATAATTTTTAAGAGAAAATTATATTTTCTCCAAGGAAGCTATCAACCAGATATGATATTTGATGGGATTTTTTTCCCCAATATGGGAAATGTTTATTTGGTTTCAGATGACACTGTCCTTTTATGTTCCTTCAGGTCTCTTGATAAAAATGAGTGCCATAGAGGAGGGAATATAAATAAAACATATGGGTATTAATGAAGGAAAGAAAAAAGTATGTTTATGGGATTTACTGGGCTTCTGACTGATCCAAACGGGAAAAAAGAATACTTGGTCCATCAACTCTTTAAAGGTTAAATAAAAGACTTTTTATTGTTATAAATACTTAGTTGATTATAAAAATCTATATAACTTTAGGCCTTTAAATGAAAACAGTAGAAATAGTTCCTCTCAATATTCATCATATTGTGTGTCTGTTTGCTCATGCTAAAGTGGAATTGACATAATGGTAAGTAGCTCAAACAATCTATACTGCTGGAAGCTTTCCCTCACCAACTATTGATTTACTTACCCCATCCACAGCATGCTCAGAAACACTTTCCATTCTGTTTATCATTCTGTACAGCTAAAATGCATCATTTCACACTGTCTAATGGAATTAAGAAAACCTTGTCATTTTGCTGGAAAACTTTCTGTATTTATTTGTAGCTCAGCATAGTGGGAGAAGAACCTGGCTAGTTTAGTATTGAGCCCAAAATTTCTTGTTTTGGTAACTTTCTGTTTTGCTCGGATAGAGGCATTTTTGTTAAAAAGCAAGAACAATATTTTGAGTGAAAATCACAGTATCTTCAGATTAAAAGTGGTGAGATCATCCCCTCTTTGTCATGAACCATCAGGATCAGCAGTGAGTTTGGTAAGCCAGAGTGGGATTCGTTCTAGAAAGAGGTAGTACAACATGGGTGTCCTACTTGTCAGCTTAAATTCTTATAGGATAAGGAAGGAGTTGTGCTGGGGACAACTGAGAAATTCCAGAGGAAGTGTGAGCTCTGCTGTGGGAGAGAAACATCTCTCAAATTACTTGAGAAGCATATTCAGAAATTACATGGATATAAGGAGTGTTGTAGCAGTGACTTTTGATGTCATGGCTGTTACTCTGAATTACTGGAATTATAAATGTATAAATGCAAAGAGTATATGCAAAGAATCATAGTAACAGAATCACAGAATGGTTTGGATGGGATCACCTACTTTCAACCTCTCTGCCACCTACTTTCAACCTCTCTGCCACAGACAGGACACCAGACTGCTCAGAGCCCCATCCAACCTGGCCTTCAACAGTCCCTGGGATGGGGCACCATGTTCCAGCACTTCAAAATCCTATGGGTAAAGAATTTCTTCCAGTCCAAAGCTGCCCTCTTTCAATTAAGGCCATTCTCCCTTGTCCTGTCACCATACTCTCCAGCTTTCCTGTAAGCCCCCTTCAGGTACTGGAAGGCTGCAGTAAGGGCTCCCTGGACCCTTCTCTTCTCCAGGCTGATCAACCCCATCTCTTTCATTTTGTCATCAAGTAAGAGGTGCTGCAGCCCTCTTCCTGGCTCTCCTCTGGACTCATTCCACCAGATCCATGTCTTTCTTGTGTTGAGGGCCCCAGAACTGAACACAATACTCCGAACGGGGTCTTACCAGAGCAGAGGAGGCAGACAACCACCTCCCTCTACTTGATGGCCACATGGCTTTGGAAGCAACCCTGGATACAATTGGCTTTCTGGGTTGTGAGCACACAATGATGGCTCACATCAAGCTTTTCATCTATCAGCTACCCCAAGTCCTTCTCCTCAGATCTACTTTCAATATGTTCTCCCAACAGCCTATTTTTCTTGTGATTACCCAATCCAGGTGAAGGACGTTGCACCTTGTTGAAGTTCATGAGGTTCACACCACCCCATTTCTCGGGCCTAACATGGTCCCTCTGGATGCCATCCCTTCCCTCCAGCATGATGACCACACCACACAGCTTGGTGTTGTCAGCACACTTGCTGAGGGTGCTGTCCATCCCATGGTCCCTGTCACCAACAGAGCTGTTAAACAGCACTGGTCCCAATACCAGCCCCTGAGGACACCACTTGTCACTGCTCTCCCCCTGGACATTGAGACATTGACTGTAACTGCTTGATTGTAGCCACCTAGCCAATTCCTTATCCACTGAGCCCACTCATCAAATCTGTTTCTTTCCAGACTAGCGACAAGTCTCTTGTGCAGGACAGTGTCAAATGCTTTGCACAGGTCCAGGTAAGAAACGTCAGCCTGAACTTGAGTGTGTTGAGATTCACAATGGTCTTAAATATGACCTTCATTCTCCCACTCACTGCCTTTACCTTCTGAAACTTGGACAGTGTGGCTAGAGCATTTGCCAGTGAGGACTGAGGCATAACACTTATGGGTACCTCAGCTTTCTCCAGATCCCAGGTTACCAGATCTCCAGTTTTATCCTGGAGAGAGCCCACAATTTCCCTGGTCTTCCTTTTATTACCAGTGTACCTGCAGAAACTTTTCTCATTGACTTTAATGTCCTTGGACAGGTTTAAAAAAATCCATCTCAAATACAGTTGCGTCATGACTGAAGCGCAAGTGGGATTTTACTGGAACAGCTATTATCTCTGCTACTTTGCCAAATCTTTAAGAGAGTGAGTGGGCTGTTTTGGAGGCCTAGCTTCTCTCACACCCACATGGGCAGCCTGGGTATTCATAAGGTGGTCTGATGAATGTTCAGCACTACTGTGCTTTTTTTGGTTATGAACAGAATGTCATTTCACTTAGAAAAAAATTATCTATTGTGTGTCTATTGTGCGCTTTTTCTTTTTCCTCCATCTCTTCTTGATGCATGAATTTTGTTGACAAACTGATAATGAATCTCACTTTTTCTGAGAATCTCTCTTAACCCCAGCCATGAATGTGTGATCTATCCTATTGTGAGATTTCCAGAAAAAGGAAAAAAAAAATTTCCTGATCGTACACATGTGACATATTAAAACTCCTCAGAGCTCAGAGCAGAGAGAAACTTTGATCCTGACTTGGAAAACAGACCAATGAACTGGGCTTATAAAGTTGGATACATCAGATTTTCATGCCTGAAATGGTACCCATAGGATCAGTTCAGCTTTGTTCGGTAAATGAGAAAACAGACTGATGAGAAGGAATGTGAGTGCTGCAAAATAAAGATGGAGAAGAGAGTTGCTAAAGCATTTTAAAACATTAGAGAAGACTTTCAAAAAGACCTCCTGTCAGCTTTTCAAGATGTTATGGATGATGAAGTAATTTTTCAATATTGCTACTAAATGGCAATTTTTTTTACAAGGGGAAGGAAAAGGGTGTCTGGACAGACAACTGAGGGTTTTTTTTTTGCATTTTCCTTGTCTTTTAAGCCTGAAAAAAAAAGCAGCTATAGTGGGATTTTCTTCTTTCAGGAAAGCTATCACTGGCAATATTATATGTTTTCTGCTATTTATATCCATCGTTTGTTTATATCTACATTTTCCATAACTGTATGATTAGTTGTACTATTTCAAATTAATTCTTATCTATAAATAGGAATATATATGCACATATTATTCTTGTTGAGGTTTACGGAAAGAACGAAGTAATTGCCTTCTGGGTTGAGAAAAGCACATTAAGTAGTATTATTGCTCACTGGAGATCACTATTTTAACTAAAAACAACAATGATTTTTCCTATAAGCCAGAAACTGTAGTCTATATATGTTTTATTATATCTTTTAAAAATGGGTTTTCATGTAGCTTCAGCCACTTTCTACCAACTCTTCCTTTTTATCTTGCTCACAGCCCTCAGTCCTACAGGCTGGCAAATGTTTTTCATCCTTTACACCTTAATGGAGATTATAGGTAATTGTAGCAATTTCTCTTATCTATTTTTTTTTTTTTTTTTAGTATTTATTTTAGCTGTTCATTCTGATTAATATTTTAAATATGAAAAGAAAAATACCAATAAAGTGTAATGCTAAAATAATTGCTTGCTTTTCCTCATAACATTTTTCTCCTCTGGAATCACAGAAATGCTGTTTGTAAAATACCTGCAGTGTCTTCAGCCCCAAATAGCCTGTCAAATTCTCACCAGTGCTAAACCTGAACAGTCATGGTGTTGTCTAGGTGAATGTGGAGAGCCTCTGAGATTCCCTAGTCTTTTACTGGTGCTCTGCTACCTTATAAGAGCAGTATTTTTTCCTGATTCTCGACTTGAACCTCCCAAGTCACTATCTGTGGTTGTTTCCCTTTGTCAGATATCATTTTCAGCACAAACAAATACTGCATGAGCAGACCAGAACCTGAGTAGAAGAGCAACTAGCAAAAACATCCATGCTAATCTGTAGAGGCCGGTGGGCCTGCTGAGAAAGCTTCCCCAGAATGCTCTGTTCTGTTATGCTAATGTTCCCCAGTTCTGCTCCCCTGGTTGGCTCTGTTGGTGGCTACAACCCCTGTTACTTGATACATCCTTGGAGTTGCTTCATAGCTCCCTTACCCTGGGCCCCTCTTTGTTCTCCCCAAGAGACTTCCCTGAACCCTTGCAGAGGTGCGGACACATTAAATCTCTCCTATAGAACCCTATGCAAGGACTCTTGTTGCTCATTTCATCGTCGGACTGTTTTAGCCAGCACTCTGGGCTGTGTGTGCAAGTGTGCTGGCTGCACCGGGCAACTTTGTCCTGGAGACGCTTTCAGGAAGGTCGCTACATGGAACCAGCTAAGAGGATCGTGACATTTATCCAAGCAAGCATGCAGAACCAGTACCCTATTTTCAATAAATGTGTGTATATGCATACATACATGTATGTAATAGCTCTTTGAAATAAAATAGATATTTGATTTCCACAGTCATATTTAGCAACCAGAGTCAGTAGCAAGCCATAAAGTTAATTTTGCTTAATATGATTTGTCAGACTCCTGAGAATTAGCTCTAATCATATTCATTAACCACATTAGATAGTGTCTTATTCAGAATAGAACATTTCATCATTCAGACTAGAAGAAAGATTATTTTTTACCCTTGAATTTAAAGAACGAAAATATAGAACAAACATTTCAGTACAAAAAACCCGTCACTATTCAACTACCTTTCATTAGCAGAAATCTTTATGAAGACAAATAATAATAGTCTCCTGAATCTTGAACAGAGAATAGTGAAAACAAGAATTAAAATTAAAATTGAGTAGATTTTGTGACTTAACCTACAGACACGATTAAAAATAACAAAGGAGTGGAAAAATACATTAAAAACTTATTTTCATAACAAGCTTCAGAAGAACAAGAACCAATATCTGTTGTATGTCACAGCTCATATTTTTCATCTGCAACTGAAAGTACCATTCTATGCCTGTTCAAAGAGTAGATTCAGAACAGATGGATGTTTCTGTGTTGTGAACTCAGTGCTACAGAACCAGGGTAAATATGGACTCTGGCAAATTTATTGAAAATCCTCGGTGCTGCAGGGCACATATATAAAGTGAATAGATTTGCAGGATAAACTGGTCACTAGTAACAGATGTACCACTCACAGCAAGAAAACAGAGGCAATATGGTGTTGTTTTGTTTTAAGTCATGTACTAGATTTTGTTGCAAGAACACTTTTGTGGAGAAGCCACTCCTGAATCCAAACTGGAAAACCTCAAGTATTTTAAACCAGCAGATTTGTCTGGAGATTTAAAATACTTGCATATCTAAAAAGAACTTCATACTGTTGGCGTTTTTGGTCAACAAACAGGACGGGGAGCTTGGACAAGCATTCCAGGAGCCTTTTATTGTTTTATTCTGTTACCTGTTTCGCATCTCTGTCTCAGCTCACACTGTCCCAGGCATCCAAAGACTTCCTGGTTACAGAGCATTCTTAAAAGCTTGTCGGCCAATAGTGTGCTTCTAAAATTTACAGACATCTGTTTTAACCAAACTTAAACAGTGCACGTATATCTGCTGTACACAATACTAACTTGTTATACTTTATATAATGATGCACAATATTCCATTATTAAGCTTAAAATTATCTATCTTGCTAAGCATATTTTTTGCAACTTCAAAGCCTATCTCAGCCAAACCTAGAAACTCTAACCATTGTTTTAATGTCTTTGCTTGCTGTATAATTGTACCTTCTTCAAGTTTTTGCAGCCAAAGCTGATCCATAAACTCTTCTGCTTTATTCCTGAAACCTGCTTTTTTCTCACACCTTAAAGCTTTTCTGTCTTTTGTGTTTCCCCACACATACTTCCATCTAGGTTTGTAAGCATATATCTTTTTTCTGCCCTCTCTCTTTTACCAATCAGTCTCTTACATAGTCACACACGAGTGAAAAAATACTTTTTTTGTTTTGATTATCACAGATCAGATGTTCAATTCTATTACTTTTTACATTTGATTCTTTCTGCCTCTGAAGGAAGAATTAAGGTCCAATGTCAGACTCCAGCTCTGTGCTTAGCAATTGTCTCCATGTAACCACTTTTAGGAAGACAGCCTATGATAACCTTATGGCTATGATGCTCAACAATTACTGGACTTATGCGTTAGCAGTACCTTAAAAACAAATAAATGAGAAAATTCTGATATTGAGGAGGTCCGAATTTACTTTTGGGTCATGTTAACAATCTATTCACATAGGCTTCTCTTCAGAGACTTAGAACAGCAAGACTGTACACAACCACAAGATTAACATTTCCAGATACAACAGTAAGAGCTTAAAATTAGATGTGATGGGGAGGGGACAATATCAGGCTTGTCTCCGGCAGAGCTTAGAGGGAGAGGGTGCTGCCAGGGCCTGCAGCTGGTGACTTAACTCTGCTGGCCATATTGGAGCACATCTGCACTGAGATGACCCAGGAACTCATGAGGTAACAGAAGCCAACAGGAAAACACCAGGGAAATATCTTAAAGGAGTTAAGGGGTGTTCCTCAAGGAAGACAACACAGCCAACAGACTGGATGGCATGCCCTTACACCAATGCACACAGCATAGCCAATAAGCAAGAGCTGAAAGCCACTGCGCTGCTAGAAAGTTAAAATCTTGTAGCCATGGCTGAAACTTGGTGGATGAATCCCATGACTGGAGCATGACTATTGATGGTTACAGGGTAGA
This sequence comes from Lanius collurio, assembly GCA_020086605.1. Taxonomy (NCBI): domain Eukaryota; kingdom Metazoa; phylum Chordata; class Aves; order Passeriformes; family Laniidae; genus Lanius; species Lanius collurio. The sequence goes on from JACBWW010000026.1 coordinate 1,844,552, forward strand.
AGGAGGGGACCTGTCAGCCTCCCTTCTGTGCCTGAGAAGATTGTGGAACAGATCCTCCTGGAAGCTGTGCTGAGGCACATTGAGGACAGAGAGTGGATTTGAAAGAGCCATCACAGCTTCACCAAGCTTGTGATGGCTGACCAACCCATTGGCTTTATATGATGGGTCGACTACCTCATTGAACAAGGGAAGGGCTGCAGATGTCATTTATCTGGACTTCTGTAAAGCTTTTGACACAGTCCCCCAAAATATCCTTCTCTCTAAATTGTTAAGAGGTGGATTCAATGGGTGGACTGTTAGGGGAATAAGAAAATGGTTGGATGGTTGCATCTAGAGGGTAGTGGTCAATGGAGTGCTACTGGATATCAGTAACAAGTGGTGTGCCTCAGGGGTTCATACTGGGAACTGTTATTTTATTAATGACATAGTCAAAGAGATCAAGTGCACCCTCAGCCCATTTGCTGGTGACACAAAGCTGAGTGGTGCAGTTGCTACACCTGAAGGACAGGATGCCATCTAGAGGGACCTCAAGAAGCTCGAGAAGAGGGTCCTTGGTAATCTCATGAGATTTAACAAGGCCAAGTGCAAGGTACTGCACATGGATCAGGGCAACCCTAGGTATCAACACAGGCTGGAGGGCTGAACAGATGGAGAGCAGCCCTGGGGAGAAGGACTTTGTGGGTGCTGATGGACAAGAGGCTGGACACAACCCAGCAATGTGCACTCCCAGCCCAGAGAGCCAATTGTATCCTGGGCTGCATCCAAAGCAGTGTGGGCAGCAGGGCCAGGGAGAGGGTTCTGCCCCTCTGCTCTGCTCTGGTGAGACCCCACCTGCAGTGCTGCAGCCAGCTCTGAGGTCCCTGCACAGGAAGAAAATTGATCTGTTGGAGAGAGTCCAGAGGAGGCCATGAAGATGGTTAGAGGCATGCAACAATTCCTCTGTGAGGAAAGACTGAGAGAATTGAGATTATTCAGTCTGGAGAAGAGAAGGCTTTGGGGTGGCCTAATGGTGGCCTTCCAGTCAGTCCCCGAAGGAAGCGTACAGGAAAAATGGAGAGACATTCTTTAAAAGAGCATGCAGTGACAGGACAAGGGGAAGTAGATTTAGATTAGATATTATTAAGAAATTCTTTGCCATGAGGGTTGTGAGGCACTGGCACAGGTTGCCTGGAGAAACTGTAGATGCCCCTGCCTGTGAGGAGGCCAGGTTGGATCAGGTTTTGAGAAACCTGATCCTGTGACAGTTGTCCCCATCTATGGCAAAGTGGTTTGGAAGTCCATGGTCTTTAAGGTCCTTTCCAATCCAGACGATTCTATGACACAATGAAGATCAGATTAATAAAATATGTCCATTTTGCAGAATAAGCATGACTGCTTTTAAGATCAGCATCTCAGGGATGAACATGACAGGAACAGATATAATATGTTTTGGGGAGATACATATTTTTGTGAAGTAGTTACTCTAACATTTAAAAGGACTAGGTCATTACCATAGCAACACCAAATCACCTGACCCTCATACACACATCTGGGCCAAATTCAAATCTCACTCTTGTCAATGTAAATCTGAAATAAACCTCATATGAATGATGAATGATTGTGTATTATAGGGACTATTGTGGCTAGAGACCACATACGCCATCATATACAGTAAATATGCTGTCCTCTAGAACTAATTCACATGATATATTTCAAGTAACCAATTGTGTAACGCCTATTTTTCTTGAAGAAAACATGAAAAGAAGTAGTAGTTTCTACTAAATTTGGTTATAAGAACATTATTATTTTAATGGATCTCAGAATGTACTGAAATTTTCCTCAAATGAAACATTAGTTGCCCAGAAAGGAATTTGCAAATTAAGGTTCTGATCATGTACAAATATATGTACACATTTAAAATTATGTGCTTGTACAGATCTCTGGACAGCCTCTTAAATGTTTTACAGAAAATAATCCACCAATCTGTGAAACATTGGGTGTTCGTTCAAGATGTGACATTACAGAAGAGAGTACCATGACTGGAGAAAGAAGAAAAGAAATACTTCGGCACATATTTCCTGTCTGATGTGATTCGATTCACAGTATGAGAGGCAGTGGTTTGTACAGCCTCTGCTCTAAGTTGTGGTGGTGATGGAGTTGGGCAAATGACCTTCCTTAGTGCTACGTTGTCATGAAGCATGACCCAAGAGATGGTGTCCAACACACAAGAGGAATGAATGTATGCACTTACCATTGCAATTGCAAAAAGCCACAGCTCAGCTTGGCTGAGGAGGTCCAGCCCTTCTGCAATTCCAGGGATCCATGGCTGGTGTCCATTGACTGCCCATCTAGGCACACTCAAGCTTCAGATTGCATAGGAAGAGAGGCATGAGAGAGAGAAACTTGAGCATGAGCTTCACTCAGTCTTCACATCTGCAAACCTTCCATCTCTGGTGATTCATCAACACTACACTTTTGTGAAAACCTGAAAAGCAGGTAGTTTTCCCTGAAAAAGCAGCTGTGCTTTGTGAGGAGCCTGAGCCTGGGCTGTTCTTTAATATTTTGGTACAAGAGTGTGAGTCCTAGATATCCCTCATGTGTAAGATGAACATGATTGAATCATGGAGTGTATTTAAGATCAGCCCATTCCCTCTCTTGGGCTCTTACTGAGTGCAGTTACAGCTAATACTACTTAGATTTGAAATATCTCCATTTATTTGTAGGCTGCAGCTTTTAGAGTGCAGAGTAAAATGTGAGAGGATAGCAATAGCCAACTAACAATAATAAGATTAAGTTACACAGTAGGATTTAATGTCAGAGAGAAACGAAAGAAAGCGTATGAGCCGTCAGACTCCAAATACAGCTGGGTCTGACATCTCTCCTATCCATAGTCCCATTAACTCCCAGAGAACAATAGGTTTATCCAGTCTCAAGTTTGTATGGCTGTAGAAATACAGAGGTATCTGTTCCCTTTGAATGTCTGTAAAAAGAAAGACCTCAAATTTATCTCCTTCTGTGATAACTAAAATTGCTGAGAAGTTTCCCTTTTTTTGACAGTTGTTTTGAAAAGTTCATGCTGCATATATACTTATAGAACAAAGAGATGAAATATCCAGGCAAATCTATCCTTATATTCAATTTCCTGGAATGCTTTTAGATCCTGCCTTAGTTCTTTGTGCTTATGCATGTGTAACCTTAACAGCACATCTGGAGTAGTGGATGTAGACCTGCAGATTTCCATTTCCACATAGACCTGTGCACACTCAGAGAATGAATCTGTGCCTGTGATTCCTCTGTAGGCAATGGCGGTTTTCACATTGCCTTTTTGTCCTAGTAATGAGGTCCACTCTGGTTAGTGCTGCAGAGGTGACAGGATACTAAAACTGTTGATGGATGATTAAAGATATACTTCCCTTTACTGCAAATATGCAGCCTGCATCCAGCCAGCAGCTTCCTTTAATTTGCAGCATGTTTTGAAAATATAATTGATAAATAATTGCTGTGTGACTTAGGCCCTATCTTTGACCATCACATATTTTTAATATTGGGGTGGGTTGCACCTTCCATCTCTTATTTTATTTGCTTCCTTTACAATTCTACCACACACAAAAGTACATCAAGCTATGCTTCAACGCCTAACTCTTCTGACTTTGATTTGAGGCAAATAAAAAATGCTGGCGAGTGTGCTTTTGAGAATCATGTGAGGAAGAAACCTTTAAAGAGCTTTTATTTCTGTCCCATCATCTCAAATTATCTTGTTTACCCCCTGAGTTCTGAGCAGGTACCATTACTGCACTCAGTTGTCCACATCATCTTTTGAAGGGAAAATTAATTCTGAATTACTGGCCCTATAACTGCCTACTTCTTCACATCATCTGTCAGCAAAATAAGCAGACAAAAGCTGGCTAAGTGGATTTCTGTTAGCTGTCATTTAAAAGGAAAGGGACAGGTGTTGAATGAAGCTTCCTTCTCCAACTGCTAGTTAACAATACATATAGAAGAAGTTTAATTGCTTGCATCCACCTGCACCCTTGTCATTTCCCGGCTTTATTGATTTTAATGAAAATATTAAGTGCACTTCTGGAGCAACAGCTAAAGTGACATGTTGATTGAAATATACAGGAAAATGTATAATGGAAGCAGGCTATTACAGTTTTAATAGAATCTGAAAGTAGTAACATCTAGAGCAGCATTTTTCCCTGCTATTCTTCTGCATACAGCAAGTTCTGAAATGAGTAATTGGAAGCTGAATAAATGTTTGGTCCTTGTTAAAGCAATCTTTCTTCCTAATAACCTAATTTTTATTGAAAGTGACCCAGGCTTTTTGGCATATTTTATTCCATTAGGTACTCTTCAGGGTGCCACATAAACACAACAAAATATGGGTATGAACAAATCCAAATCATGATAGCTCAGCATTGTACACAATAACAGCTTTGTAGTGAAAACATAACAGCAGTCTTTCTGTTTTAGTAAAAGTCTGTATGAATGGCTTGGAGTTTTCTCAAAGCTGCATTCTCAACTTTTATTTAGATGATTTTAGACTTAATGGAGCAAGGAAGGGAAAAACAACCATGGCAGCTTTGGTTCAGGAACAACATTCAATGAAAATTTGATTTTTAGCTCTTTGTATTCAAGTCTCTTTCTGGTAATACTTGGTGCATCCAAAGCTGTCAAAGAGTTAAGATACATAAAACTCTCTAATTGAAGAAAGATTCAGTGCCTTTTCTGTAATAGCATTTCCTTAAGGAAGTTCTATTTTGCTGATGCATGTTTATCATGAAGAAAGCTGCTCAGGTTCTTCTCATTCTCACTTCAATGAACCTTATGTGTTTTGAAACTGCTAATCTAACATATCTGTAAGCCCCAAAGAAAACTTTTTTACATATATAATAATCCATTTCTGATATTTCTTTTCCCGTTAATTGTCATTATTGTTTTACCTTTAGAATCCTTAGTCAGAAACCAGGGTCTCTTATTGCTTAGTGCTGCCCTAGCACAGAGCAAAAAATGCTGCTACTTAAAAGGGCTCACAATCTAACCATAAGACTAGACAGACAAGTTAGTAGAAGAAAAAGAAGCAGGTAATCTTAATTGGCAAAGGTCAACACATAAGATGTCTGCTTGTCTGTCACATGCTTTTGTAGAACTTGTGGAACAGCACAGATTCACAGAAAGATCCTGAGATTATCTTATCAATGTTCATGGGCATGTCTGCCTTAGGGCAAGGAATATGATGATGGAAAAAGGACTTTTCTGAACACTTAGTAATGCAGGAATGACCACACAGAGTCCTCTATCCTGTCTTAGCTGTTAATAAAGGTAACTACAAGAACAGAGCAAAAGCACAGTGTCATCTTCCTACAGATACTTTCATAGATGCTGGGAAAGAATTTTCTAAGAGATACCCTATCTGAGCATGCCTTTAAATATTTTTTTTCCATTGAACTTGCTTAGTTACTGTCTGAACATGTTCAGTGTTTAAACACTTGCACTGCTTTCATGTCTTAGTTACTGAATGAAATGCTTCCTTGATTTATATATGAACATGCTGGTATCATTGTGCCTCATTCTGATACTGGAGGCAACATTCCCTATCAGGCCTTTCCTGGTTTTGCAGTTGTCTTACACAGATGAATGGTTCTTGTAGAAAAACCACTTTGGCTGTCTTAGTTGCTTTTCTGTACCACTTTACAGTTCACCCTCAAAACTACATACAGCACTCAGTTACTAGTACAACAAAGATTTATAGAGAGGCATAAAGAAGTTTTCCTTTCGCTCTCGATGCATTTTGTTAATGACTAACTCAGCATTCAAGAAGCCCTTTCAATGGTTACTAAATATTGGATAAACATTTACAAAAAGCCAGATTTTGTAAATTCAAGATTTTAGTTGTCAGCACTAATACTTTAATTCCCATCCTGTTTCACAAGATTTGGCCTTTTTTTTGGTCTACACCTATGTGCATTGAATTCCATCTGCCATTTTATCCCATTATACAGATTTTCATTCAGCTTTTAGTAAGTAGCCCTTATCTTTCCAGCCTGGAAATTGTAGTGCCATTGCTGTCTTTTCCAGATCACTTGAAAATACACTGAGCAATACAGACTTCCACTAGTAAGCAACTTTTTACTTTTTCTTTTCTATCTCTAATTTTGTTAAGTATATATGAGAGAATACTTGTTTTCATTTCAAGAGTCTCCTTGTTTCTTTATCAGATATCTATGAGGGATTTTTCCAAATGTCTTTTGAATACCAATTGATCTATCTTGTCCTTGTGCTCACTGCCTCTTTTGAGAAATTGTAATAGGTTAATGAGACATTATTTCCCTGAACAGAAGCTGTGTTGATTCTTCTTCTGTACACCATATTTAGTCAAGTAGCTTATAATTACTCTTGGACAAATTGCTATTGATCTATCTAGTAAGCATATCAGACTTTCTTGTGTGTAATTCCCAAGATCTTGCTTATGATTTCTCTAAATATTTCTTATCATGCCACCATCTCTATGACACTGGCAGAGCTTTAAATGAAAGATTGCATGTTGCCATTAGTAGGTTGGCTTTTTCATCCCTGAGTTCCTTTTAAGCTCTTGGGTGAACACCATCTGTTCCTAGGGATTTGTTATTGTTCATTACAAGCAAGTGGATTTGTACAGGTTGGACTGGATGTCAATATTGAAGATGGTGGGAGAGGAATGGGTTGGGAGTAATGAAAAAATCTTAACATTAAACAGCTTATGGTTGACATTAAGAGAAATAGAGGGGTATTAAACGAGATGGTTATGGTCAAAGACATGGTTTCAGAGGATGATCTTCACAGGAGGACTTTGAATAGATCTCACTGGACAAAATTTGTGAAGAATGCCGTAAAAGATACAGAAAAATAAAGATGAAATTAAATGAATGGTGAAAGAATGCATTCTTAAAAGACTATGGTTATAAAAGATGTGGGGGGAAAATTTTACATGTGAGAACTTGATTGACCAAAATAATTGTGAGAATTTGAGTCTCACAAACTGACCCTTTAGAATAATTGGTTAGCAGGAAGGATACTGTCTTAGTGTTGCAGTCTGGCAGCCATTTGCTGAGATTGATAGAAAAAGAATAAGTACTGAAGTATAACAGAATAAAAAGAAGGAGGGCAGTCTACATGCAGAATAAATATACCTCGTGACTGAACATGGGTGGAATGTCCAGGGAATTCTAAAGAAAAGTTAGTTTAAAGTAATGGACATTACATTTAGTAGTGCTGACATTATGCTTTATGTGTCAAGTATTTTTATACTTAGAAATGTTTTGCAAAGGCAGTTTATTCATGTCAGTCACACAAGTATTTTATAAAGCAGAATTACAAAAGAGTAATTTCATGTGTCCTGTGTAACTGTGAATTTAAGCTTTGTAGGAAAACTGGGAAATAGGCACAAGTACATCTGTACCATAGATTCCATATATTGGAAAGGGCAATGGGTTACAAAACTGCAACTTAACTGAGGATATAAAAAAATTGTCTGCCTACTATTTAAAATAATAATTACTTGTGATATTCTTTTGGTGAGAGGTCAATAATACCTATGCAGCCAGAATCTAAACAAAATATCATGTTAATTTTCTGTTGTTTTTATAACATTATTAAGAAACTGCTTCTCACTTCTCAAGTAACTATGTTTCAGAATGAAATAAACTGTGGTAGACATTGTTATTTATACTCAATTCACTCTTACTGATGCTAAAAATCCAACTATATGTACATAAGGAAGAAGAAAACTCCAAAAGGCATGCTGTGCTGGCTGGTTAGCCTGTGGTACAAAGGACAGAGAAAGTTCTTGGAAAGGTAAGTCCCTACTACCTAACCTCAGGTAAGGGTGACCAGAAAGGCTTCTCCCAGGACGCTGTTCTGTTAATCTACCCCAGCTCTGCTTCCCTGGTTGGCCCGTGGCCCCTCCACCCCATTGCTACCTTATATACTCCATGCCACTGAAAATTCTCCACTTCAGGTTGCCCCCGTTGGCCTCTGCCCCTCACCACTCCCCCAGAGCTTCCCCACTGGTCCCCATTCCCTGGTCCTGCCTTTGTACCCCCGTACTTAAACCCAGACCCTGCACTGTTCTGTGTCTTGGCCCGTAGAACCCTTCACAGTACAGAAGCAATAAACTGCTCCTGTGGAAATCCACACAAGGCCCCTTCCTGCCCCTTTGCTGCTGACCCACATTACTGGAGCTGTCCGTGCGTCTGTGCGTGCCCGCGTGTGTGAGGGGATAGAGCTGATCCTGCTGAGAGGCTTCGCTTTGGAGACGCCTTTTAGAGATTGCTACACCTCACACTCTGCCACAGAACACACAGAGCTGGAGAGATAGCGATAGTGTGCAGTAATTCAAACTATGAAGAAATGTAGTGTACACAAACAGGAAGAATTGCCTCATGCAAAACCCCATGCTGAATAATAAAGTACGAGAAAAATAGAGGGAAAATACAGGTATATACAATTCTCAGAAAATGAAATGAAAAATATCTTCTTTTCAATACTTTCAACACATACACCTGTCCTTTTCATGTAGTCTTTGGAAGAAGAATTAAGTATTCGTTTGCATGCAACTAATTCTGTTTTGATTTGCCCTTGATTTCCTTCTTAGAGCTAGATTCTTTCTCCACAGAAAAGGCTTATAATGGTGAAGCCTGTAAAAACATACAAAGCCCTAAATATTTTCATTGTGTAACTTTCTACACATCACTTTCATTTGTCAGCATATTACTGGTGTTCACGCCATCAACTTCTCACTGTGTGTCCTGACAACCTTAAACAGGAAAGGAACCAAATCTGAAACAGAGAAATGTTTTTACTCATGATATTAATACCTTTTTTTGTCTGTGAAAGTGATTGTATTTGAAATTATATTAGGCAAACTGGAGTATTTTATTTAGAATAATAACAGTGGAATTTATAACAAGCAGAAGTGTTTGGACAACACTCACAGCACATGGTGTGATTCTTGGGCTGTCCTGTGCAGGCCAGGAGTTGGGACATCATTGATCATTGTGGATCCCTTCCAACTCAGGATATTCTCTAGCTTTGAGGATACACAGATGACTAATTTTGCAAAGAATATTTATTTGATAAATCATGAAACAAAATACTGCCTGTTACATAAAATAGAGATGCTTACATTTCTATATAATTGTGAATATTTTTTTTCAGTATTCAGACTGTTGCATATATTTTTCTTCAATATTGTTGTTGAAATTAGCTTTTCCTTTTTCATATTTTCTTTTGCAGTTGTTACTTTAACAAGAGACATTTATTCAGATGGTCAAAGATTTGCTGCATGCCTATTGCCAAATAAAGTCACTGTCTATATTGGATAAGCTGATGTTCTGGAGAAAGAGATAAAAACCAAACCAACCTGTTGTCAGTCTTTTAGCCTGAAAAAAACCAAAGAGTTACCAGTTTTATCTGCCAACTTACCTGCTGGTTCACAAAGATTTGACATACACATTATACAGTTGGGTATGCATAAAACAAGATTTAACGACTCTATTCCTGTCTAATATTAATTAATAATAAGACATGATTCTATCAGACATGTGCTGACTAATCTACTATGCCTTAATCATGCAAGAATATATCTGTCTGGAAAAATTGTGATGTTAATAAATATTGTGAGTCAACAATTAACACACTGCAAAGGATTTTGTTCATTTCAATGAATAACATTAGAGAAGGAGAAGTTAGTCTTAGCAAATACCTTTCTGCTAGCTCTGGAGATCAGCCACAACAAGTAAAGCACTTTCATGTGGAAAAAAATAAAACAACCCTTGGAGTGTCTGATGAATATTTCATAGCACTTGTGACTTTCAGTGTTCTCGTTGTAGTTTAGTCAGCACTGGGCTAGAGAACATCATCTTTGCTTATATCGGTCACATACAAAAACCTACATTTTAAAATTGAAGTATAATATACACTTGAACCCTATAAATATTCTTTACTTCCTAGAAAAAACAACAGGTGATTTTAGGGACCAGTTTTATGGAACTTGAAATGTCTTGTCTGCCATTTTCAGGATAAAAAGGCAACCATTTAAAGTACATTTTTTTCTCTTCTTATAGTTTAGTTCTGTTATAAATTACATCCAATATTTTTTATCACACTGTACCCCACTGCTCTTAGCATTTTGTAATTTCCACTTTTTTCCACACTGCCTCTTTTTAATGTGTGTACTTAATATTTAAACTATCTCAAATTGTGGTAAAGTACCATGTCACTAATTTAACAGCAAAGTATTAGTGATAATGTCTCCTAAGGAAAATGACAGAAGTTTTTGTAGAAACTTAAGAAATATGAGGTATAGAAACACACTCTTAGAAGAAGATGTAACTATACATTAATTCTCCACTCAATGAGTATATGATAATAACGCAAAGTGGCAGGTGTAGTTTCATACTAGATTAGGATAAATAATAGGACAATTTAGATTAAAAACTATGTGACTTTCTGGGTAAAAAACTGATTTTAATTATAGAATTAGAAAAAGATCTTTCTAATGAGTTTTGTACAAGAAAATCACTAAATTTTGAAATAGGTCTTCACAGGAGATGTGCAGCAGATCATGCTTAAAAATGAATAGGGTCGCAAAATACAAGGCCACATCAAATATAATTTGATTTCCACTGCATCAAAAGATGTTACATGTCACTCAGGTGTTTAGTTTCTAAAGCAAGTACCTTGGCCATGATTAATGAGTAACTTGAGTATTGCCTGGCATCTGTGAGTAGGAGGCATACTTACTTTCTCATAAAGAATAAAAACCTGAGCTACACTAGGCTATGAATTTCTGAAGTTATGATGGGAGTTCTCTGATTGAGGTTTAGACACAGGTAGATGCATAGACACAAGTTTGAATTTTATTTGCAGGGTTTTTTTTTAACATTATTTTCATATAAAGATAAAACCTGTCCAACACATAGAGCTAACCCCAACTAATGCAATAAGATAAATTAATCAAATAGTTTAATATTCAGTTCTACCAAGTATGAATTACTAAACCTAATTGTATTGAATGTTGTGACTTTAGTTATGGAGAAATGCTGTTGGAAATCAGTAAAACAGTGTGTTTTCCCCAACACAAGACCTTCCTAGTCAATAAAAGTATCAAGTTACCTGATGTAAAAACAAGGTATTTAGGTACATTACTTGAGAATGAAAGAAGAGGTTTCTTTTCTGACAAAATTTATGAATAAAACTTTTCTAACTTGCTTCCCAATACAGCTTTTAATTTGATAGTGTTTAAACAAATTTCTGAATTGAGATTACAGACCTGTTAGGCCAATACTACCCATCTTTTCCTCAACTCCTAGTGAAAAATCTTTATAGAGCACTAGCTGTTCTTGAGAAAATTCAGGATGCTGGATATTTAGCTTTCTTCATCATTGAACAAAACCTGTTGGTTCTGAGTTTGAGTTATACACTGTCTTACAGCAGACAAACAGACAAAACCCCAACCAAACAAAAAAACAAAGACATTTTTTGAAACTTGAGTCCCAAGTAATAACTTACCTGTATACCTGAATTGAAAAAAAGGTGTCTGCATCTCAACTACTTTTTGGTACTTTGAAATGCGAAATAATTCCCTGGAGTCACAGAGTGGGTAAGGCTGTAAGGGTTCAACCTCTCTGCTCACAAAGGGTTTCTGTGGCATATTAGAGTTGTGGCCAGATAATATTTCAGTATCTCCAAAGTAGGAGCCTCCATAAGCCCTCTGGGTAATTTTTCCCACCATAAAAAAGAGTAAGCACTCAAAGTACTCAGAAGATCAGGCTGTCCCTAAATGGGAAACAAATACTATGGCAGAGCTGGACAGTTCAACCAGCATGTTTCTTTCTTGAGTCCCTTTTGTGGAGACACTGAGCATGTCCCATGCTTGGCTGTGCTTGCTTGGTTGCAAGATAGCACCTCAGCTGGGAAATAAACAGAATAAAAAGACTCATGCAGATGTGCATTTGACAATTAAATAAGAATTATATTGGCTTGTGCAATGCTACCATTGAATGTCACTGATCAGATTAGTGCTGACTGGATCAATAAAAAAATGGGTATCTCATAAATAGGGTGTCCTGCAACAAGTTAGAATGATTTTCCAGTATTTGGCCTCCACATAGAGACAGTTGGAGGAAAAAAGGACTGTTTGTGTCCTGTCTTGCATACAGTCACAGTTGCAGCTGTCCTGTTAACTGCAGTGAGAACGAAGGCCCCTTTCCTAACCTCACTCTCCCCCAATGATGTCTTGAAAACAAGCTACCTTCGGTTTGGGTCTGAGGCTTTTTATATTATGCATACACACCCTTACATCTCAATATCTTTACATTTGTATACACCTACTGTTTATGTTCATGTACACATGTTACACACAAAAACGCTACAAGAAGCTATATTTAAAAAAGCAAATGTGAGGGTATGTAAATCATAAGTAAAACAACTGCAGACACAGTGACAGTAGTGAAAAAACTGAGCCATTAAAAGGTGTAAGTCTGAGCGTGTTGAAATTATTGTATAGGGAACACAGCACATACACAGTGCTATTCCCTGTCATGGCGGGAAAATATGAAGGAGAGAAGTGACCTTGCACACATTGGTTCTGCCTGAGAAACTCTAAGTGTATGGGAGAAGAACTGAAGGGACGAAAACAAAAGATAGGTTATCTGTATGTAGTCACAGCAAACCCTGGTGGATCAATACAGTGGGTCACAACCATCAGTAGCTGGGTCTAGGAAGACGGCTCTGAGAGACAAGATTGCATTAAGTAGAAATGTGTGTTTCTTCTAAATGGGGATGGATTCCAAGGATGCTTTCATTTTTGCTTTCATGTCTTCTTAGACCATTTTCTCCTCACAAAGGAGGGTTCATAATCCCCACACCTCAGGCAATACCTGGACTGTGCTGAACCCCACCTCTCATGAGTGACTGGAACTTCAAAGCTTACACTTTTCTCGAAGTTACAATAGGATCGAATGTCCTGTGGAACTGACACAGAAAAAGGTGATCGCACCAACCCAAGTGCCCATGAAATCTTTCCAGCAGTAAAATCTTTAAGCACTTGACACCACAGAAACAGAGCCTCAAGTTATAATTATTTGTATTGAATGTGATGTGGGCAGCAGATGTGCGATTTGGGAATAGAATCTTACATTCAGGGGATGTAAAGCACACATTTAACAAAAAGATACTCACTTATTTAGAAAGCTGTGTAGTGTAAATACAAGTCTACTAGCTGATTGAGGTATCTCAGACTTCAACTGCAGCACTGCTCATTCCAGGAGGTATTCTAGAAGACTGGAACATCTTGAGTTTTCTGAACACCTTGCTCTTTTCTAAATAGTTTTGAACTGAAGCTAGTGAAGATGTTAGACCCAATCCTTTCAGAATTCAAGGTCTACTTGAGGCTTTGTTTTGAGACTCCTTTGAGTAGCTGTCTTGCTTAGCTGGGTTTTTTTTTGTTGTTGCTCCCCTAAACTTACTCCACTACACTCCCTTGCGCAAATTACAGAATGAAAGAAAAATCACCCAAAGTGAAAACAGTAAGTACAGAAAAATATATGACATTTCCCTTCAATAAGCACACTGAAGGCGATGCAGACAACATTTAATGTTTATCTTGTAATGCTTTAGGTAGCTGAGTGCATTATCTATTAATGTCTAGAATGTTACTGTAAATAAAAATATATTGCCTTGTTCTTTCCAAAGCTGTCCTTTCCATCCATGCTCAAACATAAACCTCCTTTAATGAATCTGTAAATATAATGATCCCAGTACCTTTTTTTCTTAAATAACTCCAATTTGAACTTGAAAATACATCATTGTCTTTACTTTTTCTACATTTAATGGTGCGCACAAAGGTAATGGGATAGAATTGTTTCCACTCTGGAATCCCTGTGAACAGTTCTGTTGATAAAAGACCAGACCCAGTATATTTGTGCTCTCTCTCAGAGATTCTATCCAACATACAAAAGTAAAGACATATTCAGAGCAAAAATTAAAGAAGCCAATTTTAATTCTATTTTATTAATTCAAATTTGTATATGCAGGCAATAATGTAGATCTGGAATGAGCTGGAAAAATGTATTTTTCAGGTGAGAAAAACATCTGAATATATGCTATTCCATCAGGCTTCAAAAAAAGAGAAAAAAGGATGTAATCCATGTAATCTGTGAAATATAAAATGTATTAGGAAGACTTGCACTGTGATTTTCAATGATATGTGAGTGAGATCTAAGTCTTTTCCTTTAACAATTTATATGTCAGTCTTCTCTGGTTTTCTTGTAAAATCCACCCTCCTACATGAATGTCAGAACTTGTGAGGAATCAAAGAAGACCCTGTTACTCAGTTTAAAAAGTATCTAGTGTATTGTAAGAAAGATGGTAAGTCTTCAGAGAGTGTCAGATATAACTATGGGAACTGATAAGAAAGATGTTCTTTTGATAGCACTGACAGACAGAAGGAACACAAATGTGTAAACCTCAACAGGATCCTTAGTCTTCACTTTTGTTGTCTCTGCCTAAAATCTGAAAACAAGCAAACTCAATTTTATGTGTTATAATGCAACAGAGCAATGTTGAGTGACTCTTGTTCACTCTTATATGTTTTGAGCATAGTTTCTTCATGGCTGACAATCCTGCAAGATTTGGTCCTGTCAGAGATTATGGCCCACAGGAAGGGGTGAATGAATGAATGAATGAATGAATGAATGAATGAATGAATGAATGAATGAATGAATGAATGAATGAATGAATGAAGCACTTGTGGAGAGCATGATTATTGCCTTGTCATACTATTTCCACCAGCTAACAAGATAGTTGTAGTCTTGGCTAGGTGACTCATAACAGATAATTCCAGTAGAAACTGTCTTAGTCATCTAGTTTTTACCTTTTTGAGAGTTTTCTGCTTCTCTGTGCAAGGTCTTCTCATCACCTCCAGACTTTAGAGTGAAATAGCATTCCCTGATGGCTAGTACTTTATATTTCAGATGTGTCTTATCAATGCTTTCTAGCATTGTGAAAATACTTTCTATCAGTATCCTGAGACTTCATTTGATATAAAAATTTTATTTGCTTGTCTCAAGTCTGCATTCTGTAGGTTGATACAGTTAACAGAAACTTTTCTAATTCATTCCACTCTAGCATATCATATGATCACATTACAGAGTAGGGTTTCAGTTACTTCTGTATACAGGGTGACCTGAAAGTGAGTGTTTTGAACAAGCAAACACCCAGTCATCTCCCACACTGATGAAATCTACCTGTACAGTATCATTACCAAGAATTACTAGAAGTATTCTCTTGTATTGACCTTATTCTTGAAGCTAATTTTGGTTCTGGAGCAAGTAACTCCTCTAGTCAACTCCTTCTAATCAAATAATTCTTCAAACCGGAATATTGGGTTAGTTTAACATAATTTGCATTTGACCAAAGGAGGATGTATTGTTTACCACTGCAGTTACTCTCATCACCAATTTTTTCTCTTTTTAATTTTTTTTTTCCAAAAAACCTTGATGTTGCATTAACTGGTTATATCAATGCAACAGACACATCTGATATCCACTTTCCCTACAGTTTATGAACCCAAGTGCAGTATTAACATGTTGTATAATTACACAAATCAACATCCTTTCCTTTGTCCTTTATAATATCCTTCCTTGTGTTAATTCCTTGATATGGAGCTATGGTAGATGTCCTTTTAGAGATGACTTTTTGAATATTTGAAGATTGATTTGTGCACCATTACCAAGTCACTGCTTTTTTCATTCTATACTACTATAAAAATTAATAGAAAATGTTATGATTTCCTGAAAAAGGTTCTGGTTTTGACTGGGATAGATAATTATTTTATCTTCGTAGTAGTTAGTATTGGGCCTTGTTTTCAATTTATGCAGCAAACAGTGTTGCAAAACTCAGGGATGTTTTATTTATTGCTGAGCAGTGCTTTTGCAGCATCAAGGACATTTTTGCTTGAAACACTTTGACAGCAAGGGGATCGGTGCACAAGAAGCTGAGCAGAAATACACCTGCAACAGCTCATCCCAACTGACCAAAGGAATAGTGCAGACCACATGGCATCAGACTTAGCAGTAAAAAACTGGGGGGAGAAGAAGAATGGGACATTCAGAGTGATGTAAAGGTATTGTTCAGTGGACATTTAGCAAGACTGTGAAATTCCATTCATAGGTGGTCTTTGCTGGACAATGCAGCTCACATTTCTTGCAAAGGAATGGAAAAAGAAGAGAAACCTTGAGGGATTTGCAACTACCTGAATTTACTGTGTACACTATAAATATTAGCAAGGGCAAGTCTTACTATTGTATAAAACTGAAATAAAGTTCTTACCAATCGATTGCAGGAGGCTGAAAGGAACTAGAATGCATTAGGCTTAACAATACAAGGGGTAGTCAAGAGAATATTTTGAGCAGCCTAGAAATGGTGTAGCTCAACTGGAGAGCTGCGCTCATGTTGCATTTTGTGTTCCCTACTGTCACTTGCATATGAGAGGGAAACAAACACTGTTTATGAACACTACATTATATTTGTCCAAGTGACTGTTTTCTGTCTGTACTTTCAGTATACATGCATTCATGTTATTATGTGGATTTATGTCAACCATAGTTATATGGAGAAGCATGCTAGACCAGACAAAATATTTTTCTATTTTTCTCTATTCATAGCTCTGAGTACGGAAGACAAAGAAATACATTCATATGTGCTTATGCACTCAAATTCAGAAGTGTGCTTTATGCTGTCCTACATGCATTTTTACTGCAAAAATGTCCTCCTTCTGGAAAGTGTAAGTTTCAACCCTTTTAAGTGTCAGAAGGAAAAAGCTTTTGCAACACTTTAAAGTGGAGAAAGAAGCAAAGGAAGCTGGTTTGGCTTAGCTTCTAGTTTCACTGAGACAAAACATCCACAAATATTTCAGGAATTTACTAATATTATTAAGTGAGTATTTTAATGTTAAAAAAAAATCTGAAATCTTTTTACAAGTTCCTTTCAAGACATGGAGCAAAACAGACTTACTCCACACTAAAATCTAAATCTTTCTCCTCTTACCTTGTGCCTTTTTTTTTTTTTAATTTTATTTTTATTTTTTATTTTTATTTTTATTTTTTTTCCCTTTATTTTTGTTGTCAGTCATTCCCTGGAAATAAGTATCTAAACATTTTATTTGAAGACTATTCAAATACATGGGAATGTTTCCACTGACTTACTTGTTCTTTACTTCAGACCACATGTTTAGAAGAGCTGAAAGTAATCTAAAATGAAAACACATCATTCACTACATAGGGAACCTACTGTACAGACAAAGGACTGGCTCTTTCTTCTTTCTGTTAACATTTCTCTAACTTCCAGGAGAACAACTGAAACACAATAGGATCTGACTTTCCATTACCTTACACCTTCTGTAACCATTTGCATTTCTGCCCTGTGGAAACTGGTTCTTAAAACCACTCCTGTTGCCATTGGCAATACAATTTGTTTCATTGTTCCCACAAGAAAAACAGGCAAGTAATTCAAGGATACCAGGAGCTGAAGATGGATTTTCTTTTTCAAAATTTACTTTCTTGTTCAGCTCTTTGAGATGAATAATCTAAACAAAGACACAGGGAATGTAAATGTTTAGAATTAGCATTGTCTTAAATGAACAGGTACTGAGTTAAAAAACTTGTGTCTCTTTTGTGTGTAACTTATACTGCTGAACAACAGAGATCCAAGTGCATTTTCTGTAAAATATTTATGACTATAAAAAACTTTGCCATTGAAACTGAAATTATTTCACAAGGAAGGTGGAGTGATTTGTTTAGGCTAATGTCACTACTTTATGCAGTTTCTATATGAGAAGTAGGGAATGTTTATTTTATTTCATTTGTTGTTGATTGCAGCATAAAGAATTTGGTTAATTCAGCTTTCTTCTTTTGAATTCATAGCAAGTCATCCAGAATAAATGTATTAAACTGTAGAAACCCCCATCGTGAAGATTTCTAGGTGCCTCAGAACACAGGACAAAATGGAAAATTAATACAGTTACTTGTACATTATTTTGTCATTCATCATCAAAGGAAAACATGTCATAGTCTGAGAGTTCTTTCATTTCCTAAACAATCAAAATCACTGGACACTGCAACAATTATCTGCAGTAAGTGGCATTAACAAAGGCATTACTACTTATGCAGTTAGTCGGTTTCACAGAATCATTAGAGATTACTTTAGGTGTGGCTTGAAAGGCTAATCATTCACAACTGACAAAACTGCCTCTGGTGGTTAAAAACTTCACATTTCAGAGAAATGTTAAAGAATTTCTTTCTCTATTTTCAGATGTCCATCAGATTAGGATATGAATTTAAAGTAATTCTTTCCTGGTATCTCAGTACTTTTAGATTCTAGTGGCTGCCATCAGTATTTTGGGAAGTGATGCAAACTGATGAAAAGTGATGCAAATAGAATATAAATAGGATAAAGTACGGATGTGATCTGAGGCTATTTTAGCAATAAAGTTGTAAGAATGTAATTTCTGGGATGAAATAATGGATTAGAAGGTGAACCTATGCCCTAATAGTCATGGAAATCATCATGTAAGTGTTCATTCACACCCAAGAGCATCATGCAAATCTACCTTCCTCCAAGGTATTTGTGCTGCTCAAGAATGTCTGCAACTCTCTCCCTCTCAACTCTGGCACTCACACTGTGCTTGCTGAGATCTGCTTAAACAAAAAAATGTTGGCCTTTGAATAAAATTTTTTCCCCTTCTGAACACTATATTCCAATAGGAGATTTTGTATTTGTAAGTGTTGCAATGAGTGTTGAAGTTTTGTGCAATATTTTGATCCTCTACATCATATTATGGGATGTTTTTCACTGTGTATCTCTGGGTAATTTCCTCATGGCAATTAGTCGTACTAGGCCAAGTCCTAATCTACTGCAAGCCCTAAGTCTTTGTTATAAATTCTGGTTGTCTGGATGATGGTAAAAAAGCTGTCTTCAAAGGGAAAAGGAAAACAGGATAGATAGGAATTTTTAAGTAGTCAACAAATGCAGAAAAAAAAAGAGTAGTTCTTGACATTCTGAATATGTGTTGTTTGTTTGTTTTAGATTTGTTGTTCAGTTTAAAAGCATATCAGATACATGCATGACTGTGACTTGCTATTATCTCTCTAATCATCTCCCCTGTGATTTTTGCTAGTCAGAAGATCTTTGGAAAGACATATTAAAGTCCATTTGTGCCTATTAGAATCTGAAATTCATCTTCTCTGTGGTCTCTGTGGGTTTTGTTGTTTTTGTTTAAGAGATCGAGCATTATATCTAAAGCTTGGTGCAGGATTCTCTGTTTATTTGTGCTCTAATGGAGTTGGAGAAGGAATAGAACTGTTTATTTAATTTCTTCCATAAGGAAAGGGTATTTTATTACCATTTTTAGGGCAGTATTTCTTATTGCTCAATTGAGCCAAGTGTTGTTAGCACACATAATTAAAAAGACAGCCCATGTTACGAAGAGCTTGTGAAGAAAACAATACAAGCATAAGTGAAGCAGCAGAAGAGTTGGGCAGAATAAGGTAAGGATGGAACCACACCATTCAGCAGAATAACTAGAAATCTCAGGGAAATCTCACTCTGACTGCTGGCAAAAATTTATTGCCTAATAGTGCTCTAATGTCCAGATACAGTTCTCAGGAGGGATGTGAGTGACAAAGACTGTGGCAGAGCCTTTATGAAGATCAGATATTGTATATCCTTGCTTTGCATATGTTTAGCAGATATGCTCATGATGGCTCCCACAGACATGCAATTTTGATTTTTCTGTTTGATGAAAGGATCTCCTGGAAAACGTTTTCACATTTTGGCATTTTATTGTTCAACTTGTTTCAGCTGTGCTCAAAAAGCACTGGAACACTCCTGTAGAGTCATTGAACTGTGAGGTGTGTGCTAACTGCTCCTTTTTTTTAGTAGTTTGACCTTTTATTTGGATCAGTTATTGCAAATTATTTTGAAAGTCATAATGCAGTTTTTTTTTCTGATTTCACATACAGAATGGAACTAGGAAAAAGAGTTAAGTAACAGGAAATCCTTTCTTAACCCCCCAAAAATTGTGATGACTCTGGGTGTGGTAGCTGATTGCTACAAGTATATAAGGTACTAGTGGACGAGCATCATTGCAACCTTTCTCTTACTGCTAATGTGGTGTGTTTATATTGTTGTTTATGTTTTACAGCTGCTATGTAAGAAGCTTCTTTCCTCTATAAAGTGGAATACATGTATGTAAATATATATATAAGTTATGGTGAAGACGGGCGCAGTGTAAAGGTTCTCATATAAACAGCAAAAAATTAATTTCTAACATATAATCTGAATTACAGATGAGTTTTTGTGGGATTGTTGCATTCTGCAAGGAGTTCTTTTAAAAATGGATGATTGGGAACAAAATGAAGCCAAACAAGGCAAACGTTGTATCTGAGAAACGTTTATTGATAAC
>JACBWW010000026.1:1865042-2228803 GCA_020086605.1 Lanius collurio
GTGTAGTAGGGGAAGAGGTGAGGTCTTTCATTCTCTCACTGTCTCTGCAAATTGTTTTACCTTACCTCTTCCCCTTGGTCAAGCGAAGGCAACACAACCAAAATGTTGGCACTAGAGTGATATGTTTTGTTGGGAGACAAAGTCGTGGAGACAAATATGTTAAACACAAGTTGCAAAGATTTATTTTTAGTTGATAATAGATTCCAGAGCTAGTACTATGGTGCAAAGTGCTGCTTTAAAGTTTTTATGCATATATAAGTTTGGTTTGCAGTTTAGGGATACCTAGTTCCTTCATACAAAAAGAGTTTATAGTAGTGATCTAGATCTCTTGGAAATGTAGAGATTAGTGCAGTTGAAAAGGGGAAGTGAGTTTTATACTGCTGACCTTTGAACCAGGCACACAATTAACTACTTGAATGAGACAAAAAAGAAGAAATTGGTTATTCAGTAATTCCTGAGAGATGATATGCTTATATTTTCTTAGTTCTGTCTGTGTAACCATGCTGATCACAACTGCATGTGAGGTGACGTATGGGTGTATTGCCATCTACACCAGCTGATCAGCCAATTCGAGTGCTGTGGGGAGCAGACCCGTAGGATAAGGGCACACCAGTAAGACTATTGCTAGAAAAAGATAACAGCATGATTTCAGTTAATAAAGCACTGAAGAGAATGACCTCTCTGTCCAGAAGAAAATGAACAAAACCCCTTCAAACTCCCTCTTCCTAATTTATGTTCTAAATTAACTGCAATAGCTGAGTAATGGGATCTTAAGGGTCATTACCTGAGAAAATCCTATGGAATTATTTTTGTTGTGTGTGGTGAGGGGTGAGGGAAATAATTAAGCAGAAAAGAACAAAACCAAAAATGTATAATTGAATATATGAGGGATGGAATTTAATAGAGATACGTACAAATAATTTTACTTAAAAATATGGCAGTGTTGTAATGTTAGCATAATTGTTTCAAAGTCAGTAAATCAAATCAACACGGAATTATTATATGTGAATATCCATCTTGTGGAATTCATTGAGATGGTTCATTTGAAACAAAAGAGAAGGCAGAGAAAAGAAGCAATATAGGTGTTTTAGTTTTAATATTAATCTCACCTGCACGAAGACCTGCAATTTGATATGATTTTTGACTTAACCAAATAACCCAATGTTATTTGACCAGGTAATAATTCTAGAAAAAAGTTGTAGAGATTTCTTTTAGGAAAAACTTATTGGCAGTGAAAAAAGCAAAGCATAAATTTAGCATAATTTGAAATTGATGTTATGAAGAGAAAAACTGTGGAATAATTATGTAACTCAGGCTGATAAATTCTGTATTTTATTAATGACATATAAAGTGAGAAAATAGCAGGTTCAAGATATAGAAAGCCCTAAAATTGCATATGGTTTCAACACTTTTTTTTTGTTCACAAACCTGTTATTTCCAGCCTCTTAATTGGTTGCTTGTCTCAAGCTGAATTATCTCATCAAGAATGCTGCTCTGGAATGTTTTTTTCAATCCCTCTAACCAGAAAAATCCCAAATAAATGTGAAATGGCCCCAAGGTTATCTGTATTACTTGATGATAGATTTGAGTAAACAAAATTTTGTCATTAACAGACAAGTTTTGAAACCACTCATCCTATTTTTTTAAGTAGATTTGCTACAAATATGGACAGAACTCTCCTCAGAAGTTATTTTAAATATCTGTTCAACCAAATGCATCCAGTAGGAATAATCAAAACTTGATATTCAAATATTTTTGAAAAGTAATTCAGATTTTACACTTTAAATGATCCTTTAGATTTTGGGTAACCTTTGGAATCTGCGGACTTCTTGAGGAGCCTTCTGCAGTCCAGCAGCAGTAGGTATACCTAAGCTGTTTCACTCAAGACATGTACTGCCCAGGAGTCCAGTGAAAACAGGGCATGGGGCAGCCCAGCTTTCCCTGTCACTGCACTCAGGTGGCCATCTCACCTGCATGGGGCTGCCTCTCAGTAGCAAGATACAATAAGTAGTGGTTCAACAGTGGTTGAAATAGAACCAGTAAAAGGATGTGTGGTTTTTCATTGGCAGATGCCATGATGTGTGGCAGGTTTTAAAAGAACCATAACACCATCTTCTGAGTGCAGTGGTCAAACACATTATTGGAATTCCCAGCTTTACCTATGAAATCATGAACAAGAGCATTTAAGTACAAATACTGAAAAATTAATGATGCATGCAATTTGATTTGTTTTGAGCTCTGTCATTTTCAAATTTCAGGTATTTCTCTCCTATAAATAATCTTTTTCTTAGGACTCCTCCATCCTTGAGATGCATAACAACTCCTATTATTATGCCTCTGTCTTTTCTGCGACAGTACCCTTCAAACATGTCATCAGTGGGTCCACCCAGAAGATCTGTGATTTGTCTGAACACTTAGCTGTGTAGAAGTACAAATTATTCGTACTCTGGTGCCTCTTTATGAGTTGTCACTATGAGAGAGCTGTCATGAAAAATTTGAGCTGAATGTGCTTGATTCAAAGCTTGAAGGAAAGGACAAAGACCTTTTTGCTTGAAATCTGCCTCTGTACTTTAAAGATGCGTATGTGAGATGAAAAGATGGGCTGGAGCACCTGTAAGACACTCCGCATAAAATGTAAAATGGAAATTTTAAAAGGGGTAAGGGAAGAGAAATGAAGAAAGGTTACAAGGCCTGACTGAATAAATTAGGAGGAAATTCTGAGATGTGACATGGACATTATGGGGAAGAGGATGAGTTGCTCCTTGTTGAATTGTAGTAGGGAAAAGGGAAGATTGAGTAAAAGCTGAAATGGATGTCAGGGTCATAAGTCCAATAAGAAACACAAGCTCTCCAAAAGCTGAGAAGCCAGAGGAAAAAGAGGAAAGCTTTTTCACCATTTCATCATATTCCCTGTAACTTGGGTGTGCTCTATATGTCACGGGCAAATCCTCAGGGTGCATTTAGTAAAACGTGATTTACTGGTGATCTCCGGTGAGTAGAAATCTTCTAGAGTGTCCCTAGGTGCAAAGTGTGAGGAAAACATCCCAGTGTCTGTAAGTTTAACATGTTGGCTCATCTGAGCATTATATGTCCTTTTTCACCATTTGCCAGTCACAAGCCTTTCTGTATTTGCTGCCGGGGTAAATTTGCATAACTTCGACTCCATCTTTGCCACAAACACATGCTCTGCTGAGAGTATCCCGCTTGCATTTTTATGAAATCTGTTCAGTACAAAAATACATGGGATATTCTGTGGATTGAAGGAAACTCAGTTTTTTAATAATGAAAGTTTCTTTAGATTGCTTCAGAAGATAGAAGTATAAATTACTTGAGAATTTTTCATTAAGTAAAAACACTTAGGATTTTCTGGGACATATTTTGGTTCCACTAGTTTGTTGATGCACTGCTAACTCTATTTATTTGCCTGAAAATTGATTGGAATAATGGTAACTATGAAGTTCACTTGGCTGTTTCCTTTGAACCAAAACACACTGCCAGTTTTTTTTCAGCCTTTTCTTTAATGGAATGGAAAGAAGATGAGATACTTAAAAAAACCTACTCTCTCTGTGTTGACTGTTCATTTTCAAGTGGGTTTTTACCCTGGACATAGATACATTTTTCTATTTTAATTATTTAAAAGGAAAAACATCCTAAATCAACAATCGCATTTTCTTCCTAAGGTCTTGCACCTTGAGTTTTTAAGCAAGTGTGTGTGCTTTCTCAAATACCAGTCTTTCTTTGGCTCGTGTTAGTTGCCTCTTCATGTCCTTACTCATCTGAAAATTTGACTGCCTGATGATGATGTGCTCCCCAACTAGAGGGAAGGTCTTAAACTACCGTACTGTTTTAAGTGTGAATGCGTATTTATCCATTTTGTTAATGAACAGGAAAACCAAAAGAAACACTCAATATTGTTGTATCACTTCATTTTGGGGAATAAGCAGATACAGGTGACTGCAAGAAGACTCCTTGGCAGCTGTCAGATGCTTTTGAGGCCTAAATTGATGTTTATTTAGAAGCACATCCACAGTGTGCTGAGTAACTTAGGATGCAAAACCAGACTCTAGTTTAGAGTCCTTAGAAACAATGATTGAGTCTGTTGTTCCTGTCTCTGATGTTTGTTATCCAATGTGCATTCAGGTGCTGGCTCTCCTGCTTAAAAATGACTCCTTGCCATAGGATGAATGTCAGTAAGGCAGCCATCAATTCTTTTCCACAGCAGCCAGAGTTGGCAAACCATACAATTTTAGAATCACTTCACAAGAATAAATACATAGGAGAACAGAGAGCAAAGAAAAGGGGGAATTGCACAGGAGAGACAAGAAGAAGATTTTAAAAAGTATGATTTTTCTCAGCCACTTCACCAGCAAATAATGACACCAAGTTACACATAGGCCAACACATATATTTAAGTATTGACATGGATTTTGTATGGTTTCTTCACATTTTTCTGCACACTACGTTTTTGTATGGAAATTTCAGGAACAATTTAATCCACTTCTTGAACACACTCTCTCTGTGAAATTATCTACACCTATTCCATGACACATTTTAGACTTGGCCAGAATGATATCCAGAAGGCTGCTTTAAAAGAAACTTTCATCACTTTATGTTCAGAGTAGGCTTTTCTGTCTTTTTATTGCAGTGTGTTCTGATATGCATTGCATTTGCCAAAGTGTCACCTCCTCCTGCACAGGAAAGGGACAAGCAAACCATTTAAAACACTAAAGCTGAGCTGGAATTATGCTTCATTTCTTTTATACAATGTTAGATGTAGAAGCATCCTGTATTTAAAAAAAAAAAATTAGGTCTGCAATTTGCAATATTCTTGTAGCTGCTTATGAAACCAATACAGCCACTGAGATTTCCCAGTCCCTAAGAACTTAAATCTGTGCATTTTTACTTGCTAGTGCATTGATCCCTCTTTAAAAGGGAGCTAAGATAAAGACAGTGAATCTCAACATATTTTCACACCGTAGAAATTATCATTATTGGTTCCTTTATTGCTCTGAAGATTTGAATCCCCACCTGCCAAAAATAAATTAAAAAAAAAATAGTGTCCCTTACAGTTTCCACAGTGTGCTTTCCAAAAGAAACATAAGGGCAAATGCATAGTAATATCATGCACAGTTTTATGTGTTGAAGTAAATATTAGTAAAATACATTTAATATATTTTTTCTCTCAAGTATGTTTTACAATAGGGCCTTCAGTCTTCAGTTTTCTGCTTGAATACTGTATTTAACCTTTCTCAGAGTGAAAGTACTTTGATTTACCTATTTTTGCACTTTATTTTTAACTGTTTAAACTGGACTGTTAGTCAAACACCTTGCTCTCCTTTAGCTAAATCTCATCTAAAAATTTCCAAGTGTTTTATGAACAGTCATCTTTAAAAATCTGCAGCATACTTTTCAGATAGATTGTGTTACATGTCATTTTAATATCCATTTTTCAGCTGAAATTCTTTAAAATCTTGACTCAAAACTTGTGCCAGTAAAAATACTCATTCTTCAGAGTAATGTATTTTCTTATGCTTGGTTTGAGAGGAGTTTAAAAAGTGATAATGATGTATGCAATCATTTAATTACTGTATATAAAAACATAACCTCATAGGTAAAATACATGCCTTTATTTGAATATGTGTGATGTAGTAATTGACACAAGATCAACTGAAAGACCAGAATCTTAATGTAGAAGAGCTAACTTGTAGCCCTCTACTATGCTGTCACCTACAGATTATATTGTCTAACCTGCAACAATTTTTCCTTCATCCTGCTTTCTTTTCATTCTGAGTTTTTTTCTGTGGTCTGGGAAGTTTGCCATGATGTGACCAGACCTTTCTCTAATCAAAAAAAAAAAAAAAGAAAAAAAAAGGAAACAAATAAACAAAGTACAAATTTGATCTAAGTCCAGAGAATCAATCCAAGTGTGTCCTGAAATGTGCATTATTGCTGACAAGCATGCAGCTTCTTTTATATCCCTAGAATTCTTTAATCTTGGCAACACTTAGCACTGTTTCATTCTTTAGCTAAACTTTATGTCACTCTTCATCTGCTAAACATTGAATTTTCCAGACATTACAGTTTTACTATAAAGAGACAGCAAGACAGATGGATAACATTCAAAAAAATTGGTTTCCTAGTCAGCATCTATATACAGTATGAGTAAAATACAATCTACAAAGTGCAATCTTACAGAGTTCTTTTCATTCTGATGTTTGGTACAGATTTCCCATAGTTAAAATATTTCTAATACTTCTATTGGAACTGAAAACGGAAGAAACTTTCAAATTGGGACAAATAGTTTCAATTAAATAGCTGAAAACATGACTCAGGAATTGACAATCTACACAGAGAAAATTGCTGTATATCCCTTAAATTGTTGCTGGATTTTGATTAATTCCATAATTTAGCTACATTCTCCATGATATTAAAATATCTGTACTTTTTGCACAATTTTATTTCCCTAATACTATATTGTAGATTTTATTTAAACAGTGTCCAATATAAGCTACATTCTTTTATCAAAACAATAATTGAAAATAGACATCCTGCTATTTGAACTTTGTATACTTGAAAAGATACCATCTTAGATGTGTGCCACAATGTGCAACAAAAACTCACTTACTGTAGGTAACATTGAACAAAAATCTTAGTAACTATAAATCTGTGAGAAATTTATTGCCAATAATAACTTTTGTGTCTATATTTGTGAAGCTGGGGAAATGCAAATCAAATAATTATTTGATATTATTTGATTTAGAGTAGTTTAGGTCAGATTTTAGGAAAGAATTCTTTACTGTGAAGATGGTGAGGCATTGCAACAGGTTGCCAGAGGGGTTGTGGATGTCCCATCCCTGGATGTGTTCAAAGCCAGGTTGGATGGGGCTCTGCACAACCTAATCTAGTGACTGGCATCCCTGCCTAAGGCCAGGGGATTGGAAACAGATGGTCTTTAATATCCCTTCCAACCAAAGCCACTCTGTATTTCTTGTATGACTTGTAAAAAGAAAGCTTGCAGCTGAACCCATGAGAGTTGCTTTTTCTCTGTGCAAGGCAAAGTAATGTTATTGCAAACCTACCACTGGGGAAAATCTGGAACAGGGTGTTTTCTAGGTTCTTGAATCCTGCAGTGGGGCCCATCACTGATAGCATTAAATTCTAAAGGGAAACTGACAAAACAGACAAACCAATAAGCAATCTGCCTTTTCCTCCAAAGCAGCTCAAATTTCAACTGACTTGATAGCCTCAATGCTGGTGGTAGAGATGTTGACATCTAGCAAGGAGCCTTCAGGTGAAATCAAAAGCATCTGTGCATGCTTAAGAAGGTTGCTCAGATAAGAGAAATTTGAGTTTTCCAGAAGTAAGGGAGTCTTTGGAGGACAGAAGAATCCATGATATAAGGAGTAGTATCTGCCATAATCAGAAGGAAACAGATTGCTGTAATGAATATTAAAAAGGATTAAACTATGAGCTGGGAAAAGCATACAGAAAAAAGGCAATTCATTTAGGAATAATAGCAATACAAATGAAATTATTTTATGTATCCAATAACTAGAATTGGAACTGAAATTCAATTGCTCAGATGATATGGGAGCAAAGAGGAAAGAAATCAGTAAGGCAATAGAGGTCAGTGTAAGTGATACTTCCAAATTTACTAAAATAACAGGTCAGTAGTAAAGAGGTCAATGAAAATGACCTAATGAAATTAAAAACTAAAAACACTTAGGAGTGAAAGTTTAAAGACTACCAGAGTTGGCATAGATCATATGAAAGTAGTAAAAAGAGGAAATAGGCAGAAAATGCCTCTTCCCTCTCAAGATTCTAAGACAAGTCTTTCTCAGTTCTTTCCACGTGCTCTCTTTCTCTGTCTTTCTCCCACACTCCTTCTTTCCTTTATTTCTCCCTTATCTTTTTTGTCTTTTCTTGTCTTCCTCTCCTTCTTCCCTTTCACCTTTCTCCATGTACTCCAGACTAATCTTCAGTGCTCCAATGGTAAGCTGAGTGTCTAACTCTTATACCTATATTTACAATTTATTTATAGTTCTTTACAATTCTTTCTCCTTTTTTTCTCGCAATCTTTGTACCAAGGTAAGTAGTAGCAATGCAGTGCTCAGTTTGGACTAAATGTCTTTAGGAGGTGTCTCAGCATGTTGTTTTTCCTACCTTGTGTATTTTTATTGCATCTATCTTATTTATTTTGCCACACTAATTATCTACTGTGGAAAGTTGGGGGGTGATAACTTCTTTGAGAAGTTTCCACTCTGCTAAGGAAACTGATAACTGCAATTTATAACCACAAACTGCAAAGCTGAAAATTGAACGTGAATGTTGTTGAACCCAGCCCAAACATGAATGCCTGAGTTGTAGGGATGTGTGTAACAGGGGAAAAAATTGTTTTAAACTTGTGCTTTCATAAACTGTTTGGCAGAGAAATCTTTATTCAGGTTCAGGTTTAGAAATAGAGGTGTACAAACATGGGAAAGCTTGCTTCAGTTTCTGGCAGCAAGGTTTGAGAATAACGCTCTTGCTATGTGCTCAGGTTTCCGTATTACTAACCTAGAAAACAATTTGGCAAACTTATTTTACAAAAACATAGCAGAAAAATCAAAGCAAAGTCAGCTGACATGCTTAAATCTATCCCACTTTTGACCTAGGGAAAGATTAAGTGTCGCACTCCGGATTGCTGTGCTGGATGGTGAGGAGCCGCAACCTTCCAAAAATGTCTCCAAAGCGAAGCCACTCAGCAGGACCACCACACACACATGTGTACACACACACACACACAAGGCAGAAATGGTCTCTGTACGGGGTTCCACAGGAGAGGTTTAGTGCAGCTACATGCCTGAAGGGCTCCAGGGAGCAAGACAAAGAAGAATGGAGGGTCCATGTTTAAGTATGGGAGCAGGGCGAGCATCAGAGACCAATGATCTGAGGGCACAGGGGCGGTACAAAGGTGGGACTGGGGTATGGGAGCCAGTGGGGAACTCTGAGGGAGTCACACTGGCACAAGGGCCAGTGGGGGAACAAGGAGTGGAGAACCTTCTAGGGCAGGGACATATAAAGTAACAAGGGGCAGGGATGCCAACGGGGCAAGCAGGGAAGCAGAACTGGGGTACATTGACATAGTAGAACAGAGCCTGCTGGGAGTAGCCTCTTTTGACACCCTGAACTGGGGTACACTAAGATAACAAAACAGAGCCTGCTGGGAGAAGCCTCTTTTGTCATCCTAACCTGGGGAGGAATCTTTGATATTTAGGACTGTCCCACCAATGGACTCTCTTTGTGCCTTGTACAGGGACACACAGGCTCATTGGCCTGCACAATTAAGAATTTCCAGTTCTTAGTGGATTTATGAATTAGCTAGATACTGAAGCAGGTTGCACAAGGACCTTCTTGTCCTTGGAGTTTTGAGGGATGTCACTAGACAAAACCCTAAGCTAACTTGTCTAAATTCAGTGCTGACATAATTCTGAGAAGAAGGCTGAACTGAAAAATGCACCTAGATTCTGTCCAACCTAGGTGTTTCTGAGACTGTAACATGAAGTTCTTACTGTATGAGGGAAGATGAATATGTATCTATATATCTATGTATATCATGTATATATACCTAAAAAAGACAGTGCTTTAAAAAAACCCCATCATGTTAAGTCGAAAAACTCCCTGGTAGTACACAACTGAAGAACAATTTTTTCATAATTTGGAAGGATTGCCATTTTCTGTGTTTGCTTCTTCTACAGCTATACAAGTTAATGGAAAAATAAAAGCTCTTTTTCATTCCTCTCTGTGACTTGCTGTTGCTGTCAAGCTGTGTACGGTCAAAGAGGAGATTCTACATTGTTGAGAGGTGGGAAAGAGCAGTGGGTAGGGAGATGCGACTCTGTGGTATTGCTGGCTGCAGAAAACACCTAAAGAAGATGATCCAGTGGAAGGACTTATGATTCAGATTTAAGGCTTTAAAGGTCTTTAAAGTGGAGTTTCCTCTGCAGTGTAGTTGCAGTGTATGTTACCTGTTGTTACATACTATTGCTTACCCAAAGTGGGATGTAGAATCAGGTTCATTACTAGAGACTGTCTGCTTTTCTCTGAAGTACTCAGCTTTGACCATGGTCAGATATAAAATACAGCAGATATAAAATACAGCATTACAGATATAAAATACCGTGCAGTGCTTTGCATGTTCCCAGCTGCTGGAATGCCAAGAATGTTATTTTCCATTTGCTGGTGGAACTCCTTGGTGTTGTAAAGAAGAAAAAATGTTTTAGAGATCTAAATATAAAGGAATTCAATTTTAACATATTGTGTCATTAAGAAATTTAGGAGCTTTTAGACAGATTGTGAAGGTAGAAGAAAATGAGATGCAGTGTTGCATTAGATATGTTTTTAGTATTTTCTTCTTTTTGTAAAAGCTGTAATTTTCATAGTTTAGAACCAATTTAATGTCCCTGGAGCTAGAGCTTTTTTGTATCCATTGTCCATTAGGTGAATTGCTAAGCCAAGAATGGAATCCATTTATAATGTATAAAATATAGTAAAATGCTTTAAAAACATCTAGGTAGGGAAGAAAGCATCAGGAGTCCATTAAATTTGAAGATGTTGAGTTCTGAGGTTCTTCTTATAATCAGATAATGGGGTTTTGTGCTTTGATAAGAGGCATTAGATATAGGAAGATTTATTTAAAAGTTTGAATTCAATAAAAATTTATGTGGAGCTAATGCAAAATGCATTCTGTTTAACATTTGAGCCAGCTTTCAAAACAGTATTTTGCTTTTAAAAAAACCCTGTGACTTCAGTAATATTTATTATGTTTTAATAAAAATTAATACATAACACTTGAAATGATAATGTCAGTGTTACAGACATTAAAGACACCTGTCAGAATTCTCTGTAAAGTTACATCCTCATGGCATCATAACTTGGACATGAAAATGTGGTCTTATCAGGGAAGATCACAGGTGCTGATGTATTTGTTAGCAATTAAAAACAAATCTTCTCTGCAGAGAATTTTAAGAACAATACAAAGGGAATACAAAGGGAACAGCTGATACTAAGACTTCCTGCAGAAGGTTCCAAGTTCCACAGTGTCTCATTTGTGCCTGGCCTGTGCCCTTCTGCGCAGCTCACCGGTCCCAAGCCTCCTCTAGCAGCAGAGGGGTGACTTGCACATGCAGCCACGGCCAGCGTCTGACAGGAGATACCCATGGCAGGAGCCATCTCTTAGAGCCGTGCTCCTCTCAGCTTCTATCGGCAGCTGCAGGGGAAAGAAGGTCTCAGAATTGTGTACCTCAGGCAGGAGCAGGACTCTGAAACCACCTGATGAAGCCTGTAAAACATAGGAACAGGCTTCAGATACTGAGTTTACATTTATTTTTACCTGGTGACTAGAAACTCTCTGAGATATCCTAAACAGTTTTTGCTGCACTATTGAATCTTGTTTCCTCTGTGATTTGGGATAAATTTTCTCAAGCTTTTTTGTTCTTAATATTCTGGGAATATAAAGAATATACAATATAAGTATAATATAATATACACGAAGATGTATCTCCCTGTAGGAATCTGTTCAATGTAAAGGAAGGAAATAAGGGGTATTCTGGATTTAATAATCCCAAAGTTAAAAAAAAATCTAAAAGCCATTTTAGTTTGAAGTTAAAATGGAATTTTCCCAAACTTTTCAATGTAGCAAATGCATTTTAACGCTTGGTCAGCATAGATTAAGTATGCTTCATCCTTGCTATATTTTTTACCAAAGACTTTTCTCTTTGGAAATATTTAACCCTTCCAAACACATCATTGTTTCTTCTGTTTTCTGTGTATCATTCTAACACATCTTTGGCTGATTTACAAATATTACTGTATTTCTTCCTTCAATATCCTTATATGGCTTTTGCTCAGATCATAGAGTTTTATGTAAAGCAACAAGCTGAAAGCAATGATGATTTCTAGTTTTTATTTTGAATTGTTGAGCTGATTGTGGGGGATGGAGCTGTGTAAATGACAACATTTGCAAAGCAGTGATTTGGCATGGAGAAGGGTCAAAATATTCTAGAGTGAATATTCACTGCAAGAGCTATGTAGGAACTGAGAAAACTATTTGAAAACAACCAAGGTGCACTTATTGGGTGATATACAGGACAGAGAAGACATAGACAAAGCAGAATGTTTAAACTTTTAGGTGGTCCTTTCTATTCTGCTTCTCCCCTCCTGTTTCTGTGTCAACTTACCATATTCAGCTTGTGCTTTAGACAATGTAATAGATACACTTAAGCTATAAAGCTTTTCCTGTTCCCTTTCTGACAATTTCCTCTTCATTTCTTCCTTAGTCAATTTCTTTTATTTATGTTTTTTTCCATTTTTTCTTTTTTTCCAGATGAGAATGTTATAGCTGCAATATTGATGTTACAGAATCAGACTTTCTAAGGAAACTGATTTTCATACTCGTACATCCACACTTACAGTTTTCTGATTCCTCCAGAGCTCTCATGATGCTATGGATAAATAATATACGTTTCACAGAAAACTTACATAAATGTAAATTCACCCAAGAGGTTTAAATGACTCCTTGGGGTTATATGAAATGAATGTTAATGACATTCATTTATGGTAAGAAGCATGGATTTTAAAAATCTGTCTCTATACACATACAGAATCAAACAGCAGAGCTACCAATTAAATAATAACATGTATGCCTTCAGTAAGACTTGAATTGCAGGCAATACTTTGCATTTGAATCTTGCACCTGCAAAAATCTGGCTTCCCCTATTTGGAATTAACACACATTTTCAACGGTACCAAGGAGGTCCCAAGGACCATTATGGAAATGGAACATACCATCAGTGGAGAGAATAATGGTGACTTACCACATGAGTGAGGCACAGCAGGATCACAATTTGTGGCAGAAAGCAAATATATCAGACAAGATAATTCCATCACAGGGAAAAGGATGTTAGTGAATTTATACAAGGCAACTTGTATGCAAACAGAGCTTGTTTGTATTTTACTTCTTGATGGCCTTAAAATCAAATCAAACTAGAACAGCTAGAGAAGAAGGCTATGACAATGGCCAGGGGAATGCAAAACACCATTCAGAAAAACATTAACTAATATGCTTTCCAGCAGAAAAATGTAGTCAGAGATGTTTTAGCTAGGTATTTTCTGGTTTATTGATAGCTACTTATTAACTTGCAGCTATTTTACAATGTGTTTACATGCTGAAGGTAGTTTGCAGTTTTCCAGACAGAGCAGTAAGAAAGAGGACCCCTTGAAGCTTTAAAATAGATATTTTATAAATTCTGAGAGAGATTAGCTGGCATAATTGCCTATGGTGGCATGAGCCATAATAATATTCCAGAAAGGCTTTTCCACTGTCCTGTGTCTATGTTTCCAGCACTAAATGTAGAATAAAGTGCTAAGTCACAAATCCCTTTTGGTTCTCCAGCTGGAGCTCCAAAAGCTGATTATAGGAACTTGGGGAGTTACTGCCTACTGCCTCTAAACATCCACTTAATGTTTGGGCATAGTGTGAGAAAAAACAATGGGCTCTCCTCCTCCCACTGTCTGCTGGAGACAAAGGGCTTATTCACGTGTTTTGGAATCTCCCATACACAAGAGCCCCCCACTGGGGGGCTCTTTTTGCAGGTTGTACTTCCTGGCTTGAAAAGAAATAACATCTGCCTCTTTGATCATTGCTAATAACATCTTTGAGGTCTCCAGCATTTTTTTTTTTTTGTTCTATTTTCAATTATAGGTGCATTATGAAGACTAGAAAGCAGAGAAAGGAGAAAACCATGGTAATTCAGGCAACTCTTGTGAATCCTGGATGACATTTCCTCTATAAGGCATGCTGGTTTAAAACTAATGCTGTAGCAGAACATTTTTTCTTGGCTCTTGTGATTGGGCTACAGTGATATTATTTGTGTTATGATTTAATGTATTCACAGGACTTGCATCAACAGCCTTCCAACAAAGACAAGTGGTAAGTCTTAGAGGAATGCACAACAGAGGCAGAGAAAGGGTTTGGTCTGCTTTTGACTCTGCTCAAGTAGCAAGAGGAAGATCCAAAAATTAGTATGTATCTGCGAAGACATTTCCTTTTAACTTCTCATAGACACTCTGTAAGTACCCTCTCATCTTGTCTCTGGGTCTGCAGAGTAGGTGCCTCTTGTGGAGAACAGCATGCCTCCAGTCCATTACTGGAGGAATAGAAACTCTGTCCTTGAGAGCCACTGCCAGCTCTCTCTTGCTTTGCTTCCCACAATAACATCAGCAGCTTGGTAAACCACTGCTGCAATGTCTCAAGTAACAAACTATAACATGTAGAATAGTGATCTTTGAACATCCAGAAAGCATTACTTGTAATGTAGATCCCCGATCCTTGACCTTTCATTTTACTACTGTAAAGGTATGACTCTCCAGTACCTGTACAGCTCAATCTGTGTTGGGCAAGGGCAGTGGTGAAGAGGAGTCACAGTGTTGGTTGAGGAGGAGATAAGAGTATAGCTTCTATCTCTTAATGTTTGAAATTTAGTAGCACAAGATACTAAACCCAAACATAGAAAAAATTACAAGATAATTCACATACCATTTTCATTCTGAGAAGATGAAAAAGAACATGTGAGGTGTTTGTCAGCTCATTTAATGTACACTGTGTTAGGATACTGCAGTGCTGAAGTGATGCTCCAAAGCTAGTTACAACTGAGGAACTGAGCTAAGAAAAAATTGAACAATTTTCTCTCATTTTTAGTTGCAGTTTGGCTGCATCACTGTTCCTTAGAATCTCTTCTCTACTTAGTCACCTTTCAAATGAATGCTATTGCTTCACCAGTGTGAGGCAACTGCCATGGGTGATTTGCCCTGTTAAAGCTGCTGTTTTGAAAATTACTCAGAACACTTGGAAAACACATACTACATAGTCTAAGAGAATTTTTTAAATCCTGGGTAAAATGGCCCTAACTCTGTCACCTGAGCAAGTAAATTCCTTTTATGTATTATAATTAAATTAATTAAAACAGTTGCATAAGGCTTGAATTTCATGTAAAGGTCTTTTTAATTACACATCCCCTTTCAGACAGATCCCATCATCTACACTAACAATTAAATAATTACTGTGGATATGTTAAACTATTTCATGGTGCCAAGTAGAATAATAAAAGGTCACAAAAAGTGACCTTTGCACATAGGAGATCCAGAGATTAGCTTCAGACTTTGGTTCCTTCTGGCAGAACGTGTATAAACAAATTATTCCGATGGTAAATAAATTGTCATCTAGGAAAAATCTGGTGTAGTTGCATGGCAAGTAACCAGGATTTAAGAAACAGTAAGAGTTTAGTTTAAAAGTTTAGGCAGCACTACTTAACCTTATTACAACTATACTTTTTATTAGTACAGCTACCTTTTAAAGATATGTGAATGATCAAAAACCATGTTGACTTGGGGCCTTTGACTTGTCATGAAAAAAAACCCTCTCAAACAAGAATTCACATACAGTCACTGCAACCATGGGAGAGCTGATAGACAGATGACATACACCAGTGTATGTGACAGGGAGAGCTGGGAAAGAGAGGACACTATTAAAACTTTAGGAAAGAAAGAACAGAAAAATATTTCAGCTTTGGGAAACTTGCTGTTAATGCTAATGTACTGCATAATCATTCTTTTGTTGTATTCTCCATGTATTAATTTTATCAGCCTTTATAATAATGTTTATCCTACTGCATTCTTTCAAAAATGGCCCACTTTATCTATTTTATCTCATGGGGTTACGTATCTCTGATCACTTTTAGTGCATCTTATGTCATTTTCTGTTCTGCCATCTACTTTAAAGGAGTATAGGACCAGAACCACTCTACAATAAAAATGTGACCTTGCCAAAGACTTATAAACATGTTTTCCATTTTCATGTTCATGTCCTAATATTCTCAACATTTTATTTGCTTATTTGGTTGCTGCAGAGCACTGAATTGACATTTTCAGAGAATTACCCAGAATGACACTGAGTGCTAACAGTCAGTTCAGGGAACATCGTTGTCTATGAGCTCAACACTGTTCCCATCATTATTTGTTACAAATAGAAATATATAAAACAATAAAAATACTTGAAATTTTTTAAACCAGTAATTTGATCTCCATTGAAATGTAGATATTTAGAAAATTAAGATCATAGAATCATTGCATATCTCAAGTTGGGAGGGAACTGTAGGGGTCACTGAGTCCAGCTCCCCTGATTCTAAATTTAAAATTACTTTCAGCTCCTAATAACAACTTGAATTATTTTTTCTTGTAGTAATCAAATTGTATTTAGTTATGCTAAAAAACTAAAGACTAGCAAACCTAGAAACTATACTACACACACCTTGTTTATTTCATGACAGTGGAAATAATGTGCTAAATTTGCTTTGATGGTGATAACTGGAGAAAAGAAATCTCTATTCAGGTATATAAGCTTCTATTAATTTGTTCATAGTAGCTCCAGCATTTTTGGCTTTGTCTGTGGGAGGATCAGTATTACTATTAAAAACCAACAGGTGCAGTTTGGTAACGATAGAGTAAAAAAACATTTTAAGAAGAACCTGTTGCAGCATCCAATCCAATGCACATTACAAGGCTGTTGTCCACCCTAGTTTTAAGAAATTATCTGTCAGACTGTATCCCTCTGGTTTTCAATCTCACTCCCAGCATGAGGGTCTCTAGGACTTCTCTTGTTGTCTACAGGTCTTTTTTAATTCTTTTTTTTCCAGATAGATGATAAGAAGAAATATGCAAGCGACTACTTTCCTACTGCTCAGTCTTGTTGTGACTGGGACCTTTGACCACTGCTGTGACAGAAATTCCTAATCTGCCATGGTTTGTAGGAATAACACAACTAAATTCCATGGGATAAATCATCAGGATTGAATTTAAGCACATGGGCAGCATTTTTATTGGACTCAGGCCTGCATACTGAATATTAAGATATGGAGTGGATTAGAGAGCTACAGGTTTTATATATGAAAATACACATTTCTTCCTTGACAAAACCAAAATTTGCATGATTCTTTCTACACAGTCTTCTTGGTATCTGTGATCCAAATCATGTTGTCAATTGGCCTGTGCAATGCAATACAAACTTTCAACACATTTCACTATACATGCATCCCATGAGTTCAGCCATACTGAGTAAGTCTTTGGCATATGGCAAGAGCAAAACTAAAACCAAAAATTATTTTAAGGAGAATATGATATAAACTCAAAGGAGTACAATGAAGAAATAAATTCAATTTAAACAACAGTTAATGCAGTTACAACATGAGTGTGGTGGATATAAACTTGCCTTGAAATTAGCATTACATGACACTCAAAACAACTTTATTTTTACTTGACTTTACATATATTGGCTTAAGCTACAATCTTGGAAATTTGGGGAAATTCTTCTAGCACTATGAAAAAACGTTCTCAGAAAGTCAGACTATTTGCAGGAATTTGAGGAAATTGTCAAATTTCCCAGCCTCAACCTCCAATAGTTGAAATTTTCAGGAACAGAACTGGACACTGCAAACTGGATGGTCTCTCTGGAGAATTGCAGCAGTATCACTCTTTGTGTTCAGCTTGGTGAAAAACTAGTGATAAGAAAGCTTTGTGGACCCAAGTTCAGGGAACTCTCTTCTCACTTCACAATGAAGCATAAATATCTAATACTTTCAGATACGTCTTAACTCTTAAAGTTTTGGGGTTTTTTTACTGTAACTCAAGGTTACTTTCTATAAGTTTATTCTATATTTACTTTTATAAGTCTTCTGTATAGATTTCATTGCTTGTGCAGACAGACATAAATTAACCTGAAGTAGCACTTTCGTGACCAACATGGATAGTGAGAAAGAGATGTGGGTCAGTATATTTTCACAAAACTTATATTGAACAATTATTCTCCTCCTTCTATATACAAAAATGCTGAGGCAAATACAATTTTTCAGAAAGAAAAGGAGCATTGGGTTTCATCCTAGCCTTATTTGTGTCAGTGTTCACTGATAGTTCTTCTATAATCTCCTCATCCCTTTCAAATATATGTCAGCTGAATGAGGCAGTTCACACGTGGGTTTAGCCTCTTGCAAATACTAGGAAATGTTATTTCGCCTTTTCTCTGTTACTGTGGGTTCAGATCTCACTGTGTTGCAGTCATTGAAGGTATTACATAAGTGAAGAGATGATTATAATGGCTCAGCACATGAGTGGTAACTTGCTAAGTCAAAATGGCCTGATGGCTCATATGGACTTAGGAGGCAAAATAATCTTTGCCTTTGGGGGTTTTTTAGAAATTTAAAAGCATTTAAGCTAACATTTCTGAAAAACACCTAATAGAATTACAAAATTAATTGAGGGAAGGTATTTGAAACATATTTAGGCCAGCTCTGCCTATATATAGGAGTTGTACTAAAGGAAGGAAATGAACATTTGGCAGGATCTTGGCATCTTGCTGCTCTGCCTCTTTCCCACTATGACTACATGATCCAGTTGCTTCCAAGTGAGCAGTGAGCCTGTTTAATTTGATTTAAAGTAAAACTTTATACCTTTCTTTGACTGTATCAAAGATAAAGAGATGGAATGTTAATCTAGCAGCAGTGAAAGCAGCACTCTGACACTAGGCACCTCTAGAAGTCTTTCCAGGGTAATTTTGCCAGATCCCATCTATTTCTGAGCTGTGTGCAGTAACATGGTATGTCCTTCTCTCTCTTCTCACTCTTTCTCCCTCTCTCTTGCTGCCTCTCCCTTTCACTGAAATGGCACCTAAAGAACAAATTTCCTCCTTTGTCTGAAGCCTGCTTGTTCACAGTGGAGCTCTTGATCTGAAAAAAACCAGAGATGTCAGGCTGTATAAACACTCAGGGAAAGATATGTTTCATAAAGGTTCCCACTCTGGAAAATTATATGCTACTTTCAAAATGCTTTACCACTTTTAAAAGTGTAATTATACCCTTCTCCCTAATGACTGACGTAGCATATGTTTACACATGTTTTAGCTGATTTATGACAGTACACAGAAGCACATTGTGCCTGTGGTTTCAACAGCTAAAAGATAATGGGACCAACATCTGAACTTGTCTGTTAATGTTGCCCAAGTATTTTTGAACACAAAGTACACCTTTGTGCCAGTGCTTGTGCCCTCCCTGCTCCTTTCTCTACATAATAAATTATGTTGTCATTTTTTTCTTGTAGTCTGCAATCCATGTCATGTCAGTCCTTTCAGTTCCATTTCAGAATTTTTGTTTGGCTAGTTGTGGTAAGGTTTTTTTGTTTGTTTTGTGGTAAATTTGTTTGTTTGTTCATTTGTTTGGGGGGTTATTTATTATTTATTTGGTTTGTTTGTTTTATTGGTAATTTTTCCTCAATATTTTCTGAATGCTCACTTGATTATGCTGCTTTGGTCGCTTATTTTAAATCTGAGCTACAGCTTGGACAATATTTCCATATTTTGGCTTTAAAGAGCTGGATGGAACGGAGAATTAGTTACAATGCTGGAGCCTGCCAACTTTTTGCTTTTGGGTGAATATATCCTCAAGGGTGTGATGGCTGAGAATTATTATGCCTTAGTATCTCCTACAGGGGGTTGTGAACTGACAAGGTGGTCCCATCCTGGCTGTCACCAACCAAGCACTGCTGTCACATTGCTACATCCTTTGAACCTCTTTGGAGGAATGCAAGACCTGGATATGGAAAGAATGTTGCTTTGTGAACTGCTGAGGAGTTACTGTCAGGTAGCTCAGTGCAGGGAGCAAACAACAGCAAGGGCTTTCAGCACTCTAGGAAGGGACATGGGCACAAGGAATTTAGTGTGTTAGTTAAGCTATGGCTCTCAGAAGGTTTTTAACATAAGTAGAACAGGGCCCTTGTTTATAGTATGTAAAAAAGACACTAAACAAACACTGGACCATCTGGTCTCCCATTCTCTGGGCCTCCAGGGTTGGAAGATCTACTGAGAAATGGAGTTCAGTCTCTTGAGGGAGAAACTGCTTTGCTTCACTAAACAGCTGTTCTGGCTATTCAAAACCATGAAATAGAGAAAATATTTTTGCACCATTTTGGTCTTGCTAATGCAACAATAAAAACTATTCAAAACCAAAAACTAAAACTACTAAAGCAGTGGACAAAAATCTGTAGAGAAATGTTCCTGATCATCTCTACTGCTACCATGCGCATTCACTAGACTGTCCTTCTCAGTTAACATTCTTTCAACAGAAGCATTTCTGTTAGTTATTATCTACTAAAACACATGGGCAACTGCTTAGAACTAAGGAAGCAAACAATTACCTAAAATGACAAAGCTGACAGTGCACGCCTAGGCAAGACAGGACATTAGTCTAGCAGGCAGGATCAATGTGTTTTCCCACTTGTGTTTTGCTGTTACATTGTCTTCCTTTTTTCAAGATTAGTTATAAGATTTTCTTATTGTTTATACCCAAACCATAGGCTTTGGCATTTCTTTGTGAAGTACATCCTAGAGAAATGCAAACTCCTTATTTTCTTAGCAATTTACATCCATGGTACCTTTTGTAAAACTTCTCAAAGATGCAATAACAGATAATGTGACACGTCTTCAGAATATAAACACTGTTCAACAAACTTTAAGGAGACTGTCATAATTCCCTCTTCATCAATGTACCTTTCCAGCAACATAAACCTATGAATTAAAAAGATAAATTGATGTCTGAGGAAAAGGGCTTGGATTCAGAGTTCGTGTGGGGTTCAGCTCAACTGAATTCAGTAAGAAGTAATACCTTAATAATACCTTGGTAACTCATTAAACCAAATTCATTTATCATTTATACTATAAAAGCAATTAAACATACTTGCTTAAGCATTATAGAACCAGTGAAGTTACTTCTCACACCCTTTTGGCAACAGAAAGCCAGTAAAATTCTCTAAGACTAATAGTGACTATTTGCTTGGACAAGACAATCAATCACTGAAATAGATTTTACTTGCTTCTAAGGCAGAAGTGGGAAATTTTGCATTCGCAGTGGTCAGTGGCCATGAACTCTTCTAAAACAGCTTTCTGGGGTCAATCACATTTTGTGTCACGCAAAATTCAAACAAAATCAATGCTTCCCACTAAGAACGTTCCACTGCTCAGAGAACAGCAATTCACTAAGGTATGTTAATTTATTTACTGCTTTCACTTTCCTTTTCACTTTTTACTTTGCAGTGTTAAAACAGAATGTATTTTAATGTCTCTGATCTGTTCACATGTAATTAAAAATGCCCCTAAGAAAATACCTTTATCTTTCAAAACCAGTATACATCTGATGCATCAAATTGGGAAAAAAATCCACAAGGACAGTCAAACTTTGTTAGAAAGAATAAAAAGTTATTTTTATTGCAACTTTTGCTTGTGTGCATCCTGTGATATGAATGTGACGTCTAAGAAAGGTGCTTTATTGTAAGAAATATTATATTGTTGATAAGAATTTGGGTTGTCTTGTACTTTTTATATGCTTGCAATTGTATCTATAAAACACTTGGTTATTAACACTGTTGCAAAACTCAGGCATCTCATTATTTACATTTGTAGCTATAACTCACATTCAGGCATCTAATGACACCCTCAGGTGATGAATACTGTATTAGTGTGAGCTGAAGTGACTTAGTGTCTCTGAAATCCAGGTCACTCACTGAATTGCCTAAATATTGATTTGGATTCTTCAGACACTTTAGTCTGACAACTTTGTCAGGTACCTTCTTCTCTACCTATCCGGTGTTAAAGATGTCAGGAAAAAATAATTTTTCACTTGATTTTTCTCCTGCCTAACTTTCTCCAACTAGTTTACAATGTTTTCCTGATGTACTCTCACTCTCACTTACCAGTTTCCACACTAAAACACGTTGTTGGACATATCAAAAGAAGATTTTGCCTAATTTTAAGTTTTTATGGTTCCACAAACAGAATACCTTTTGTCACTGGCATGTACTATTGGTCAAGCTATTAAAAAAAAAAAAAAAAAGTCAAATTAGTGGACATTTTCTTGTCTTTATTCCTGTCTCTCCTGTTTGCCTATACTGGTTTTTAACTCTGATGACCATATCAGGATTTATGCAACTGATATCTCTACGCAGTCTGCACTGTACTGGTGTAACCAACATCAAGAAACTTTAGTTATCTGTACTCCTGACATGTAATTTTGTGCACAGATTGTCTCTGTCCAGAACTTACCTCCTTTAGAGAAATTTGTCTTAGCAGTTAATAGGCCACCTTGCACCTTCCCACCTTTCAGGACTATAGTTTCTTAATTAGCATTAAAAGCCAAGATGACAGCAATATATAGGATACAACACCAGGTTTTCAGTTGAGAGAAAGTCTGCCCACCCAAACAGTGTGTAATATGTGGTACAGTGACAACTTGTGTCCTTCTGGTCATACAGCCTATTGACCTCTGTAATACAGATGATAGTCCCTAAGTGAGCCCAAAACCAGATGCCAGTCTTCTAGTTTACTGACCGTGCTAGATGGTGCTGCACATGATACAGATTTAGCATAGTTTGCATGTGCTCCACTGTCTTCATTTCAAAAGCATTAGGGGAATAGATTTTGGCAGTGGTTAGAAGAGTGACAGCTGAATAGGAAAGAGACTACCTTGGCATCAAAGCACCATACAGTGAGGACAAAG
Organism: Lanius collurio; assembly: GCA_020086605.1. Lineage (NCBI taxonomy): Eukaryota > Metazoa > Chordata > Aves > Passeriformes > Laniidae > Lanius > Lanius collurio. The sequence continues at coordinate 1,887,671 of JACBWW010000026.1, forward strand.
AGATGCCAAGAAGCAATGAATGTTGGTTGGTGAGGACAGAAAAATGAAATGCAGCTGCTTGCTTCTGGTAGTTTCTCTGTAGACCAGTTACAGGTATACCTTGATCACCTCTGTTCTTGATACTAGTATTGGAAAGAGAAGATAGCAAGGAGTATCCTGAATTTTATGTGGTGAATTGAAAACCATGTTGTAAACTTATGATGCCAAACTTACTTTAGTACAAAAGAATGAATATTTATTAACCCAAGTGAAAAAAAGAAAAGCTAGAAGGAAAAGTTCTGTTGCTGCTGTATTCTCAGAGTATTAGGATTCAGCTTCAAGTTTGACTTTGATAATGATGAAGTTATTTGAGTGAATTGAATGAGCAACTAGCTTAACTAATGTATTGGGTTTGCATGGCAAGATTTTAGTAGTGGTGGGGCCGCTGGGGCAGCTTCTCAAAAAAGCTGCCAGAGGTTTCCCCCATATTTGACACAGCCAATGCCAGTGGGCTCCAGGATGGGCTTGCGGATAGCCAAAGCTGAGCCCATCAGCAAGGGCAGGAATGGCTCTGGGATAATGTGTTCAAGAACAGGAAAAATTACTGCAAAGGAGCAAGCTGAAGACAAGAGAGAGAGAAGATGTGACAGAAATGGCTCTGCAGACACCAAAGTTGGTGAAGAAGGAGGGGGAGGAGGTGTTCTAGGCACCAGAGCAGAGATTACCCTGTAGCCCATGGTAAAGACCATTACGAGGCAGGACGTCCTCTGCAGCCCATGGAGGTGAATGTTGCAGTAGCCCAGCCCACTGTTGGGCCGAGGCAGTCGAATGTCAATCAAACTGAGGTCATCCATTGAGTGGAATTCCCCGCCCAGTGGATCGGAGGGCAGGTTGATGGGCAGCACTGAAGTCTAGGCTGCATTCCCCCTGGGTGGCACCTGGATTCAAACCGCCTCCCCCTGTTCTAGAAAGTTCTCCTTTGCTTGGTTGTCTATTGCTTCCCTGTTGTGACTCCTGCCTCCTTGTCTCCCCTATTGGTTCTTTTCATATTGTATCCTCCCCCTTAACTGTGTCCTATTGGTTGCCTTCCTTTTCCCCACCTTGTTAACCTGCCCTTTAAAACTATGTGCACAACCTCCTTAGGGTCCTTTCTGGTCCCTGGAATGTCTGGTGATAGATGTGTTGGAACCCACACCAGATACCATTCTCTATTCCTTCGCCCCTGGGCCGACACGAGCCCCATCCATTGGCTACCCGGTGTGCCTTCCCTGGAGAGGAGCCAGCACACGGGTCCAGCTAGCGCTTTTCCCTGCTAATGAAGACATTCCTTGAGGGTGGCATGGAAGTGACGCTGTGCCCCCTGTAATCGAGGGCATGCCAGAGCACAATCTAACGAGCCAGCACAGTGTCAAATCCATGGTGGAGCAGAGACCCCCCTGCAGCCCATGGAGGAACCCAAACTGGAGGAGATGGATGTTTGAAGAAGCTTCTGACCCCATGGAGAGGAGCCCATGCTGCAGCAGGTTTGCTGGCAGGATTTGGCACCCCATGGGGGATCCACACTGGAGCATTTTGTTCCGAAGTATGCTAAGTTACAATGTAAGATGTGTCCCCAAGCATGTATTTTATCACCATCTTCACGAGCTGTTAGAACCAGGTGGGTCAGTCTCCCTGCCTCCTCCCTCAAGGCTGTGTCCTGTTAATGGCCCATCAGTGCCTTATCTCATGACTCATCCTTCCATTGTGAGATGCTCCACCCGGAGGGAGAAACCAAGGGTTCCATTCTGGATGTAACTGCAATTTTGGAGACCACAGGCAGCCTTTCCCACTGGATTTTCCAGAGGACAAGAGCTACCTACCCACCACTGGACCTTCTGAGGAAGACCACATCTTTCCACGCAGGATCACCACTTCAACAGAGCCACATCCGTTCACTTCAGGAGTACCGCAGCCACCCCTTTTTATCGGACTGCTACTGCTACCCTGACTAACAGGGTCAGGTCATATCTGACTCGGTCAGTTTAAATCAGCTTTGTTTTGTTTTACCTGTCTTGTTATATATATATATATATATATACAAGTAAAGAACTGTTAATCCTACTTCCCATATCTTTGCCTGAAAAGCCCCTTGATTTCAAATTACAGTAATTCAGAGGGAAGGGGGTTGCATCTTCCATTCCAAGGGGGGCTCCTGCTTTCCTTGGCAGACACCTGTCTTTCAAACCAAGACAAAAAGGGACTGCTCCCCATTGAAGGTACTCACACTGGAATAGTTCATGAAGAGTTGCAGCCTATGGGAAGGACTCACATTAGAAGAATTCATGGAAGACTGTCACCTGTGGGAGGAACCCCACACTGGAACAGAGGAAGAGTCTGAGGAGTCCTCCTCTTGAGGAACACTGTTGCAGCAGAGGCCACACGTAATGAACTGACCATAATCCCAATCCTTGTGCCCCTGTACTGCCTGGAGAGGATCTGGAGAACTGGGAACAAAGCTAAGGCTGGTAAGAAGAGAGGGATGGTGGAAAGGCAGTTTTAAGATTTGGTTTTATTTCTTATTATCTTGCTCTCATTTGATTATAATAAATTCAATTTATTTCCCTAAACGGAGTCTGTTCTGCTTATGACAGTAACTCATGAGGGATCTCTGCCAACTTTCTTGCTTAGGGAATAGATCTATAATGCAAAAACAAATAAAAGGCTCCTTAGTAATTTTATCTTCATAGTTTAAACATAACAGTTATTTGACACTGTGAGAGTGATTTTATATGGATTCTTTTTTTGTGTTATTATTTGTATGTACTCACAATGTATCATTCTTTCAAATGACCTAGTGTACAGCAGATGGTGTTCTGAGATTGAACTTCCTAGGTGACACAGTTTACTCTAAAATTACTCCACCTTTCCCTTCTTTGCTCTTTTCTTACTCCTTAGGTAAGAATTATCTTTGCAACTGACACATCAGCAAGAAATGCTTTTACTATAAAATAGATACAAGTTGTATTTTTGTGTGAATTTTGTTGGTATCTATTTTGAGAGAAGGAATTTTGAATAAGTAGGAACTTGTAACATTTATGTGAATGTGTGGATTTATTTTGAATGATGCTCTCAAGTTTTTAAATATTTAAAGATTACATACTTCTTAGAATGTTATTTTAAAACAATTGAACTATAGATTATTAATATCCCAAAAACAATTTTCAGAGAAGCACAAAAGAAAAATCTGAAGAATTCTTGTTGCTTTGAATAATGGTAATGTAAAATATTATGAAATTTTGAAGTGGAAATATGTAAATGTTTCTTTTAAATACAAGTATACTGTTTTTGGAGAATGGGAGTATGATTTTTATATTCACTTATAGTCTACATAGTACTTTTTCCTTACAGTTTAAAGGACTGTGCAGGTAAAGATAGCAATAATATTTTGTGGAGGTGCCTCTCCCCTGAAATCCTGGGGGGAGGGACCCTGCAGGGTACGGGTCTGTCCCTGTCCCTGCTCCCATGTCACGTGTGCCCCATACCTGTTCCTGGTTGGGTGGTTTGGGTGCCCGTGCCTGGGAAAAGAGAGCAGGGTCCCATGACTGGAGTCTGCCTGGGGACTCCAGCCATGCGGCTGGAGGAATAAAACATCCCTGAATATCTACAGAAATATCGCTTCATCTTTCCTTCTAAGTCCATCGCTGTCTCATTCATGTTGTAAGGATTCCCCTCACTACAACAAATGGTGGAGATATGCGGACATTCAATCCCTGAAAACGATTTCTAAAGGTCCGGAGTACACCGATGTGAACTGTGAGTAACTGAACTTTCTTATTGTCTTGTTTTTGGCTGTACTTTCTGACCAGATGGAGAAATAAGAGGAGTTGTGGCCATCTGAGCCACAGAGAAAACTGTATTTGGAAGTGAAAGAAATTCTTGCAAAACAAAATGCATAACTGGACCCAGGACATTTAGAACACTTCTTTAACTGGCTTTTCAAGAATTTCTTTTATGTCACTTGAGACTTAATTTTTGATGTTGGTTTTCCTGTGACAAGAGGGGACAATTTTTGGAAAGAAATCAATGAGTTGATAATGATCCAGTCAAGAAGTGGAATGGTGTAGAATTGATATTAGCATCTTTTGCAATTGAAAATGCTCTCATGAAGCACACACTCGGTCCCAGTAACACAGAGGTGCCTGCGGCAGAGATGCCTGCAGCTGAGGTGCCTGCGTTGGAGGCACCCAGCCCCCCTAAAAGCACAAGCCATAGAGCAGACCCCATCCCTGTATTGGAGTGCAGCCCTGAGTGACAGCGGGCGAGAGAGCGACGACAAAGACGCTGGATGTGAGAGTGCATTCCTAGGGGTCTCTGAGGTATTCTTAGAGTGAATAAAGAAGGAGAGCTAGTAGGGATAGCTGCTGAAAAACGCAAAAAGCGAGCTGCGAAAGCAGAGGTGCGAGCGGTGAGGGCAGCAGTGAGGGCGGCAGTGGCGGAGGCATGACCCAGCGGTGGCTGCCACGTGCTGCGTGGCAAGCAATGGTCCAAGCCTGAGCCCCTCACCAAGAAAGGCAGCGGGGATTGTGGCAGTCGCTATGGTGACTGTGGTGAGCCACGCCGGGCCAAGCCAGAGCGGCGTGGCGGCAAGAAGGGAACCGCGCTAGCGCCCAGCAGCGACACGTCTGTAGTTGACCGCAGCAGCAGCGGCGGCAGCCCCGGCGGTACAAAGCAGCGCACACGTGCAGGAACAGAACACCTCACAGGGCACAGCCGTGCAGCCGCGCAAACGCCCGGAAAGCGTGGAGCAGCAGTCACGTGGAACTCCAGAGGAGAAAAGCAAGCACAGTGCCAAATGGCAGTGCAGAGGCGGCCGAAGGTGGAGCAGCCGGCAGGGTCAGCGTGCAGCAGCACGGCCAGACCGGACCCACACGGCCCCACACACAATCCCGAGGAGTCAAGACCCCGTGACAGAAACGCACTGGCGGCCCTGGCCCTGGTGGTCCTGGCTGAGGCAGCTCTGGCAAGAGAGCGAGAAAAGCTGAAAGTGAAAGCAAGAACAAAGGAACTCGGAAACATGAAAAGGTTATTGCATCTAGGGTTTTTGGAACTGTAAAATGGTATAATGTAAAGAAAAATTATGGTTTCTTATTGAAAAATGATACAGGAGAAAGTATTTTTGTCCATAAATCTGCAACCCCAAAAGTGATGTTCCAAGCTTAGAAGAAGGAGAAAGAGTAGAATTTAAAATTGTACAAGGAAGAAAAGGCTCACAAGAAGCATGTGTTACAGGCCCCGGGGGTGCTCCTGTGCAAGGTAGTAGATATGCTAGACAACATCCCCATAATCCCTGTCCTTTCCCCTATCCCACCTTTCCCTTTTATCCCATTCTCCTCTATCCCCTATATATGCCCAGCCCAAATTTGCCTTTCTGGTTCCCCTCACAAAACCAGGCTTTTCCATTTGCCATGAATCCCTTTGCAATGCCAATGGGGGGGATGAAAGGAGGGAGGGAAGAAATTAACTGTCATTTTCTAAGATACCAACAGGTACAGAAAGGAAAATCCCTTTCCTGACTCAGTTTCCATCTGAAGCATACTAAAGTCCTGTCTCCCTTCTGATGCTCCAAAGAAAATCTGTTTGGACATTTTGGGACTCAAGATAGTGGCTTACTTTCCTTTAAATTTTTTTGTTGTTTATCCAACTGTTTCCAATCTTCTTTATTTAAAAAGAAAGGGTGAATTGTGGACGTGCCTCTCCCCTGAAGTCTCAGGGGGAGGGACCCGGCAGGGTACGGGTCTGTCCCTGTCCCCATGTCACGTGTGCCCCACACCTGTTCTTGATTGGGTGGTTTGGGTGCCCAGGGCCCAGGAAGAGAGCAGGGTCCCATGACTGGACTCTGCCTGGGAACTCCAGCCATGTGGCTGGAGGAATAAAACATCCCTGAAAATCTATAAAAATATCCCTTTGTGTTTTCTTTTAAGTTCATTGCTGTTTTATACTTGTTGTAAGGAATACCCATTACTACAGTCCTGTGAGATACTCTGCCTTTGTTGCACTCCTGTACTTGATGATAAAATTAAGGGTCATCTAGAGTACAGAAAACAAAGGAAGTATTAAATTCTTGGTGTGAAGCTTCAAAAATACTAATTACTTTTTCAAATCTTGTTAAATTCAGAAATTGTAAATACTGTTAGCATACAAATATTCAACAGGTTTTGAGCAGCTTCTTTATTAAATTCTAGTCTGTTTTCCAAAAAAACCCTGTAGACTTAGAACATGAAATTATACATCAGCCTTCCGTCTTCATCTATCTGTTGTTACAAGGAGATTTTAAATAGCATCAAGGTGGGTTACTTGAAAAATTTATCTTACTAAGGGCTTAATTCTGCATCTTCAGGCATAGGTTTAAAAGGCTATGCTACTTCATAATTACACGGTATGTACAGTTTGGGTCCCTGAAATCTTAATCTGTATCATAGAATCATAGAATAATTTGGGTTGGAAAAGACTCTTAAAAATCATCAAGTCTAACCCTCCTGCATCTTCAACTAGATTGTCTGAGAGACCATGAAGGTCTCTATCCGCATTTCTACACTATGCTTACCTGAGTATTTTGCTTCTTCTACTATCACAGCTTCCAACACACTACCTTCACAGATGCTTTAATCTGGTGTAGGCTAAATGCATGTGAAACAAATAGAGTGCACAAATGACATGTAGCTCAACACACAACCCTAGGGTTGGAGGTGCAGGCATAGCTAAACAGACGTCCCTCTAAGCATACACATGCATTCAAAGGTGACTGCTCTGTTTCAGAGCACTTGGACAAGCACAGACCGTATGGCACATTAGTGACAGTAAACTAGTCTTTAATTACTGAGCAGCCTTCTCTCAGCCAAGTATTATCCTGGCCTGAGGTGGGGAGTGCATGCTCATTGAAAAACCTAAGAGACCTGCACTGGAGGGTTAAATGCTTTGTACAGAAAAAAGTACAAGAGATAGAAGAAAGGAAAACAGATGAAATAAAACTGCCAGAAGGGTAAGGTTTATAAGGCATGGGTTAGTCTTGTCATATGGACAGAGATGTTAAGTGTCCCAAACCCACATTTTTCAAAATCAAGCTTTCAATTGATTTTGAATTGAATCAAAATTCAATTCTGCTGCACAAGGCACAGCCCAAGCTCAGCCCATGCACAGTCCAGCTTGGCACAGCCATGCATGGTGAGTATGGAGCAAAGCCACTAATACTGCAGAGAGATTTCAGATCCAGAGGACAAAGCAAAGGAGGAACCTTTGGCAGCAAACACTTTCCATGACCTACAATGTACTAGCATGTGCTGTGCTGTCCTTTGGCGGGTGGGAATCCTGGAAATCTGTCTCTATCTCACATATAACTCCCTGCCCACCTGTGACATGTTGGGAGTCCCATTACTCATGCAGGGAGGATGGATGGGCGTAATTTAGGAAGCTGAGCAGGAACAATGTATTTCACATTTACAGGAAAGTATTGTTTTGTGGCCTTGCAAACATACATTGCTGCACCACAGAAAGTAGTATGGTCTAAGGGCTGAATCAAGGGACATATTATGTTCACCTAAATTCAGGATTTAGAAGTCAATAACCAGTAATCTGCCAATTGGTATAATACCTATGGGTAGTCACTGTACATGACGTAGGAAAGACAAATATATGTTTCACCTAAAAGTCCTGGCCATAACACCACTTTTCAAGGACAGTCTCATAGATGTCTTAGTCTATGTGTGTCAGCCTATTTCTGTAGCCAGCAGAGGCTAATCTCATCCTGTTAGATATCTGAGCTCATATTCTGTACAGGAAATGGAGGCAGCTTCCAAAGCTCCATTATTGAACCTTCACTTACCCTAATCTCTTCATACTTTGTGGTTTCAAGGTTTGTGAAGGTCTGTAACATTCATTTCCCTTCCATGAAAGTGTGACTCACTTGCTACCTGGAGTGTCTCTCTTCATCCTTCTGTCTCTCCTGCATACATTTGGCATCAGGCCTGCTTCATTTCTTGATCCTGCATATTTCACCTTTTGTTTTCCTACTGAACTGAATGGTTCCTGTACTTACAGGTTGTTTACTGTGCCATTCTTTTTATAATCACTCATGTTGTAGCCTAGGTCCTATGGGTCACATCAAATTCTACAACTGATGTCACAAATTTTCTAAAATGCCCTGGGCTTGACAGCATTTACATCAAGAATACTTTCCTTCTTGTATCTACCAATTTAACGAAAGATTATCCCTCATCTCTGGCCTCCTCAAGGCATCTGGATCTCTCTTCTCAGCCATTAGCAGGTGGTGCCCTGATGAACTCAAACAAAAGTTTCTTTGAATAATATTACATTAATTTGCTCTAGATTTCTTATTAATATTTTCTTAGTCTTGATCCTGTGCTGTCACCTCTGTGATGTGTCAGTGGATGTCATCACTCCATCCTTGTGCTGACTCCTTTCCTCAGGAACGTCACTGACCAGAGACAGTAAGTGTCAGTTCTCAGGGAGTTTCAATCAACACCAGCTCCTGGAATTACCCCAGTACCAGAGTGCTATGCTACTCCAGGGGCATCTGCAATTAAAAAAAAAAAAAATTGAGATGTACAGATTAATTCACAAACCCACAAAATCCCATGTTAGATCTTTAATCCCCTCTAGATGTAAAACTATTGACTAGAAATCAAGCCTTGTCCCTTCAGGAGTTTAGTAGCAGCCATACAGGAATTTGAAATGTGACCTTCATGCTTGTGGTCCAGAAATAATTGGTGCAATCATTGGTAGGAATGTATGGCAACAATGCATTTAATATATCTGGCACTGTTGTGCTCGTGGGTAGTCATTTACAAACACTGCAGTGTATTTGTCTACCAAAAAAATATCTTTCCGTGTTTTAGCTAAATCAGAAAGATTGGAAAAGAGGGGCTTTTTGTTTCCACTAAACACATCAGTCTGCTCATCTATATACACTCATGCAGAAATTTCCAGTCACTCAAGTCTCCAGGGTGTTTGAAAATGTCTGAAGTCTCTTTAAAGAGCAGATTAGCATGTATCCTAAAAGTTAGACTGTAATACTATTTAACTGCTCTATTTTTCCATTATGGGCCTGTCAGCAGGAATATGTTGCCCTATAGTACATGACAAGTGAAAACGCTAGTAACATTGTTTTTCATAGACAGAAAAAATACCAAAGAAGCAATTTCTTAGCTAAAATGTCACCTGTTAGATGTATGGGGCTCACTATATTTTTGTTGCCCTGGTAACGAATGGTGTAAAATGACTCCTTTGCACAGCTCCATCAGAATGATTGCATCCTGGTTTTTCCATCATTTTACAAGAGGCTGTTTTCATTCTCCCTTCCTGACCATATTAAGTGTAAAGAGATTGAATTACTGTGCTGTATACTCTCCATCCAATGTGGATTTAAGAGTTGATATTGATGTACTGAGAACTGCGTTCTTCTTCAAGAAAAAAAAAGCTACAAATTATAATGAATTTGACTTTTATGTATCGACCGCTCAAGTAGTGGAGTAGTGTTTCTGCACCCAGGGGATAGACATGGCATGATCAGCATTTTTCACTTGAACGAATCCAATTGATAAAGCAATATATTCAGTGTCACTTTGCTTGATCTCCAGGTTTAACAATAGTCATGCTAAAAGTAGATACATTACTCCATAAATTTCACTCATAAGAAATGTGCTAGCCATTGCTTTATACAGCTGTACTCTTTCCAACTTCTCACTGAGCAGGGCAGAAAAAGACGAATAGAAATATTGTGCCAAAAGCATGTAAGTGTGGGCAAGTGGCTGACAAGTATTGGGACTACTCACGAATTTGCAGCTAAAAAAACCCAATACAGCACTGCGACGTGGGTGGTGATTAGCTTGTGTCTTAGCACATGTGCACCTTGAGACCAAATGCCATTTTCACACTGATGCTGCGCTGCTGGGCAGCTGCAGAAGTAAGCAGGGAATCCTTACTTGACTAATAGGGGTACACAGAAACATTCTGAACATTTCTGAACATTACAGTACCTAACTTTTTTCATTATAGAAAAAATTACCATGCATCTCACTATAATACAAATATGAAATCACCACATGTTCTCTGTACCTCTACAGTATGTGTAAAATCAGTGGAATAGCTGAACTTTGTTAATTTGCCATAATTAATTTTCTGCCTTCTGAACCACTTGACTTCCTCTGCCATATTTTCCCACCACTTTTCATACCCAGGACTGGATCACACACAGTGAGTTTTGGCACACCTCAGATGTGTTTGAAAGGATAAAAATCTCTGTTCAAAGAGAGTGTGAGTGCATCAGGAGCAGCAGACTTCACTACCTGATGAAGGTAAATGGGTTACCAGAGCAGGGTTAGCAGTCAGATCAGCATAGTGCCTGTGGGCCTGAACCCATTGTCTGGCTGTGTGATTGATTTTTATCAGCTCATGAGGCAGAGCCTCACATGCTCAGGAAATTTTAGACAAAAGAGAGATGAAGATTCCCATTTGCTTAGCGAAGTTTCAATAGTAGTAGTAGTACTAGTAGTAGTAATAATAATTAGCAATAGTAAAAATAGCTTCCCAAGAAATAACAATGACACAATGTTTAGCTTTTGAACTGCTTGCCCTCAAAGAAGCTGCATTTGGTATAAAGTACTGTTTCGTTTTGTTTTGTTTTGGTCTTTTAATGTGCTGTTATGATGGTGGGGAAGATAATCTCCTTTTGAGGCAACCAGTTATAAAGGCTTTTTCACTTTGTGCTCAATCATGGAAACCATTCCTCACCCATATTTTAGGGGAGGTGAAGTCTGCCACGCATTACTGCCCTGTAAAAATATTTCCTTTGCAGGATTATGGCAGCAGGAAGAACTAACAAGCATGGAAAGCCCTTTCTGGAGTGTGTCACACCTAGTGGGCTTGGGTAGTCAGCTGAGAAATTTCAGGGTGGCCGGGAGTTTGGGAGATAGAGCACATATCAAGGAAAGAAATGCTGTGAACGGTTGGAAAAGCAAAAAGAGTACAGTCACGGCGACAAAAAATAACCTGTTCTAACTTCCCTCACCTTTGAGATGTTGCTGCTGTTGCTCTCCTGGCTAAAAGAGGTTCCTTCTCTGCCTTCTCAGCAATATTATGAAGACAATGATTTATGTTTTGGGTTCATGAACACACTATACTTAGACCAAACTGTACTCTGTACAAGCCCTCTCCAGAAGCAAATAGCCTGACAACCTCCTTTCTGCAGCTCTGGGTTAAATTTCTGATTATCATTTTTCCTGGGCTGGTTGAAGAGAAAGAGGTGGGGAGAGGGATGGAGGGGAGAAAGATTTTTTCCAAAGTAATTGGACCACCTGCCTACAATAATCTCTGACCTTTGCATAAGTGGAGGATTCCACTTTGCTGCGCTTACATGGTCCTTCAATACTCGCAAGCATAAATAAGACTAATTTAAAAAAAGGTAAATCCCTCTGTAAGGATAATTAAATGATGATGAGAAACCCTACCATAATAAAAGCTCTCAATGGAAAATGAACTTTACCTCCTTTATGTGTGTATACGTGTGTCTGAGTGTGTGTGAGATAATTCATCCTACAAACACAGTGATAAATGTAATATTTCTTCACCTCTATTCACTGTGATACTTCACAGTAAGGCAGTTCAATTGTTTTCCTGAAATCTCAATATCCCTCTCTTCCACCATTGTCCCCCCTGGAAGGTCATTTTAAAATCTCTTTTGACAGTCCTAACTTATCTTACCATAAATCATCCAGCACACACACACACACAGGCATAGCACCTAATCAGGATATTGCTGGCTAATTTAGGCCCACTGATTTGATATAACTGGATAGAGTTTTATGATACCCTGTGATTGTAAATATGTCTGCTCTCATTCACAGCCTGGGGAGGCTGGATGGCCATTATGTCTTAATTGAGTAATTTTTTAAAAAATCTCTGCAGCCTGGGTTGCTGCTTCCGCAGTGACCAGTCCAGGGCATTGATCTCAGTATCTGCCTGACTCAAGAAAATTCTAGTAATATGTCTCCCACCTATTTCTGGAATTTTGGTTTTTAAGTGTTGTAAAAGACCACAACTGGATTTTTGGGATACACAATGAGGCAATGAGGAGAGCAACCTGGAAGCAGATAACACATTCCTGTTTATATTGACAAAGGGTGAAACTGCACCTAGTGGGGCAAGGGATAGAATGACTGAGCTGTTTAGGTGGAGAAATTAATCAAGAGTACGTATCTATGATGAAAGATGATTGGAGTGATCTTCATGTTTTCTCATATCCAGAGCTTAAGAGGAGACTGAATTCAGTTTTCTGTGTGGAGGGACAATGATTATGGATTGTCATTCCTCTAAAGTAGTAACATTGCCTTTATAGAGATACAATAAAAAAAAATTAAAAATTGGAATTACGTACACACATCCAAGCACAGGTATGTATAAGTTTTCATATGCATATTTTTCTTTTTCTCTATTTTTGGATATATTTAAGAATTATTTACCCAGAAAACAACAGGAAAATCCCAGGATTTATCATGGTTGTTATGTCTAAGGTCACTGTTACAGAAAGTGTTTGGCTGATATCTATAGGCTGAGCACCACTCCTGTAAAACTATTTTTTGCTCCAAGAATGTCTGAACAATGTTAAAAAGGCTACAGATGAACTCTGTAGTGTTCTTTTAAATCATACACTTGTTGATTAAACTTATGCCAGTTTAAGGGCAGACACTGTCACTTGTTCCAGTAGGGTTTTTTTTTGTGGTCTCAGTCCAGTTTCAGCTGGCAAAGGAAATGTTTTCCTCCAAAGCACAGCCATCACAGACTGCACTTCACACTAAAAGGTTAAAGAGCAAGAGGCAGGAGTAGTCTGACCAGCATCACTCGCTGATGTGTTGCTTCAGATGGCAAGAGGCACACCAGTGCATCGAGAGAGGGGAAAACACCATGAATCGATTTTATGGATAAAAAGCCAAGCCTGTCCAGTTGATACCTGTCTCTACAGCTAAATTTCTTGTTTTAATGCTATTTGAACAAAAAAATGAGCCATACCCCCACACCAACAGCCCCACAATGTTTTTTAACTATTTTAGATTATATGACAAAATCTAGCCTTTTGAGTGCTTCAGGCTGCATGGTAACACTGCCAAAGGATGAGCAGGAGAATGCATGCACTGTTTTTGTAAGGAAAAAGACCAGGGAGTAGGAAATCATGGGGTGTGATTCCCACAACCTCTGAATCTGCTCAGGTTTTTTTTTTTTTTTTTCTTTAAAAAGAGGCAGCAATCAGTGCTGATTGAAATACCTTTGAATGCAGTTATAATGAAATTCCATTTCTCGTCCATGGCAGAGTTGAGACCATTGTTGGTAATGGTCTCCTTCAGAGCAATATCGTCATTGCTGCCTTGTGCGGTACCATGTGAAGCAGAGGCAGGCAATCCCTGAATACAATTTAACAAGAAGAGTTTGCTGTAGAGTTTTACCCAGGGCTCATCTACCTGCTTTCTGGATCTATCCTGAGAAAAGAATAAGCTGCGCATATTCCGTGAGAACAATGAAGAGGACCTGAAAAAGTGCATTTGTAGTTCCAAACTGGCAGTTTGGGTAATTTTACTTTCCTGTCCAGATCCTTGTGATGGTATTGTGTACACATAATGAGCCATTGCTTGAGCCATTGATTATGCTGGACTGTGTTTTGTGGCAGGTCAGTTCAACCCACTTTAGTTTGACATGATATAACACAACCCTGTGGATGAATCAGAAAAACTCCTGCTTTAAAGGAACACTGAGTGAGAAACACTATAATAACTCAAAAAAATTTCTTTGCATTCAGTCTTTTTATTGACCTGAAGTGACTAACACTTGATTTTTGTTGTTATTGGATATGATGCAAAAATTAAGGACCTTTACTTATTTAGTTCAGTTCAAGGGTTATTACTTGCTGGTAAGGTTTTTTATTTTCCCATGTGAATAAATACCCAAAAGAGCTTTGGTGACAGATAGTGAAAGAGTATACCTGACTGTAGTGTTTTCACTACTGACAATAGGTAGTGCTTCCTGCATCAGCCCCAAGATCCAGTCCTCTCTGAGCCAGGGGTCTTTCATCTCCCTCTAAATTCAGTTCCTAAAGAATGAAAATATCCTGACAAACAGGTCTCTTTTCCTAGGAGTTTTTCTCAGTGTGCAATGTATTTTGGCCTTGTAAAACATTCTTTGCTATCTTCCTCTTTGCTTTAAAATAAGGGTCCTTGATGGACTGGGATAGCACTGGTGCACTCCACTCACAGTCAGGAACTTGGAATCCATAGTGGACTACTCCCATAGTGGATGAGCTGCAGGGAAAGTGCAGATGATGCCAAAACTTGAAATATTGCAAAAACCAACATCTATGTTTCAGCCATAGGACACCACATGAAACAAGATCTTATCAGTCACTGATTCTTGAGTTCTTTTCCTGCTGCAGTGGCCTAAAAAGGTAAGATTCTAGTAGGGCTATGGTAGTTTGTAAGTAATCCTGAGTGGGAGGGAAGCAGTGACACCATCTAACCTTACACAAGTAGGGGGTGAATGCCCACAGCCCAGACATCCTGATGTAGTGAGTGGTACGAAAGAGGAATATATTTGAGTCCATTTCATTTTAGCAAAGTCTTGAATAGATCAGAAAGACTGCTCCTTATATGTGCTGCTTTCTCTACAGGTACTGCAGAAGGAGCCCAGAGAACTAAGCCTGGTGTACACATACACACGCACACATACATGAACACACACTTTGCAAGTATCTAGAGTTCCTGAGATGAATCCACCAAGAATTTTGCTGCATGGGTTCCAGGTAAAATCAACAGAAGTGACATGGCAGAAACCCATGCCTGGGTCTAAAGCTGTCGGAGTAAATTAACAGTAGGAGAAAACATTTTCATAGCACCAATGTCCTGTCTAAAATATGGTAAACCTTAAAAAGCCACCACCCAGAACAATGAAGGCCAAATAAGAACTCTTATACTGGAGTATGAATATTTTAAATAGTGCTTGTAGAGGATGATTTGACTGTATAAGCTTAAGTAAATGTGACAGAAAAGCCAAGCAAATGAAGAGTTTCCTGACTAACTTGAGAAAATTACTTGTCAAGAGTTTTACGTTGTAGTGGTATTTTTGTTTCTATTTGAGTAGAAGGGGCAGCATATATTTAAATTGTGTGCAATAGGGAAGGTGTCTGTTCCCTGTGCATTTCAGTAACCACACTTTTGGAGGGATCCAAGTTCCTTGGATCTCCTTTGTGAGACTGTCCTGCTTGAGAAATGCAAAACAAGAACTGATGGCTGGACCTTTAAGTAATTTAAAACCAGAAAAAAATTATACATTTCTAGTAGTGAGGTTGATAAATGCTTTTGCCAAAATACAGTTTATGCTTTGGTCAGACAAAAATTAATATACTCAGTATACAGATAACTAGATGATGTTTTAAAGTCTTTGATATAGGATGAGGTGGTTTGGGATGATCTAGTGGATCTTTCTGTCTGAGTTTCCTCAGGGATGTAATACTAAACATTGGGGGGCAGCAAAAAAAAAATATACTTCTTTCCTTGACCCCCTTTCCTCTCGGTACTCAATGTCTGACAAGATCGTGTCTCCCATGTTTTACAATGATGCATTTATCATGGATTCTGCTCCCAATGCAGCACAGCAGTTGCAAGTGGGTGACATTTATTTTCCGTGTTCTTCCTTCAAGGATTCTGCCACACATTAGCCAGGTAGCCCTGTTTGACAATCTTGCCCAATTGCCTGTTTTAAGTTGACTTTCACAATGCTGAATCAGAGCTTCCAGAAGCAGCACACTGTCTCTCAGAATGCATCATTTCCTGAGACACTTAGCAAAAAAAATTTAGGGCATAAGTGCATAGAAACCTGTTGGCTGCTCCCCAATATGATGACTGAGATACTTGTACCTTGCAATGTTCAGCTCCTGGATTGTTTTCAAGCATAAGTGATCCAGAATTCAGGTGCCAAGGGTCAATTTCCTACAAAAGAAGAGAGAATAATGGAGCTGCATAACACTGCATTGAATTTGAATTATTTGTGCCAGATGAGGAAAATAGCAGTTAGAATTTATCTCCTTATTTAAAAAGAGAATAGGTTCACTTACTGATGAAAAAATTACAGAGGCATGACGGCCATGAAAATGTGGGATTCTATCTACCTGCTGTTCTTAGGCTCAAAGAGGGGAGATCATAAGAACAACACTGAGAGATAGAATGGAGTAACAGCAGTGGAAAATGAGAAATTCTTAAGACATCATGTTGATTAATTTTCTGGACCAGCTGTTTCAAGTCTTTGAAGTCATCTTCTTTGGTTTGCAAATTTGAAAGAGATGTACAGAGCTATTTGATTTATACTTGGCCTTAATGAAGATCAGATCATACTTTCCCACAGAAATCAAGAAATGAGAAAATTCCTGTGAGGTGTACTTTCTGGAATAAAGTCTTCCATCAAGACAGAAGGATTTGTGTTTTTGTAACTGGTACGACTCATTTTTAATGTATTGTCAAAAGAAGAAGACTGTAACCATGACGAATGTTTTTTTTTCTTCTGTTATGACTTTGTGTCTTTTTTTCCTCAGTTCTCCACATGTAGAAAATAGTTTCTGCATGTGTGTTTTCCCTGATACCTGCTTGAAACTGCTCAAGGCTAGAAAGAGAATCACGGTTCCCAATTTCTCATGGAGTCTTTCCATACACATGGCTCCAGCCCAATAAAACACTGCAGGAACGTGTGTCCTAGATGTCACTGTTCTGGCTATTTTGTTTGCTCTGTGTTTCTATAGGGTCCCTCAGCGCGCAGATCTAAAGATGCGGTCTGGCCCTGAATCTTTAGCTAGTCAGAATACAATTCTTCAAATTAATTGATCTCATTTCCTGCCAGGCTTCTGTGCTTATTAGCCAATGTGATGCCAGCTGTAGTTCCTTAAGTACACCAGAAACAAAGGGCTATTATTTCTGGCTAAATTCCAGTAGGCTCATTACCTTCTGCTTCTTTTAAAATTCTCTCTGCAATTATACTACGTAAGATTTTATTTATTTATTTTTTATTCTTTATACTGCTTTTTGTATAGCTGTGCTCTGTGTGTTATCTTCCACGCCAGAAGAGGCTGCATTTAAACAACAAAGAAAGTAATGTCTCAGAATCAGTAATCTGACATATTGTGGGGTTTAATAATTTTGCATTTTGCCATTAATATTATCCAGGATTATTATCCTTTATGCATAATCAGTCCTCCCTTGCATTTTGGACTGCTTAGATGAAAGGTGCTGTATAAAATTCATTAGATGCAAAAGGTGGTTTTGGATATGGATATGTAAGACATATAGAAAAGTGAGACTTTCAGATCAGAGCAGCAGGCCATTTCTTAGCTGACAAATTAACTTCTCTGACAAGGGCTGGTGGTCAGCACAGTCTGTTCCAAGAGAAAATTTCCCTCCTTTGCAACAGATGAATTCATTTCCCCCTATTAAAAGACATTTTTAAGCAGAATATTATATAATTCCTGAATTAGATTTTACAAAAAATGAGGCACACCATGAGTAATCATATTGCTTCAGGCATGATGGATGATGCTATGTGTGACATTATTTTCTCGAGATTCATGGACTATGCACAGGCACATGATGCAATCTATTATTGAATTAACCTGTGTGAAAGTTTCTTACAAGGCTAATATGGTAATGAGTATAATCTAAGAGTTTGCTGGGGGGAAAAAAAAATCGTGGGTGTAGGATATATTTCCTGAATTTTTGGTGACTGGAAAATGAAAAAAAGGGGGAGTAGGAATCCTCGGTAAATGAGGTTTTAAGCTGAGTGGCGTCCCCTTTGGCCAGTTCCCCGTCTGGGTTTGGTGCCCGAGGTCGGGCTGACCACAGCCGGGGAGGCAGCAGAGGGCAGTGCAGAGCTGAGGCTGAGCCGCAGCCGCAGCCTGGCACTAAATCTTACTCTTTATTAAATAAATTCATAGGGCTAATTTAGCCTCTGAGGAAATTAAACTGCTAATTACATGTATATAAACCACCGAAAATGGGCCCGGTTTTTGCCTCTGAAGGAAAAAAAGAAAAAATCAAAATTGACCAACTCTGTCTCTCATATTTAAAATATGGTGTTTTGGCAATGGAGATGACTTTGAGGAGATTTTGTTAGTGTTTTATGCATGTCCTTGCCTGTGTATGTGTGTTGTGCTTCTCTGTGTGTGTGCCTGTGTTTATAAGATTGTGTGTCTGTACGAGAGGGTAATCTAACCATTTCCACAGTCCATCTCCTGCTGAGTAAACAATAGCGTTTTTTTTCTCATTCATTTATCCAAGCCAATGTCTTTATAAATGCTGGATAATATGCCCTTGGGTAACATAAGGGCAAAGCTCTAATTGAATCAGGTCAAGACTCCACACATTATCTCTGATAGCACTTTTGAAATGTAGCTTCCTCTGTCAGATCATCTGCCTCTGAATCATAGTATTGGAGATAATTCTAATGTTAAGGTATTAGTATTGGGGAGCTTATAAAGATACAGTTGCTACAATTATTGGCTGGTGATGTCAAGCTTTCTCTGATCTGTTAATAATCCTCATAGTTTTTAAAAACCATCTCAGCAAGATCAATGGATCTCTAAAGACTTAGAAATGCATGTAATCCATAAAGAAGGATAAACATCTAGTGTTTTAGATCACTTGAAAGAATTTGGTATGATAAAATGCCTATTCCTTTCACATGTTCCTTTAAGATGTTTCAGAACAGAGCCCACCCCACAGTCCAAAGGAACAAACCTGACATTTTTACTCCATGCCAGGATTTAGCAGCCTGCATGGCTGAAAGGTTATATGTTAAAATGTAATTGGGCACTCACCCTTGCATCACTATCATGAAGCTTGTCTGATTGACACCAGCTTCTAAAAAAAAAGATTTGGGAATATCCTGTCTGTTGCAGTGAGGGGAATCCCACAACAATATATATGACGACGATGGGGTTGGAAGGACAGATGAAGCAGTACTTTTGTAGATGTTCAAGGATGATTTTATTTCTTCAGCCGCATGGCCCGGAGTTCCCGAGCAGACTCTCTGACCTTCTCCCCACCCCCAGCTCCAGGCACCCAAACCACCCAATCAGGAACAGATATGGGACACACGTGACCTGGGGACAGGGACAAGGACCCACCTCCACAATTCACCCTTTCTTATTAAATAAAATAACAAGGGAAATAGTTGGATAAACAACAGAACAATTTCAAAGGAAAGGAAGCCACTGTCTTGAATCTTCAAATGTCCAAACAGATTTCCTTTGGAGTACCAGAAGGGAGACAGGACATGAGCACACTTCAGATGGAAACTGAGGAAGGGATTTTCCTTTTGTACCTGTTGGAATCTTAGAAAATGATGGTTAATTTCTTCCCTCCCTCCTTTTCATCCCCCTCATCGGCAATGCAAAGGGATTAATGGCAAATGAAAAAGACTGGTTTTGTGAGGGAAGCCAGAAAGGGAGATTTGGGCTGGGCATATAAGGGGGATAAAGGGACATGGGATAAAAGGGAAAAGTGGAATAGGGGAAAGAACAGGGATTATGGGGATATTGTCCAGCATAGCTACTACCTTTCACAGGGGCACCCTCAGGACCTGTAACACATGCAGCCTGTGGGCCCTTCCTTCCTTGCACAATTTTGAATTCTACTCTTTCTCCTTCTCCTAAGCTTGGAACATCACTTTTGGGGTTCTTTCTTACAATAGCAGATTTATGGACAAAAATATTTTCTCCAGTATCATCTTTCAACAAGAAACCGTAATTTTTCTTTACATTATACCACTTTACAGTTCCAAAAACCCTAGTTGCGATAACCTTTGCATTTTTTCGAGTTCTTTTCTTCTTGCTTTCACTTCTTCTCACGTCGGAGCTGCTGCAGCCGGGACCGCCGGGGCCGGGGCCGCCCGTGCGTTTCTGTCTTGGGGTCTCGACCCTTCGGGATCGTGTGAGGGGCGGAGCCGCATTTGGTGCCATGCTCGTTCCCCCTCTTGAGTTTCGCGTGACTGTTCCACGCTGTCCGGGCATTTGCGCGGCTGCACGGCCGCGCCCTGTGAGGCGTTCGCGTGTGCGCGGCTTCGTACGGCCGGCACCGCCGCTGCTGTGGTCGGCTGTGTGACCGTCGGCTAGCACGGCTCCCTTCGCGCCCCCACACCCCTTTGGCTCTACTCGGCGTGTTTCACCACGGTCGCCATAGCGACTACCACAATCGCCGCCGCCCTTATCAGTGTGAGGCGAGGACCGTCGCTCGCCACACGGCGCGGGGCGGACATCGCTGGGTCGCGCCTCGGCCGCCACCGCCCTCGCCGCTGCCTCAGGGTGAACACTGCCGGGCCCGCGCCACCGCGTCACTCCTGGCTCCACTCCCGCCACCTCTTCTCTCGCTGCCGCCCCGTCTCCCGCCGTGCCTGGCCTCACTGTTGGCTCTCCCACGCCCGGGAGCTTTCTCGCCGCCGCCCGCAACTCACTGGGCGGTCTCGGCCGGGGCCGCGCGGTCCCCATGATAGCGGATGAGCCCCCTGCAACGCGCGGGCTGCTCAGCCACGTGTTCGCTGCTGATACAGCAGCAGGACAAAGCCGATATTGCTCAACAGCCTCTGTAATCAGGTAATATTCACGGAAATAATCTTGCATCGGAATATTTTTTGATTCAGAAATTAACTGTGTCCAAACATTCTTCCAAAAGTCCTTGGTAAGAATCAAATCCCACGAAACATAGAAGAAGTTTTTAAACAGCCATACCAAAAAGTGTCTTAGCTCTTTCTGAGCTTGAATTAAGCTAAAGTCTACATATTGCTGTTCCAGAACCCTTTTTAACTTAAGGTAAATGTCTCTTTGTGGTTCGGACAGCCATGAGTCCTTCCATGAATCCTCCATCGTTCATCAAAAAGAAAGTAAGAGGAAATATCCAGAGTTACTCACGAATTATCTTCTCAAGGGATCGTTTGCCCGCATTCTCCACCATTTGTTGCAGTGAGGGGAATCCCACAACAATATATATGACGACGATGGGGTTGGAAGGACAGATGAAGCAGTACTTTTGTAGATGTTCAAGGATGATTTTATTTCTTCAGCCGCATGGCCCGGAGTTCCCGAGCAGACTCTCTGACCTTCTCCCCACCCCCAGCTCCAGGCACCCAACCACCCAATCAGGAACAGATATGGGACACACGTGACCTGGGGACAGGGACAAGGACCCACCTCCACACCTGTCCTTACAGTGGCAGAGGGCTTTTGGCACTGAAGTTCTCACTTTCCTGTATGTCCCCATCAATAGCTCTGACAGTTTTATGCCTGGAAAGATCGCTAGTTTTGTATCTGCAGGCAGATCTGAAGGGGCACACTAAGAATATTCAAAAGCAAGGAAATGCATCGTGTTTAGGTACACTAGCTGAGGCATTCCTAGGACATCCCACCTCATGTAATGCAGTCGTGCTAGAAACAAGACATGAATCGCACAAGCAGTGTAAGATTGTTGAGGCTATCTGTTAGGTTAAAAGATTAACATTTAGCACTCTTTTTCTCTCAAGATGATAAATTTTGTCGTCTGAGAAGGCAAAACCAGATGTATGCCCAGATTGAACACTGGAGTTATATATCTCACTTACATATAGTTTTCAGTTTGTTCTTTTAAGTCTTTTAAAGGTTTCTTGAAAGGATAATAATGATCCATTTTACTTATCCATCAAGAGCTTTGAACTGAAGGCTTTTTTCCTGAGTATATAGTTAGAGCATTAAGGGCAGTATGGGTAGAACAGCCAATCAGAGTAATGACTCTCCACTGCTTGAGAAATCCAGATTAATCTAAATCAAATACTTTCCACTATGGCAATTTTAACTAATTCCCTCATGAAAGTATAAGAGATATGTGAAACCCCTACAGTCAGCATAAACCTCCTGGTAGGGCTAGACAGGTAATACCTTTTAAGCTTGTTAATGTCTTATCCTGCTGGTTTCTACAACTGACTCAAAGAATAGCTGAGTAGTTCTCAACCTGTCATTACAGAGGAAAGCAACTTTCAGCATGGAGATGGAAAGGGTGATGCTGTGTTTTCTATATCATGGCTTCACAGTACAAATATGGCTAGAGCTCTCTGGACTGACGTAATGAATGCCTTTGTTTTCTCAATGTGTTTGTAACATGTAGGCAGAAATGTTCAGGGTTGAAATTCTTTCAGAAGGAGAGGCTTATTTATTTATTCATCTGTCAATTGAACATTGCTGTTGAGACCACATGTGTGTAGGTCTGTTCACTAAGGGGCACACCAGGCCTATGTGTAACAGGTGCTGCATATAGAGAGGGTGGAAGTGCTACCATTCAAAGTGGGCTAGTTTAATTGCAGTTCCTTCTATTTTTGATGGATCTGCATTTCTATGTGGCTATTTAAATCCTTTGGAGTACCAAAATTTATGGTTTGGCATAGTTTTTACAAACATAGTGTTTTATGAGCTCTGTGCCCTAGAGTATCAGCAGTTGTACAAGAGTAGCAGCAGAGCTATACTGATTTACATAATCTGCAAGTCTGGTTTTTTTCCCTATGAGGTTCCTCTGATCAGTGTTAAATGAAGATTAACATACTGAAAAGTCTTTGCAAATCTGAACATTATAAATAAGGCAACAGGAGAGAGAAAAGATTAAGAAATATATTCAGAGCCACGTAGACAGGAAAATTCAGTGTGAATTTCCCATTCCATGATTTTCCCTATTCTAGACAAAGTCAGCCAGAATATCTGTCCAGAATAAAAAGGCAGCACAGGTGATTGTACAAATGTGAAAAGACCTGCTTTCACTGAAGCAGAAATTTCATCCATTTCCAGTCTGATTTTCAGTCACTTCCCGAGTTTGACTCCTGTCCTGCCACATTAGAACAACTCCCTACTCCCTGGCAGTGGTCCTTCTCATGCTGCTACTGAACCCTTCTACAAAAAAACCCATTGGGGTAATATAGAAAGCCATGAAGAAAGTCCACAAATGCTTGCACACATTTTATTTCTTATGGCTTCTATTTTAATAGAGGAAAAACTTCTTACCAAGAACTGAAATATTTTCTCCTGTTACAATGAATGTCATTATCCCCAGGTTCTCTAGGTTCTCTAGTTGGGGGGGGGGGGAGGAGGGTGTGTGGAGGGGAGGAGTGTGTTTATTTGTTTTTTGAGGTTTTTTTTTAGTTTTGGTTTGGTTTTTTGTTTATTTTGGGGTTTTTTGGGTTTTTTTTTGATTTTCAGGTAATTGAAGATCATTATTGAATTGTTTTTCTTACTGCTTCTGTTAGACACAACATCTCATGCTCCACAAAAAACCCTCTTACAGACATTTTGATAATAATAGGACAGACCTCTTATGCTAAAAAAAAAAGTGTTATTAGGCACCTAGCCATTTAGGAGAGTAAACTTACAGACACTGGATACTGTCTCAGAGTTTTTGCAGAGGAGAATATTTAGCCAACAAATTTTGAGATTATTTTGTCTCTATCAATCAGCTTGATTCTTGCAAATGCATAAAAAAATAACTCTTTACTCTTGGAGGCCATAACTAGACAGTATATACAGTCAGAACAATTTTAAGACTTTAACCTGTTGGTATATATATACATATATATTCCATCTCTGGTAAGAATTCCTACTTTTTCTTCCCCTTACTGAGCAAAACTATTCATAAATCCACTGTGAACATTTAGGTTCTGTTTAAATACAACATGTGTGTCTTGGTTTGAAAAGACAGATGTCTGTTAAGGAAGACAGGAGACTCCCTTGAAGTGAAGGATGCAACCCCCTTCTCTCTGAATTATTATAATTTTGAAATTAAGGGGCTTTCAGGCAAAGATATAAAGAATAGGAATAACAGTTCTTTACTAAAATACAGATATATAAACAGGCAAACAAACAACAATAACTATAGTGGTGACAACAAACAGAACCACAAACCCAGTGCAGCCTCTCTCGGCTGTCAGGCCCTTTCCCCTCTGGTGCAGTTCCAGTCACAGCCAGCAGGGGCGCTGGCGGCTCCCGGTGAGCAGGGCAGGTGCGATGGTTCCCCCGCGGCTGCAGGGGGCGCTCCGGAGCGAGCTCGGGGAGCACGCAGTGATGGCGGCCTGGGGTCCGGGAAAGGGATGGAAGAAAGGCTTTGCAAACCTCCCTGGGAAGCTGATCCTGGGGTCTGTCCGGGCTCTCCTGGCCAGGCAGGCTGGAGCAGCAGTAGGAGCACAAATTCCGGGTGGCAGGCGAGATGTATCGAGCTGCGGAGCTGTGGTAGGAAATCCCCGGAGGTCTCGGCAGGCAGGACGGGCAGGGCTGCAGAGCAGCGAAGGCTGAGGCAGCAGGGTCTGCAGCTCAGCTCCCAGTGAGGCAGGGAAGGACAGGTTTGGGATCCCGGGATTTCTCCAGCAGAGAGGGAAAAAAACGGCAGGAAAACCCGCAGTGCTGATGAGAGTGGTCTGCCCGTCTCCACACCAAGTCCCAAGTGCTGAGCACACACCCAGGTGAGGACAGTAGCCCCAGATGGGCTCCTCCCCTCCGTGGCCAGTTCTTTTGTTTCTCCCAAGTACCCAGCAATTTGTTGTCTTGGTGACATATATGGGAGAAAATTCCTCAAGAGAAAGAAAGGGAACTCCCAAACCCCAAGAATGTGTGCCACCAGTTTCTCCTTTTTCCTTACAATGCTTCCAAGGTGTAATCTGCTTAAAATGCAGCCATGTAGTCATTTAGAAACTAGGTAAAATCTGTAAACAAGTTGCTTTTCTTGGACAATAAAAAAATTAAATTTACAGGAAAAGAAGGGTACAGATGACTGGGTGCTGAAAATATTCATAATAGTACTTCTCAGTTACTTGCCTGGGTAACCTGTATTTCTTTGATAAAATGAGTTCTGGCCTCAGAAGTCATCCAAGAGAAACCTAATACTTCTACCTAGTCTTTGGGTCACATTTTCCTGTGAAATAACATGAAAAACCATCAGGAAAAAGTTCTTCCTCTCAGCACCCTGGTGGTCCTCCCCTGGTTTAGCCTAGGAAGAGCTGAGTTAGATGAAGTTCAGTTAGTCTGAACTTCATACACCTCACCTACATCCTCATATCAACCTCCTTAGTTCCTCTCAGTCTAACTGAACTATTATTTAGGAGCCCATAACATCCTAGCAATGGTCCATTCAGTAAAAGACTGAAATATGCTCTTCCAAATAGCTGTGAGCAAATCATTATGCTACAGAGAGGGACAGGGACAAATTCATGTGTATTTCATTTCAGTGAGAAACACAGTAAGAAAAATTAGATGAATCAAAGTGGAAAAAGATAATATAAGAGGTTATCTCCTTCTACATGTCACACACCATATTGCAGAGTAAAAAAAAAAAAGGCCATAAAAACATATTTGGTTATGTCTTTTTGTATGGACACTGCTAATTTTAAGCCATTAGAGTTCAAGTAACTTTGCTGACAGAGAGAAGTACCTGAGGGAACTTGTTCATTGCAGAGGCTACAGAAATTAATGCATGTAAGATCTGCTGCTGAGAAAATATTTTCCATTTTTTAATCACAGAACTCAGAATAAATCAAATCTAGGCAATGTAAAAGGCTACTGAAAAGATTAGTTTAAAAGAAGTATTTCAGGATAATATCAGCAGTCTTTGGAAAGTCTAAACCTAAAGACAGACTCTCCTGATACAATATGTATATTGCAAACAGTTCTGCCAAAATGATTTTGCAGGTTACTAAAGAAAGTTGCTTTGCTTCTAACAATAGACTTACAACGGATTTTTTTTTTAAAACAGCATGTTCCTAGGGTAGTAGTAACAATCATTACTGCTTTACTTTAATCAGCTCTCCCTATTTGTAACATGACATACAAAGAAGACATGAGTTTACTGCTGGATTCTGTCTCCCTTGATTCTTCAGACAATGTAGAAAGTCCTCTCTTGGGACATGTGTCCTCAGATTACCCAAACTGTATGAAAACTCTGAAGTTCAGATTTTAACGTTAAGGCCATGTGAAGCAGACTGAAATAGTCAAATCCTTTAGAGTAAATACAGGTCTTCAATGAAATATGCACTTTTTCCTTTCTGTTTCTTATATCTGCCAATGAGCTATTTCATACTCAACATTAGATGTTTGCCGATTGGAAAACCCAGGAAGAAGGTTTTCTTCCCATTTGCAAACTCAAAAACCTTTTGGGTCTGTTGTTTTTCTGAGGTTTTACTATGCCAAATATGATGGAGTGTTGATGACGTGGAAATTCATTGCTCATTATATTCCCAATGTGAAATCTCCATCTCAGTCTCTGTGCCTGAGTTGCTAAGATCATTTCTGAGGATTGTTCCTGACTGGTGAACCCCAGGCACACCTGCAGATACTGTAACATTTTTCTTTTTATTTTCTCTGACACAATGTCCTTCTTTAACTGTGTTTTTTTCAATTTTTCCCATTTCTTATCTGTCTGCATTGCCTCCTATGCATGAAAAGTGGTGCTTTGCCCTTACTTTTCAAGTTACAGAAAATTTGTAGCTAATTTTTTATTGCTGGAGCTGTGGTCCAGAGGAATTGATCACTTTTTCTGAAGTTACAAGAGAAGCCTTTGCCAAAACCAGAAGCATAAATGACAACTCTTCATCTCAGTTCAACATCTCAACCACAAGGCAATAGTTCTTGCCTCATATAGGGTCTGTTAAACAGCTATAATTAATTGCTGCAGTAGTTCCTAGTTTATCAAAAGCAATAAATAAATAAATAAAATGCACATTTCCTGAGTGATTGAAATTCTACCTTTCAATCTCAGTGGGTAAATATGATGCACATCACTTTACTCTGAGTAGTTTTATCAGGCATGATTGATTTGATAATAGGTGGGTTTCATTTTAATATCAGTGACAATGGAGGGAGAGTGGAATAAGAGAGTGGTACAGTATATCAGGCATTTAACAAAGACAGCCTGAAAATCAATAATAATCCTTCACTGGTGGCTCAAATTTTCAGACAAGTTAAGCAGATGAATGGCCCATAATGTCACTCAGTAGTATTAGTCTGTTCATAGGCTCACTCTTCCAGTAAATGAGAATTGTTGATTAAAAATCCATTCTAGGGATGCCCACCAACATATTAAGTAGTTCTCATCTTCCCAGTGGAGTGAAAGCATTCATCCTACTCTTTTTTTTTTTTTTTTTTTTTTTTTTTGCCTTTATTCGTCACAGTTGGTCTCTCAACACACCCTGCTTTTATCTTTCTAATCTCTGTGAGTTACCCGGTGTGAAGTTCTGCATGCCATCTCCCACTGGTCCCATGTGGCTATCAGTGAACACAGGAGGGCTTCTCTGGTGCAGTCATCCTCACATCACCAATGTGGCAGCTTTGAGACACTCTTTAAGGTATGTAGGTGGCCTCTGTGACAGCAGCTCATATTCCTGAATGAAATTCTTACCTATGAGTCCCACAAAACTGAGGGACGTGGCTTATGCACCTGAAGGCTCTGCTGCCATTCAGAAGGACCTTTTAAAGCTGGAGAGCTGGGTGGAATTTCAGTAAGGGCCAGTGTCAGGTCCTGCACCTGGGGGGGAAACTGCCCCAAGTGCCAGCACAGGCTGGGCAGAGAACAGCTCTGCAGAGAAGGAGGTGGGACTCTTGGTGGATCACAAGCCGTCCATGAGCCAGCAGTGCCCCTGTGGCCAGGAGGGCCAATGTCATCCTGGGGTGCATCAGGGAGAGTGTGGCCAGCAGGTCGAGGGAGGTGATCCTCCCCCTCTACTCGGCCCTAGAGAGGTCACACCTGGAGTGCTGTGTCCAGCTCTGGGCTCCTCAGCACAAGAGACAAGGAGCTGCTGGAGAGGGTCCAGTGAAGGGTCACAAGGATAATCAGGGGTCTGGAGCATCTCTTATGAGGAGAGACCATGAGAGCTGGGCCTGTTTAGTCTGGAGAAGACTGAGAGGGGATCTCCTCAATACATAGAAGATCTCAAAGGTGGGTGTCAGGAGCAGGGTGACAAGACTTTTCAGTGGTGCCCAGCGACAGGACAAGGAGCAATGGCCATAAATTAAAACATGAAAATTTTCACCTCAACACAAGTAGGAATTTCTTTAGACTGAGGGTGTCAGAGCACTGAAACAGCTGCCCAGAGAGGTCATGGATTCTCCCTTTCTGGGGACTTTTAAAACCCACCTGGGCACATTTCTGTGTAACCAGCTCCCGGTGACCCTGCTTTTGCAGGGGACTTGGACTGGATGATCTCCAGAGGTCCCTTCCAACCCCAACTATCCTGTGATATTCTGAGATCCACTGAGAACTGGAAAAGAAAGAATGGGGAGGGGAGGGGAAGATTAAGAAAAATTAAAAAAAATACAGATGGCTAGCAAGCACAAAATATAAAAATTTCAGAGTAATTGAAGCAAGGTATTGTGGCAAAATAAACCTTGACAGAAACACATTCAAGGTGAAATGTGTACTTCACTTGACTACCACAATACATTTTGAAATTGCAAATAAAATGGCATATGCAAAATGGAAGGTAATCAGCACAGGTTGTAGGAAATGTTCTTTTTTAGCACAGGAGGCTTAAAAAAAAAATTAAAAAATATTTTGATTTCCTAGTTGTACTAAAGAAAAAAATGAAAACAGAAACTCAAATTACTTTCTTTCAATTCAATGGAATGTATGTGCCTTATTACTAGGGAAACATACATCTTAAATTTTAATTGAAAATATCAACCACCTAATCTGTTTTCCTTTTTTAAATAATAATCCCAGGTGCTTGCCTTTTTAAAGCAGTTTTTCCTTTTTTATAATTTTCTATAAATTGGAATGTGAATCTATATGCACTTCACAGAGGGAATTGCCAAATATCGATCAGCCTTATCAATTATGAACAAGTTCCTCACTGAGGTTCATGTTATCCTGGAATTGTGTGAGCCATGAGCATTTTACAAGATGAAATCCACTCTTGAAAAGATCGTTAAGTCCTTTGTCTCTCATGGGTTTACAAACCATGTGTATTTTCATTAGCTGCATATAGTCCTTTTGATTTTGGTTAGATTGCTTGCATAGATGAAGTTATACAGACCTGTGAGTTTTTGAAGATCAGAGCCCCTGGGGAAAAGATGCAGCATATAAAATGCAACAGGAAATTTAAAATGAGGTGAAGGTGAAGATGGCATGTAATGACAATAGATGGTTATGTGCTCTAGTTACGGACAAGTAGGTTGCAAGGTTCATTTTTCCTCCAATAAATAAGTAGCCACAGATGATTTTGTTCCTGACAGTCTGATTGTTATCATTCAGAGACTCACTGAATACAGTGGGCATCCTCCAGGGCAGGTTCTTGAGAGCTCCTGCAACGAGTGAAGCATAAAACACTGCAAAAATAGATAAAGAGTCAGAAGAACAAAGTATTATGATGATCCTGTGAACTGGAGTGAAAGCAGGCATTGGTTAATGTAATTTGGATTGTTTCATATTTAATTAACTAAAAGTTGATTGAAAAATTCTGCCTGAAGTAAAATAGCACTGGGTATTTAAAATCTCCAGTAGTCTGAGTGCTTGTAAAATGTCTTAATCTGTCTAAAATGAGAAAAAAAGCAATACCTTTTTTTTTTTCTGACAATGCTAGTTATTGATCACACTTCATTTTGAATTTTTCTATTGTGCACAATTGCTTGTCCACCTCCAGTGTCAGTTTGCCAGTTTTTCTTGTGATTTATCAATAGCAGTTGCCAGCGAGGAGGTTATTATAGTTCAAGTGGAATTAATGTGGCAAAGGAAGTCTATGGGCTCAATGAACAGAAAGATAGGATTGAATTATTACCCAGGAGATGGTGGTTCTCACCCCCTTGCAATGAATTCAGAATCAAGTTGCTCTGACAGCCAAAGGCCAGATTAGTGCTACCTCTATTTTTGCTATCAGCTCTAAACCTTTCACAAACAATACATTCATTATTACTGACTCAGGGGGAAAACAAAAAGGAGGCTTCAGCTGTTCATTGACCTGACCTCATCATGTATAGAACAGGGTAGGAAAAAGACACTTACAATGGCAGTTTATTAGAAATGAAGTGTGCTGAAAGAGTGTTGAAACAAGTCAGGTGTTTAGTGAACTGTCAGTTTATAATTTTTTGGCGATATTGGGAAGGAGGGAGCAAAATCCAGTCTGGTCATTACAAGAATTTTTAAATAAACACAACATGTTGACACAAGTCAAGCTCTAGTAAATTGGCATTCTAACTGGAGGCAGAATCAGGTGTGGCTTAACTCAGTATAATAATGGTTAAAAGTGATTTCCAAGTTTGAAATGTGATAAAAAAATCAGGGCTGTTTTTCTTATAAGAACTAGAAAGCACACATAAAATGAAGACAAGAAACCACATAACAAATGATCAGCAGTTTTTGACTTTTGAAAATTGCATGGGGTCCAGGGCTCTTAAAAGGTTTAAACAGGGGATTTGCTGATGTGGGACAAGCCGTATTCTCACTTCTTTCTTTGGTGGGATAATTTGCTGGAGAACCTGTATGCCTGCCTTTCTTGTGTTTCAGAGAGTAATGAGTCTTTTTGTCAGCACATTGGCAACATCTTGCACTTGTGTCTGAGGGAAAAGGCTCCACAGAACTCAGGGAAATGGAGAGGTAAGAGGTGATCACTGATATCGTAGGTAAGGTTAGTTAGATTTCTACCCGTTCCTGCAATGAGGTCAAACACAGTCCTCGGCAAAGACTGCTTAGGCTGTGTGTGTGCTGACTGGCTTACAAAATGAAAGAAGAAAAATTTTGCCTGCACTTCATCCTTTACCTCAGGAGATGATAAGGTCTTTCTCTGTCCTCATACCAATTTTCATGACACCTGTAGGAACCTAAGTGCCTTCAGACTCAATCCTGTTGATCTGTTTCAATTCTATTTGACAGAAGGGTATAAAAATTGTTAGGAGAGGGCAACTAGGCAGCAGGACAGAGACTACAACTGAAAAAATGTGGAATCCTAAGGAATAATGCCTGCTGTAAGTACATGTGAATTTCCAGGTAAAACAAGAATTAAAGAAAAGGCATAAATCAATAGATTGATGAGAAATACCATTGTGGGTCTTTTTCTTGGAAAATAAGGAATTGATGAGGTTATGTGAGAAATCCTGTAGCAGCTAACTCACCTCTTTTTTTGCTGCCCATAATGGCAGCACAAGTCTCAAGTTGCACCATGATGAGATACAAGAGTTCTTATTTGCAAAATCCTTGCAAGAAGTGCTGTATCAGGCTAAAATGGGGCTACTGTATTAAGACTAACTAACCTGTGATATAAAAAACAGAAAGTGGTGTAACTGCATAGCAACTTTTCTACTGTCCTGATTTAGATAAATGTTACTTGCAGTGGCAATAAATTAATTGTTATACAAAAGTTTAGATCATAGACTTCTGGAATTGCACATCTCAAAAGCAGGAGAACATCATCCCTTTCCTCCATAAGGGCTGAAAAATAAGTCCGAGAGAGTGGAAGACTTTTATCTCACTGTTCTCATAGTGATTAATTCATCATAACTGCATTTCTCATACCATGCCTTCCCCAGCTGACATGCTATGGTTTCTGTTCACTAGATTCAGAAATGTCTTGTCTTGTAATTTCCCAGTCTTCATGTATAAGCCTCCTCAACTCAATTATTTCCTGATTGTATTGGATGTTATCACATCCTACAAACTGTATGTGTATACAGGGGTTCTACTTTTTGCAATTTACAGATTATTTTATTCAGTTGTTGATGGAGGTAAAGGTGCATGAGGTTTTGTCCTTCTGTATGTTTTTTTCTCCTAATATCATTAATTGAAATAATGATAGATATTAATATGGATTGACAATTTTATCATGTTCCTCAATATTCATATTCCTCTGACTGGGCATTGGAATGGGCTGCTCAGGGAGTTGGAGCAGTGACTATCCCTGGAGGTTTTTAAAGAAAGGTTGGATGTGGCACTCAACGCCATGGTCTAGTTAACAAGGCTGTGTTTGGTCATAGGCTGGACTTGATGATCTTAGAGGTCTTTTCCAACATAATTGTCTCTGTGGTTGTTTGATTCTGTATTTTGATGGGCTTTATTGGCTTTACTTAGGGTAATAATTTTTTAATATATATATTCATTTTGGAATGTTTCATCTTTCTTGGACATCTGAATTGCTAAGAACTGTGTTTTCTCTATTAGAACTCAGTAGAAGATCTTAACTAAGTTTCTAATGCTTTGAAAAATATTTGTTCCTTGTTCTTATAATTATCTTAAAGCAACTGATCGATTATGTTCTGTTTACCTTTTGTTATGGTCTTCAGTTCTTGCTTAGATTGATGTCTCCTACAGATAAGTTAATAGTTTATGATTTGTTACAGGAAGATCTATTCAGCTTAGAATAAAACAGTCTCTTTGTGAGTGCAAATCCCAGTGCTACAAGCAATTATGTATTAATTGATTGATAGGACAAATACTGGGACAGATCCTGAAATGTCTTGTTTTACTCGTATATAAAACGAAAAAAAGAGAAGTATTATTTACATTTGTATTTTGACTTTCAGAAAATGTTATCTCAGGCAGTTGAAAATAGCCACTGTTTTGGTTTAGGAATTGTAGTCTCCAGTTTAGTACTCCCACAGAAAAAATACACACTGCTCTCCCCCACCTCCAACTGGAGCCACAAAGGACAAAGATCACAGGTTGGGATTAGAACAAATTACCAGAAGCAGCAGTGAGATAGGAATATGAACAGTAACAGCAACAATATTAATACCAAAAGGGGTAAGAAGAGAAAACACACAGAAAAAAACCCACAAAAATAGATAATGGCTCTTTCCACCATGGAAGGAACCCCTTCTCCCCAGAAAAGACTCCTTTCTCTCTGCCCCCTGGAAATGACATGAAGTAGTATGGAATAACTTCTCTGTCCTAGCCTTGACCCCTCCTGGCTACTGCAAACGTTAACCCTGCCCTGGCCAGAACCAAGACAGCCATATTTTGTGAGATCTAGCATCCCATGTCCTTTTTCCCTTCTTTTTTCCCCCTAAAATAGAGAATAGAATGCTATTTGGAACCTCCCATAAACTCATGATTTCAGAACTGAAATGCTAAGAAAATCACCAAATGTTACAGGACAGATGCTAAAATTACAAAAAATGGCAACATTGTGGAAATGTAAAATGAGTGAAATTTCCATACTCTATCATCATGTATGTGTTCATTCATTTCTGCACAGCTGTTAAACTGTGGACAGACAACATACTTTTCTTATTTACACAGAGTGGTTCGTACTGATGTCTGAAGAAAAGGCAGAGTTAACACCACCTCTGTCATGTATGTACTGGTAAATTCTTTTGGGCATTATTAACATTGTTTCAATCTTTGCAGTGTTTATAGTATGTGGAAAATTCAAAAGAAGTTCTACCCTTAACTCCTACAATATGAATTTTGAGAGCGCCACAAGAGAATAGATCTCATCAGAATATATTGATTTTCTTTGGAAATATCCCTACAGAACATCAGGATGGGCCATAACACTGCTTGAATTCAAGTAATTTGACATCAGTGTGGAAAGGATTTTGTTCAAGAGGTTTTAAATATAATGATCATATTGTCAACCTTTATAATGTAAATTTTATGACAATTTGAGCTTTGCAGCAAACACTGTCTTGTCAAATCCATTTTTTGAAATATATATTAAGGAAATGCATTTTTGTGTGGAAGGAGCATTAAACGAATTAATGAAACTTTTCTTTGTTGCTTCTGACTTAAGGCACTAGCCTTTGCTGCTGCTGCAGTGGTAACTGAAGTGCCTACTGCCAGCAATGGATTACACAACACAAGCTGGTACATCTTGAAAAAGTTTGAACAGTATGAAATTTGACTCAGTAAGGCAAAGTGCTGGCCTCATGACCTCATCCATCTTCAATGAGAGAAAGTTACAAATTCGTTTTACTGAGTAGCATACACTAATATTTCTCTAGATCTTGAGCTGGCTGCCAGAATAGAGATCCATGACTTGTTACAGGCTCATGAACTTCTCATATATTCCTTTCACTCTCTATTTTTTTTTACCTGGAGCTGGAGGTGAACAATTTTTTGCCTAACTCACTTGTGAAATGCTGTGTAATAGTCATGTTGGTGGATTGACTTTTCTAGTTTAGCAAGCTTCCTCTGTCTTTTTTCTTATTTTAATTTTTTTACTGATTTTGGTCATTTGGCTTCTAAAATGAGGTTTGTCACATGTGGGGTTTTTTTATGAGAGTGGAGTGGTCTGCAATGACCTTTTTTTTTTATATATGTGTTTTCTTCACCCCATCCCTGTGGCTCTGCGTTTGCTCGAGAGATTTTGGTTGTTGCTGTACCATTTCTTCCCCAATGAAGATGATTTTCATCTCCCTGATAAATGTGAAAGGCATACAGTAGCCTATGCTTTGATTTTACCATATTCACTTTCGGTCTGCTGATCGTGCTGTACACCTTCTTGCCTTTAGCAGTGGACAGCCTTACCTCATCAGAGCACTAATTAACTCAAAGTTCATGGCCCCCACAGTATGCAGTTTTAAGGTTTAATGTTGTTAAACATTAAAACTTTCTTTCTTGTTTTTTGATAAAAATACTCCCACATGTAAGTAACTGTTCAAATTTGCTATGGTTTTAGGTGTCAAGCATGCAGAGAAGTAAGAGCAAAAAATATTTTGACTTCTGAGAAAAATCAGGCCTTTAATAATGGTTGTGTGGCTGGGTAGGTTCTGACAAGGGGTTAAATAATTCAGAATTAACAGATGAGCAAATATGAAATGGAGGAGTAGCTTTCAAGTCTCCACAAACTGTAGCCTGTTAGCTTTGTGGCATGTGAAACTAATACTTATTCCACTGTTATTCACAGTGGGTGGCGTGTGCTGGTGCTTTAATTTGTGCTGTACACTTCACATACATTCCAGTTTTAAGACTGTTGTTTAATAGTCTACAGTTCTATATTTTTAGTTCTTATAATACATTTAGGAGGTCAAGATAAAATTCATAAGAATACAAATCTATGCCTGTTTTTTCTATAACTGCATGTAAACACTATTAACACAATTAATGCTGATCACATAATTAACAGAATTTGATTAATAATTTAGTGGAAGTGAATAGTTATTGAGCAAAGCACAGAAAACTGACCCATCAGTGGTCCTATTTACTTAAAAAACAGTGACCTCTAAAGTTAAGTCCTTGCTGTAGAGTTTTGTAGGATTGTGTACTTTCAGTCACCTCTTCTTCCAGCTCATTTTAGATTTCTTCCTTTCAAAATAATAATAATAATTATGATGATAATAACAATAATATTAATAATAATACCACAACCACTTTATACACTCACACCTGATATACTCACTCAAGCACGAAACCATAAAATATTTACCAAGAAAATGTCAAAGTGCTAGTGAACTGGAAGTAGATAATTGGCTT
The DNA here is from genome assembly GCA_020086605.1 of Lanius collurio. Taxonomy (NCBI): domain Eukaryota; kingdom Metazoa; phylum Chordata; class Aves; order Passeriformes; family Laniidae; genus Lanius; species Lanius collurio. The sequence goes on from JACBWW010000026.1 coordinate 1,923,115, forward strand.
CACAGGCCAGTCACAACTTTTTTACTGCATGTCATCTACCACCAGTATTTTCTTTATTCCAGTGAGAAGTCCTTTGGAACAAGCTCTTTTCTTCCTGAGGAAATTAGGTGCTCAATATATTGATATAAAAGCAGTAAGTCAAGTGTGTTAAGGGAAATTTAAATGAAGTACTGAACTTATTGTAAATATCAATGTGATACAAAACACTTCCTATTTAGCTAAATTATTTTAGCCTTTGTGGAAGCTTGTTGATTTTTAAACACACTGCAGTGTTTTAAATATTCAAATTTTTATATTTAAATCTATTGTTATAAATGTTAGCTCTCTTGTAACTGGACTTAAAGTGAAGTTTAATTTTCATGCTAGAGTGATTAAAATATGAGCTTAGAAATTCGAAGCGTGGACTGCATGGCAGGAATCTAGAGCAAGACATGACTAGTCCATCTCTTCTGGTGCTGACAAAAAAGTAAACAGTGGTGAAACATCAGTCTGGCAATTCATGCCAGCTGATCCATGAGGTTCTAGCAAATACCTGTTTCCACTGACTCATTCTCTGTTCACAAGTGTGGTATTTAGTTAAATTAGAATAAAATGAACTGGATGATAAAGTATGAAATTATACATAAACTCAAGATTATTTTGTAGCTAAATTTCTCAAATGGTGAAGCAACATATGTCACAATAAAATGAGACATCATACTTATGGAGAAATGGAATTTACAAAGATATGAAAGTAATATTTTGCAGTCATTTGATAAGTTTTTCTTAGGAAAGTCAGCATCAATTTCCAAATGCTGAAAGAATTGTGTACTTTTTTTGGTATTTTTGAACACCCCCAGTTTATCCTGGCTGCTTTGCTGGATTTTCTTCCAGTATTAGATCCACCATTACCAATCTCTATCATTTTAACTCAACAATCAAATTGCCAATGGCAACAAAATAAGAGCTATAGTATTTCAGAGTATACATTTTACACCTTTGTTAATAAATGTAAGAAGAGAAGAATGAAATAGTGAACAAAGCCTTCAGAAATCACTAATGAAGGTATTGACATGCAGCATTTATTGACTTACATATAAGCACTGAATTTTTGCCCATAATTGAGAAGGAATTATCAAGCCTAAGTATTTTTCTATTGGTTCACTCATTTCAGAATGCACTGCCAAGAACTTCTTAGCTAATTTAATGTACTGCTCACAGCATAGATGAATGATATTTTCCTTAGTGACGAGGAATAAAATATTAGGAAAGTTACTCCCAACATTTTTATCAATGTTTGCCAAGTGTTGTCCTGTTCATTACAAAATGAGTATCAGTAAGACCAACTTCAATGAACTTTGAAGTTTCAAGGAACCATTCCTGAAATCAGGACATGTGTGAGAACTTCACAAACTGTCTAAAAGCATTTGTTCTTTTTATGTTTGTTTAACAGATGTGAAGAAATTACGCCATATCTAATGGTATAGTATCTTGTCTAGAAACAAATCACAATTAAATGATTAAGGGTTGAGTTCTCAATACAATGATGTACAGTAGTCTTGAAATATTTATGCAGACTTTCCTGTAAGAGAAAAATATCCTAATTCCATGTTGGGGTGCTATGATTCCTCTGCTTTTCCAAAACAAAGAGTCTTCTCTGTTTACCCCAAATGCCATAATGTCTACAGCAGTATGTGTGCAAAGTGTAAATAAAAATTGTGCAACCTTGTCAAACTGGAGATACTTGAATATCTTCAAGAAGAGGAATTGTTTTAGAAAACAGCTAATCTAACAAAAGTATAGCCTCAGGATGAGGCTGTATATATACTATGTATAGATGAATCATGGAATCTTAGAATCAGTAAGGGTTGTATTGGAAGGGACCTTAAAGATCAGGTAGTTCCAATTGCCCTGTCACAGGCATGGACACCTTCCACCAGACCAGGTTTCTCAGAGCCCCATGCAGACTGGTCTTGAACACTTCCAGAGACGGGACATCCACAACTTCCCTGGCAACTTGTTCCTGTGCCTCACCACCCTCATGGTAAAGGACTTATTCCTCAGATCTAATCTAAATATACCCTCTTTTTATTTGAAGCCATTTCCCCTTGACCTGTCACTACATACTTTTGTAAGAAGTCTCTCTCCATTTTTCTTATAGGCTCCGTTCAGAGACGGGGAGGGCAACAATTAGGTCACTCCAAAACCTTCTCTTATCCAGTCCCAATTCTCTTAGCCTCTCCCCATAGGAGAGGTTCTCCATCCCTCTGATCATCTTGGTGACCTCCTCTGGACTCTCTCCAACAGGTCCATGTCCCCCCTGTGCAGGGCCCCCAGAGCTGGCTGCAGCACTGCAGGTGGGGTCTCACCAGAGCAGAGCAGAGGGGCAGAATCCTCTCCCTGGCCCTGCTGCCCACGCTGCTTTGGATGCAGCCCAGGATACAATTGGCTCTCTGGGCTGTGAGTGCACACTGCTGGGTCATGTCCAACCTCTCCTGCACCAGCACTCCCAAGTCCTTCTTGGCAGGGCTTCTCTGGATCTGTTCATCACCCAGCCTGTGTGCATACCTGGGATTGCCCTGACTCAGGTGCAGAACCCCAGTCTTGCTAAATTTCATGAGGTTCCCATGGCTCACTTCTCAAGCTTGTTCAGGTTCTCTCTAGATGGCATCCTGTCTTTCAGTTGTGTCAGCTGCATCACTCAGGTTGGTATCGTTAGCTAATTTGCTGAGGGTGCACTTGTTCCCTTTGTCACAGTCATTGATGAAGACATTAAATAACACTGGTCACAGTTTGGACCCCTGAGGGACACCATTTCTTGTTGACGTCCTTCAGGATTCTGAGCAATTGACCACTGCCCTCTGGATAAAACCATCCAACCCATTCCTTATCCACCTACCAGTCCACCCATCAAATCTTTCTGTCTAATTTAGAGGGCAAGATGTTGTGGGATGATTTCCTCACATTCACAGGGACTCCAGAGAAAGAAAAGGACACAGACAGATTATCTAGCCTAAATATGAACCACAGGGAGGTGACATGCTGTGCAGAATGTGTCTGGCTTGTGGAAAAGGGCCTTGAACAGACTCTGCCGCTTCATTCTTCACATCCTTCAATGGTCAGTTCTGATTTTAGAGGACTGAACAGTCCTTTATTCCAACAGAACAGAGCAACAGAATGGCAGTATTGGGCTCTGCTTCAGTAGTGACATACAGCAAATAGGGACAGGGGAAGGAGAAGAGCAAAGGTCATCACTCCTTTCAGGGTCTCAGGAAACAAGGAGAGTAGGTATCAATTCTGCTGTTTCTATGATGGTTCTCACCATGAGGATCACACATCTACAGGGCAGGAGACACCAACAGCTGAATCTTCATCATCTTTGCCATTAACAGCACAAGAAAATATCTGTGGAGAACAATTTTAATAGAAGGACTGACAGGATGTGGAATACCTTTTTACACAGCTTGCAAGATGTGTTAACAAGATTCCCACTGGGCAGGGGAGTAAGAAATAGGATGCAGATATAGTCAAAGCTTGCTTGTAGGAAAGGGTGGGATAGTCCCAGACTAACAGCAGATTGATGGTCATATGAAACTCAGTTTTGTAATCTTTGCAAAGTTTTGCCTTGGGCCACACTAATTTGAAATCTAGGGATATTGCTTAACTCATGTGCACTCCTTTCTGAGAATGAATAACCAATATTTATTTTAATTTTGGTAGTTGGGGTGGAAATTTCTAAATTATTTCAGCCACACCCTATTACCCAGTGATATTTCTATCCAGAAAATCCATGGTTTTTTGTTTGAGGTGTTAGCACAGCAATTTTAGTTGATTTTAACATCATTGCTAAAAAGAAGCTGTAACTTCAAAGTCCAAAAGATATCCTGACCATATCAGTAAGCTGTAGAAATGCACCAGCTTAATGAGACTAAAAATAGATTGAGTCCAAAATTCAAGTTTTACACCATTGCTATCAAAACCAGTTTTTATATTTTACAATTTTATTGTAAAATATAAAAATTCATTTTCTTAGCTTTTAGGTCCTTTAATAGAAGAGCAAAAGTATACCTCATGAAATCTCCACACTCATTACACTCTATCCATGAAACCTTCATATGATAAAACTAATAAATAATCTGCATTCAGAAATAGTTCTGCACCATCCATTTTCTCAGTGATTTCTCTAGGACATAGGACTTTTGAATATCAAAGCAACTACTGAGAGCCTACATTAAGGTTTTGAAGTCTTGCTATCTGGTATCCAGTTTTTAAAACCTTGGTCAGAGCTTTTAAACTGGTATAGCATTAAAGATTAATTAAATTTAGCCATTTTTTGAGACTTCACTGCAAATTTCCTAACTCTGAAGCTCCTAAAATCAGGAAGCAAAAGATTTTTGATGAGAAGGAGAGCTTAAAAGCAATTGCATTGGGGAAAGAACACAAATTAAAAGGTATCAGTCAATGTTACAGCTGCATGCAGGATAGCCTTAGCTGGAATCACAGAGTTTAGACTACTTTAAATAATTTTAAAATGTCAAACCCAGTTTATTCAATCTGCATTTCATGGGCAAGTGGTCTACTGAAATAGAGTTATAACTTCCCAGATGCATTGATCAAGCTTAGCTGATGCTGCCTCTGAAATCCCATCTTCTTCCTCACCTCAACTTCTTACTCATGCCTTGAATGTGAGTAAGTGAGCAGGTATTTGTAAAAACAAATCCCTGCTTTTCAACCAGTGATCTCACTTGCTACCTAGGAAGACAAGAATGAGCAGCCAAGAAAAGAGTGTGTTTTTTTCCACTTTCAGCAGCAGTGACAACTTGTCTTATTTGTCAAATAATGGCCTCAGCACATTTTGGGATAGCCATAGCTCACTCTGAGCTGAAGCAGAGCTAGAGTGCTTCATTAAGGATTTGTGTGTTTGTCTGCTTCAGTGAAAGAACTCTGTATCCAAATGCTCATTCACTTCTCTCCGTGATACTAACTGCTCTTAGGCCAGATGCTCCACAATTTTTTGGCTGTCACAGCTAGAAAATGTACAGCTTCAAACTCTTGTCAAAAGTTGGTTTTCAAATTTCAGAGATCTGAACTCTGTATTTGTGTTTCATATTAAAAAAGAGAACGGTCATGATTTTAAATGAGAATATGAATTACTATTTTTCAACCCCATTCAACCAAAAAAACCAGCTGCAGGGGACTCTAAAAGGTACTTACTTTCAGGCAGAGGTAAAAACTGCAAAAAACTGCTGGTCCCAAAAATGAATGGTCCAGGAAGTCATGAATCTGCAAAGACAAGTATACAAACTATTTTGCAATGTTATATGTAGCAGGTGCTACCCGTAGCATTCCTACAGTACTATAAAACCACTGTGCATGAAGGAGAAAAGCATATCATTGGGGGTTTTTGGAAAAGATTAATGTTGACAATATTTGTAAAGAAAATTTCTGTATTACTCAGATTTGTAGTGCTGTTGAATACTCATTCAAGAGCAGCTACTGTCAGTTCTCTGCTTTAATATCTGTCAACTTGATAGTTTTGTGGAAGAGTTTTTTTTTTGCTATTTTTCCTCTCCACACTTTACACCTTTCTTATTTTGTATATGCTGGCTTCCAAACATTTCTTTTCCTTTTTTTTCTTTTTAATCTCCCAATATGAAAATAGATAATTTAATAAGTTAACAAAACCAGATTTTTTTCTGTCCAAGAAATTTGGGGAAGTAGAAAGTAATTGTTTTTCTATTAATCTGTCTTTATATGAGAACCAGTGAATTGGTTGTGCTGAAGAATTGTTGTAGGAGAATTCTTTTCCCTACAGAAGCAGTCTTGGGCCAGTGCAGAGGTGAAACTATGTCTCTTCTTTCAGGAAATAACTGCAAGTGGGTGCCAGGGAAGCAGTAGTCCCTGGTCTGTATGTAAATATTGAGTGGGTTTTAGAAAGGCAAAATCAGAAACCCAGGAGGGACTTTGTGTAGAAGGTCAGGTCTTTGATTCTTTGGGGAGAAAAAAATGGGTTGCTGAAGAAACAGAAGAGGTGAACCACTCAATATGTACATCTGAAAGAGGCAGGGGATTGTTGCCTCCTGCTACCTGTTAGTAGCAGGTGGCTTAGTGCCTTCCCTGAATGTGTCTGAATGTTCCCTAAATGCAAGCTGATAAGGAGGCTTCTGTAGAGAGGTTGCTCTGCAGAAATGGACAGAGTGGTTTGAGCTGCTTCCTTAAAAAGGGATTTTGGTGCTAGCATCTTTATCGTGACAGACCAAAATTAATCATTCCTCCCCTTTGTGTCTACTGTTCAAATTTTCCTCTGGACTGGCTAAAGCTGAACTTTTCTCTGGCTTCAGGCCTTCTGTTCTCTTACAAATACTGCAGCTACTACTACCTCCTTTAGTGAATGTGTTGGAGCACATGACATCACAAGGCCTGAAGTGGGTATTGGTAGATAAAGAAGGAGGACAACTATGATTTTCTTTCAGTACCTTAAATAATTGAGAAACAATTATTTGACTTACATAAAATGTATTTGAGAATCCAATCATATATTTTCTGTAAATTGATACAATAACTTATTAAATAGTTGCATCAAGCAAGTGCATTATTGGTGATTTTCTCTAAAAACTTCTTTTAAAGAGACAAATCCAGATGATGGCAAAAATTATTATACTCTTTACTTTAAATGTCCCCCCATCTCTCTGAAGGGAAAACAAAGATGAAGTCTTGTTCTGCTTCTGGGACTGGTCTAGACTCCACACTTGAGTGTAGGTGGCTATCAGTGTGCTGTAGGAGGCTGCTTCATGCTGATTTAGATGACTCAAGCTGAGTTTCTGATCCCGAAGTGTTGACAGTGGCTCAGCCTTCACCTGGAACAGGTTCCAATGAGATATTACAAAGGCATCAAGCTCATCTACGATTTGGCACCTCCCAAAAATCCAGCAATCAGTGGCTTTGTCAGAATCTTTGTGTGGTCACTGCACTCTGAGCATGGGTGTCATTTGGGGAATGGTGTAACTGAAAGGCAAGGGTGGTATGGAGAATGTACTGCATTAATCTTCTTTTTCCCTTGTCTGCTGAAACAAGTTTTCCAGTGGAGAAATATTAAGAAGAGCCCTGAACATATGGAACATATGGTAAAGCTACAGGATACTATTTAGGATTTTATTTCTAATTAAATTTCAGCAGTGTTTGAGCCTAAATCTCATTATTAGTTAACAGGATTTGTCAATTAAACTTATGTACCTTGGAAACATTTTTTCCGTTATAGTCTTTGTACATTACTAATTTACTCATCTATCTTAAGTTTTTTTAGGGGATGTGCCTAATCAACCATATTTTTGACAGCCATGTAAATTCATGCATTAAATTTATTCAGTTAAGGGTTGCTTTAAAGTGTTGGACCATCTATGACTGACCTGAGTTTTCATTTGTTCATGGTTCTGTCCCCTCATTAAACATTCTTTAAGAGGATTTCATTTTAGTTAGAGTATTTAAATTACTGTGCAATAAATCTGTTCTTTTAATGAGTTTATTCCTGTTTTAAGGTATTAATTAAAGCAGGTTGTGGAAGAAGTGGATACAGTAAATGGATAAAGTAGTGTCCAGGCAAAAGGTTAAGGATTTGCTGTCATTATACAGAATGAAAATCTTTCTGGAGACACCTCATTAATGGAAAAACCTTTCTCTTTTACATGCACCAACAAGAAGTTCATTACTCAGTGAACTTCTGCTTATCAGGGGTTATTAGTTCTTTTTTTCTTTTAGAGAGTCTTTATCCTCTACTAACTAACACATCCATGCCTGTGGTATGAGCTTGGCTTAGCTGTGTGAAATACTAATGAATTTAGACAGTTTAGCCCATGAATTTCCTTACTGGACAGAGTGGGAAGGTGGAAAAGTAAAGGACAACATCAGTGGAGTATTTCACATTCAAAGAAAAAAAAAAATCTTGCAAATTTAATTCGCAGACTGGGAATGGAAATGTCATTGCCTCACTCAGAGGGTTAATCACTTTCTAATTTAAACTGGCAAATTTTTTAATGACACTGTGAAATTAACAGCATTTTATTGTGTTAATTATCTGCAGGACACTACATCATTACTTCTAATAAATGTAAATGTGATTGCCTCTCCTAGGACGATATAGAGACAAGGTGAATTTTTATTGGCTATTTACTCAATTTCAGACAAATTGTTCCCCCCCACACCCTATTGCCATGTAACGCATATTCAATATGGTTTAGTGCACTATTTTGTCTTCTGTGCATTTTAGTCAATAAAGTATATATGGGTATTTTAAAGGTCATTACAGCTCCTTACTCCCTCAAGATAATTTTCACTTAGGGCAAGGCTTATGCTAAAAATCACATCAACTGTATTAGAGATAGGATGTAGGATTGTAGAGTCTAAGTATATCAACAATTAGATAATCAAGTTTTTTTGACCAGCTCATAATGCCTGCTGGCACGTGCCTTTGTCAAACAGACAGAAGAGTGCTTTTCCAGTAGGTGTGTTACTCTGCATGCTTGATGCTGCAATATCAGGCAATGCAAAAAAATTTATATAAGAGACATTTACAAAGCATTACAGAGAAGCAAAAAAGTAGAGTGTTCTCCTTCAGCAAAAAACTGTTTTCAACCAAAGATACATGAAGCTATCAGGCAACAGAAAATACGGGTTGCATACCCATGATGTGCAAAATTCAAAATTCTCCATCGTGAAAGTACAGAGTTATTTCCTGGATATATACTTTTTTCATCTAATCTTTCTATCTAGCTAGCTAACTAGCTATATATTCAGCTACATATCTATCTCTCCTTCTGTCTGTTAGAGTAGATAGGTGATCTGATTTATTTTTTAATGTATCTTTGACGTTACACCAAGATCCACATCCCTAATCTCTTTATGTAAGGACAGGACATTTCAAAGGAAAAGCCAGTGTTTCCATGTCAGGATTTCAAGATTTTTGAAGATGCTTCTGAACTTTTGAATGTTTATCTGATCATTCTGGCTGCTATTATTTTAAATCTCTGTGGAGAATAGCTGGGTAAAAGAAATAAAATTAGAAACAAGAAATCTATTGAACATAGAAAAAGAGAGTGCATTGGTAACATAGACCCTAAAAGAGCTTGGTGTTTATATGAACCACAATCACTCCCCTCCAAATTGTGATCTTTAGTGATGTCACTGAAAAATTACTCCACAATTTGGCCTGCACACTAGCTATACTGTGAGCAAAGACACCTCTAAACATAGATCTTAACCAGCCTATGACTTGAATCTGCTATCTGCTAATGCATCTCATGATGGCTTTATTGATTGCCTGTGATAACAGTGGCTGGCCATGAATCTTTGGTGATCTCTCTCTTTTTAGATGTCATTACTTAGGCAAGCATTTCCCAAGTCACCATGGTGTTCAGGAAGCACGCATCCAGATGGTTTCTGGCTCACCATAACCACTTCCTCAGAAATAACCTCCTTAAGCCTTTACCCCTTGAAAGCATCGGTAAGCAGTTGAAGGTCACGATTGTTCACTCACTCCCAGATCAATATACCATTAAATTGTGACAGAAAGCACTACCACACTATTAAGTCTCCAGTCATACCCTCAATAATCCTGATAAAATGATGAACTATTTTAACCTCACAATGACTGCTAACAGTTTCTTGAAAACACATACCAGTGTAAGACAGTACTGAGATAAAATTTAGGGAAATCCTGCCTTTCAGATATTATTACCCTAAACAATTCACCTTGTTTGCTTTGCACCCTTGTCTGTATTAAATTAGAGCCACACACCACCACTTGAAATCAGGTGGCACTCAAGATTCAGCAGAGACTGTTCTGCTAAGGTCTGCCAGTCCTGGCAGAAATTACTGTTAGTCTGAGGCCTCCTGTAACTGAATTACCCTCTTCTAAGTAAAGAGGCAGTGATGTTTCTCTGCAACAGCTCAAGGTATCTTGGACTGAAGTGGGATTTTGGCTGAGCAAAACTCTACTAAGTGGAAAAATGCCATAACTTTATTCACATGACAAAACCTATTGTGACTGGCTCAAAAGAAAATGTAAATTAGTTGATTTGTTATCTCTTGTTTTCACCCCATACCAAAATGCAGTATATTGGACAAGATACTTCAGCATATTGGACAACCCTGTGTAAATGCAGATTTATTAAATAAGTCCCTAAAAGAGAAAACAAACACTTGAAAACTTCTGACATTCTGGCTGTTGACTAGTAGCCTGCTCTCTATTTGTTTTAGCCATCAGCCCTCTCTAGCCAGATCTTCCTTGATATGTTAATGGCATAAATGTGTGGAAACATAGGAAACAACAAAGCTTCAGGTCAATTAAGGCTTCTACTTATCTATTAGTGTATCATATGTAATGAAGGAGCCTAAGATCTCTTGGCTGTATCCTAGATACTGTCCTAGATACTTTAATTAGGAAAAGAGACCCTGTTTTAACGGTACTAATAACCTCATCTAATTTATCTTGAGGGGTTTTTTGGACGATAGGAAGAGGCAGTATTTAATTTCATTTGCACTTCCTTGACATTTCTAGTATTTCAGGTCATCAGTCTTTTATAACACTACAATGCTGAGATTTTCTGGAGCATTCAAGCCCTCCTATTAGGTAAGGTACAGTTCCTGAAGAAGTGGTAAGAAGAAGGAAATCTAAAACAGCTTTTTGCAATTCAATAAGCTGCAATAGAACACTGAATTGAGAGACAGGATAAATGCACTGTCCACTAACATGGAAGACAATGTCACCAGCACCAGAGCTGGCCACAAGCAGAGAGTCTACACCCTCTCTCGACATACCTCAAAGAGATTGATGCAATTTGTTAATCTGAAGTCTAATCAACATTTCATCTCAAGGTTTTCCCCCTTCTTTTTAAATACACAATGGATTATTTAGTGCTCAAATTGTCAAATGAACACAGAATGAAGCAACACACATGAAAAAAAGTTAAAATATTTATGATAATTATTATGCATTGTCATATGGGTGATATGCCTAATGAAATTGCTGGGCTTTGAATTCCCTGTACAAACCTTGCATTTAAAACTATTGAAATGAATAAAAGAACTAGTCCCAACGATGCTTTGTTTCTGCCTGTATAGTAGCCTCTATGCTATATTTTGGTATTCTAAATTAATTTCTATTTTGCAAAGTCCTCTTGAAATCTCTCACTAGGATGTCAGATCAAGTATCTGGCACTGGATTTTTTCAACAAGGAAAGTTTTGTCTACAGTATTAGCAACCAAATCTCATGCATAAAGCATTAAAGAAATAAGTTTTAACTTGTTTACTTGCCCTTTCTTTAAATCAGCACAAGCAGCCAATTGCGAAAGAAAACTTAAAAGAGTAAGTTTTTGTCACTCTTTATTTATATGAACAAGAACATGTTAAAACTTACCTAAAAAGAGAAAAATATTCATGCCTGAGAACTGGCATACCAATTTAGCCAGACCATTTTTATTTTTCATAAAGAAAATAAATAAACCTTAAAGTATGTCCTTACAGCATGTTTCTGTAGGTTTCAACTGATGGAAATATGGTTTAAAAACTTCAGTGGAATCTTAATATAAGTGTTGTAATTGGCTAATACAGGAAAAAATTACTGCTTTACATTCCTCAAAATTTAAGATTTATTTTACAGGAAGCCTTATTTCACTAACACTTGTTAGGCAGGAAATGAAAATATCTTATTGTATCAGAGATACTACTTTGTCTCATGCATTCAAACCATAGCACAGTAGAGTCAGTACATATAAAACCATTGTGTCAGCACTCTTTTTTCTGCACTCATGGGTCCTCACTCTACTTGTATTCATGCTTTATTGTAGATTTCTACGTTTGAATCTTAGTCTCAAATAGATACGACTTTCCATTAGAGTCTGAATGAAAAGTAAAGAAAATAAATGGACAATGGTGACATATATTTCATAGATGAACAGAGTTGTCTTTTGCTCAGAACACATTTTTTTCAACTATAGTTCAAAAAATATGGTGTTATGATATACTTTGGCACAAGGACTCCACCTGGAGCACTATATCTTGCTCTGGAGCCCTCAGCACAAAAAAGACATGGAACAGTTGGAGTTGGTCCAGAGGAGGGCCACAGAAAAGATCAAAATGATAGAACAACTGAGAAAGTTGGGGTTGTTCAGACTAAAGAACAGAAGGCTCTGGAAAGACAATATTGCAGCCTTTATGTTCTTCAAGGGCTCATCAGAGAGATGGGGACATCCATCCTCCTTTCAGCAGGACCTATAGTAAATAGGACAAAGGTAATGGGTTTAAATAAAAGCGAGTGTATTCAGACTGTCTAGGAAGCAGTTTTTAACAAGAGAGTGATGGAGCAGTGAAACAGGTTGTCCAGAGAGATGGTGGATGTCCCATCCCTGGAAAATTTCATGGTCAGGTTGGGCTGGGACTCTGAGCAAACTTGACCTAGTTGAAGATGTCCCTGCTGTTCACAAGGGGATTTGAACCAGATGACTTTAAAGATCCCTTCTAACCCAAACCGTTCTATGGTTCTATGTAGAGCCTGCTACAGCAGAATGAAATAATGATTTGAATACATAATTTGTTACCTCCTTGTATTAAAGAACTCTGTATAGCTATGAAAACTAACCTTCATTTCTTAAAAATAAGAGACAGGATGCTTGAATTATTTTTACTGGTTAGACCAAGAATTGCATTTAAGTTCTAGCATAAAAAGGCTGCTGCATCTGTATTATTTTCTTATGTCTCTGAGCTGTGGTGAGGTCAACCATCTCACAAAATGCAAACCTCGGTCCTGTCCAGTTATAACACCTTTGCTGAAAGACCAGCACATCTTTTTTTTGTTAAGTTTTTCTGGATTTCAAGGTCACAGTCAGGATGGAAGACCTTTCCTTTTCTTGGCCAAAGATGGCAGGTCACCAGCTTTGCTCCTGCTGTTCTTCAAAGAAATAGTAAGGGTCAGATGAAGATGCTTACTCTGCAAAGATTCTCTTCTATGTCCTTCACCTCTCATTCTAGAACAGGATGATGTAAAACTGGCATCTTTACTGGCATCTTTCTCCCCTTCCAAAGAAAAAGAATCTGTTGGCAGCAGTAGAAACTAAAGGAACATAAAAGAGAAGCACAAAATCTATTATTTTTTTGTCAAAAAAAAGGAACAGCCAGCTAGGAAGATGATATAATATCACTAATGTATAACTGAAAAGAAATGAGTCGATGGGGGTTTTAGGACTATTTATTTTAAACATGGTTTTTTTTCAATGATGTTGCTTTTCAACTGAATGAATTGTCATTGAACACCTTATTAAGAGTAGACAAATCTCAGTCTTTAATTTTGCAGTACTTCTGAAAACATTTGATGTATGACTGTCATTGAAAGCAGAGTCAGAGAAAACACTATAACTTTTTTTTTCTTTTTTTTGATGTCTGCTTTATTTCAAAAATAAACAATGGGTTGATTCTATGTATTAGGATAGAAACTTCTACATGCCAAAACTCAAAGTTCTGTTGGTGCCTGTTGAGGTTGCATAGCATTTGTATGCCTACATTTATGTCCACAGAAAAAAAACCTTAAAAATGCAAGAATATACTGCATTTATTTTTTGTCCAAACTTTCCCAAGTTTAATTTTTCATTACAATTATCTCTTGATTTTTTTTATGTCAGTTTTTTGCATAAAAGGTGGTGCATGGAAGAAAATATTCTACTGTCATCAGCTGAATATGAAGCTGTGACTGCTTTTTATCTTGAGGCTAAAAAAAAAATCCCTTTTTTCAACTTCTTTTTTGAGGCAAATATAATTAACATTTTGTCTAGCATTGTTCTGCATCCATAACTATAGCCTGCTGAAAAAGTATCATTTCATAGTCTCATCTGCATTGCTAAACAATATTTGAAACAGAGCATTGTTCCCTTGATATACAATAACACTATCACCCCCCTCTCCAAACTGTGAGTAGCTTCTTGTTTCTGAAAGATTAAAATAATTATTGTGGTTACCTAAAAATCTGCTGACTCAGTACTTGATTTGAATGCTGATTGGATCTCTAATGAGCTAAAAGTGCATTTTGAAAATTGGATATCTCCGAGGAAAGTAATTAACAAAAAATACGTAGCTGTACATACATTAGCTAAGTGCAGAACCCTAACTGGATCGATGCTGCAGCGGGGGATATCTGCAGTGTAATAATATCACCATGCCACTCTGTTTATTAGAAGTGAAAAGCCCGAGAAGAAAAGTTGGTAGATATCTTTGACAAGTTACTCCAGTCTAACTCCTAGTGGGCCGTCAAAAAACTAGTGTTACATGGCAAAAATTGACATGATTAGAAATCTCTCCATGGCAGAGTGCCAGGTTGGAATTATAGTGATACAGTAGAAGTTAGGTCCAAAATTTAATTTCCAGACTGTGAAGGAAGGTTAGTTAGCCTGATGTCAGCACTACCTGCTGTTATATATGGGTGAGTCCACTTAAGAAACGATCCAAATAAACACCCCTTCCCTCATGCCAAATAATGAGCACCTTTACCATTAAAAGAGCAATCGGTTCCTAACTTGTTCACTGTGGAAAAACAGAAGAGCTGCTGACTGTGGCACCCACTAATTCTGTTTGATAATGAATGCAGTAGCCCACACCTAGTCTACTATCATTCAGCTTATGTACTTCATGTAGGAACAGTGTCACTTCTCTAAAAGGCAGCCATTTGGGGGCTTGAACACAGTCCAAATGCTATAGTCCATTAGATTACCTATTAAAATTGTTCTTTTTGCTCTGGTCAAAATTGTTGCACTTCTCTGCATTTTGCCTCTTTCTACTGCTTCTTTTGGAAGAAAGGCAACCAGAAGGAACACTCTCTTATTACCTAGCATAATCATATAATAATATTTTGCCTTTTTTTCCTTTACCCATTTCTCAATGCAGCCAAAAAGTATGTTGACACTTTTACAATGTTTTTCTAATTGTCTACATTCAGTTTAAAACTTCTTGATATTTATTGACTAAGGGCCTTTTCCTTTCACTGTGTGCTGCCTTGTGAATTTCTGTACCTGCTATTGTATTGACTAAACACATACATCTAGTCTAAAAAGAAAGTAGAAAACTTAAAATGTCTCCTTCAACTTAGGCAGATGTGTTAAGTAAATGTTTTGGGAATGACTGTTAATCATCTGAATGAGAAAATATGTGTGCATGAATGAAAATGCTAATTATTTGTTGTTCACTGTTTTACTGTTTACTCTATTGAGGCAGTACAAAAGATATTGTAATCTTTAAACAACCAGAAATATCACAACTAAGAATTAGTCATATTAGAGTGTTCCCTTGAATCACTTAACAAACTGAAAATTATTCATGTGAACTATGTAGAAATATAAATATTTATTACAGCAGGCAAAACAAGGATCTGATTGCATGTTATTCATTAACTGGGTCTTTTCTAAAATACAAAAATTCTTCTCAAATAGACTGATGAGTTCTACTTTTACCTTTCTTCTTATTGACTTCTTTTTTCTCTCATTTGAAATTTTAGTCTCAAATTTAAACATAAGAAAGATAAGAAATGAAAATTTACAGTGAGATGTTCCAAAAACATCCACTAATTCTCTAAACCTCTCTTTCTTACTTCAGTATAACCGTCAGTGATCATAACTCCAGGTAATCAGGTTTTACAAGAATCACATGAACATGGCAAAAAACTTGGGCCGTTTCACTTCATGGCCTCTGTACTGAAGGACATCTGGTGAAACCTAGTGAGATAAGTGTTAATGTAAAACACAGGTACTAAAGAAAAATGTTATTCTATATATTCCACTGACGTAAATATTCCAATTCACGTTTCTCTGAAATGGCTGAGGAAGGTGGGTGTTCAGACCACATCAGAAGGAGGAGGACGTATGAACATCAA
Source organism: Lanius collurio (assembly GCA_020086605.1). Taxonomy (NCBI): domain Eukaryota; kingdom Metazoa; phylum Chordata; class Aves; order Passeriformes; family Laniidae; genus Lanius; species Lanius collurio. The sequence continues at coordinate 1,938,999 of JACBWW010000026.1, forward strand.
ATTATGAGAACACTTCTTACTTTTCTGTTTTAATTATAGGAAAACCCAAAGTCAGATATGAACTAAAAATGCAAACTAGCAATGAAGCCAAACTAAACCTACAACCTGAATGTAAAATTGCAAAAAATCAGCACATATTGGAAGGCTGTTGGCACAGTCAAATAAGTTAAATATCACCCTGAAATGTATGAGAATGTGTTAAGTTCTGCCCTGAGAGAAATGATTTTTTGTATCAGGGTTGATAGGAAAAAGCAAGCAACACAAAAGCAAGGTCAGTGACTCTAAAACAGTAGTATAGAGTTCTGTAGTATTAAAAAAAATGTTTAAAAAGTAGTAAAAGACATACAGAGACCTGTGTGATGACACCAGCAGAGAGGAACTTCAAAAGGCACATTATGGTAAGGGAATTGATCAGAAAAAACCCCAAATTAAACAAAACTTACCCAGGAATCAATTCAAAAATTACCTTACCAAGTGATAAAGAAGACATATTAAGTGAATAAACGAGACAGTTTAAAAACTGTGTAACGGATGTCAGGTAAAGGAAAAGGCTAAAGTATCTATATTTGGATTTGAAAATAACTGTGGCTAGGATAACTTAATCAAAGAATGCAGGAAAATATTTGAAATATGTTAGGTAAAGTTTCATAGGGACAGAAACAGGGAAATGTCAAGTAGCTCAAATCATCTATTTATACAGCAACCTGCATTGCAATTGCAACTAAAGCATTCTTGATTTCCTTTTCCAAATCAGTGTGTCTGTGTACGTGCACATGAACGTGTGACTGCACAAATCGCTTAAATGCAGAAAGCAGTGGAGCAGAACAGAGCAGCTGTTTAGAACTGCACAGCAACAAGACATGGCACTTTAGGACAGGAAGTAAAAGAGAATATGGTATCCAACTGAAGCTGCAGAAGGGATTTTATGTCAACAGAATGCAATTACTAAAACTGGAATATTTCCAGAACAATAGAACTAGCATAAGGGAATAATCATTATTGCCTGAAATTGAATATAGTAAAGGAGTTAGTTAGGCAGAGATAACTTGTTCAGAAAAGGGAACAAGATGAGATGGCAGAAGAAATTGGAAAGGGTTGTAAATGGCATAGTCTCTTAACAGTGATTGCAGTTATAAACTAGCTCATACTCAGTGATGGATATGAATCAAGCAGTTTTACAGATGCTAAAATGATTTAATCTTTTACATTCTAAAGAAAGGTAAGAATTAGGGCCAAACCTTTCTTTACTTGTTCATTCAATGAACTATGGGTGCATGAGAGAGAAAAACAGCATCTGGCTAGTAAAATAGATCTGAATCTTGCCATCTCTATGAGTAATGCATGGATATGTGACAGTAGACTCAGAGGCAGGATCTCTGCAAAACAACCATAAGCTGTTAAAGTTTGTCATTAGATTTGGAGACTATCCCTGCTCACATTCTGAATCTCTCTGTGTACATTTCAAAGAAACAATATATAGAGAAAAAAAAAAAAAGGTTGAAGATTTGAAAGTTTTAAAGATTAAATATGACTTGTTGCTTTTCTTCGCAACAAAGAAGCTAAGGCTGACAACTATACAAACTAGAACCAAACTCCAAATGTATACACATTGTACAATGTACTCACATCTTATAATTTCTCCAAATGTATACACATTGTACAATGTACTCACATCTTATAATTTCATTTCAATATCATTATCAATGAGTAAAGCAGAGGCCAAATTTTTCAGCTACTGTGACTCTCTGTAACATCTGCATTAATTTAATCCCATTTAGGGCCCAGAAAAAACATTTAGCTTTGTGTTTCATTCTACCTGTGCAGATAGCACTGTAAATGCATCTTTCAGTGGAGTGTGTGATTAGAAAGGATTGATAATACATGCAGAGTGTTACCCTACAGTACCAAAGAATAAATGTTACAACATTTGCTAAAGTTGATGAGCTGTGATCTTTCTGAGTCATGTCACCCTTTCCTGAGATATTTTCTGTTATTTTGCTCTGTTTTAATTCTTTGAAACCTTAAGTAACTTTTATGTAAGTCATCAATAAAAAAAGGGGAGAGTAAAAGGAATGAAGAAGGCAACAGAGAGGGCTCTATATGAGACATTCAACTTAATTAAACATAAATCAGCTTGAGCTCACACAGTGTGTTCATGCTTAACATAACTGAAAGAACTGTTTGAGTAAGTATCTGAAACGCTTCTCAGGAAAAAGCTATGGACATATTTACCTGGATTTTAGCAGAAGCTTTTCACACAATTCTATATGTGAATATAATCTACCAGCTAATCACTAAATTTATTATGAGGTGAGCTACTTAACTGGATTAAACTCCAGCATGTGAGTTGATTAATTTAGGGTGGAAAGACTGGTGGAATTTAGTTAGAGAAACAGGTCCATTTGGTGATGGCTGTCCCTCACTGTTCTTGCCCCTTGTATGGAGATTTAAGAGAGCAAAAAGGCCATCTATGGCTGAAATTTCCCTTTTCTGCTGTCCTATCAGTATTCTTCCATGGAGGCATTAGAACATTTTCCTTTGAGCAAAGTTAATGTACAGGTCTTGATTTTTGAGAAGCCATATCTTTTTGTTTTCAGTAGCAAAACCTACTTGTATTGAAACAGCTGGCACCTGCCTACAGAGTAATGACTTTAAGGGGGGAAAAAAGAAGGAAAGACACACTAGAAAGACTTTTTAAATTTTTTTTTTTTTTTTGTTATTGTTCAGATCACTCCTTTTTGTGTTGCAGTTTTTCACTTTTCTCAATGGATCTCTCATATGAACACTTAGTGGTCATAGCTATGGTGAGTATAGAAGAAAAAAACATTAATGAAACTAAACATACTTAACAAAGCTCTTCCAAGACTATTGGACCATTTATGGATTTGTTAAGCCAGTGGAGATACAAGGTAGGGTATTGTGGTTTTGGTATATAATCCTTTCAATCTTAGAGACATTAAAGTGTTTACAGAGATTCCAATTGCATTATTCCTGCTCTTCCCCCATGCTTTCAACAACTCTAAAGATCAAAACATTTCCATAGATTCATAATTTCCTCATGTCAATAGGCTGTACCTCTCTTGATGATATTTGGAGATAGAAATGGCAAACCTTTCTGTAATCTCCATGAATTTCTGTGGATTTTTCAATGATTTGCTAAACTGTTTCCTCTCCTCCTTCTTCAGATTTCCTTGGTTTTTGGCTAATGTTTTCCTATAGCATGGCTCTTATGAAGGCTGAATTGCTCATTGAGCTGTTCTTTCAGACCAGACATGGGACAATTTCAGCTTTCTCTACCTGTATAATTCACAACAGTCACTGGTGAAAATCATAACCATTTGAATGGGATTAAGGTATTTTTCTTCATGTGTTAAACATATATTCCATGTTCCTTTGGGTTCAGATTCTACACAGTTTACCTATAAAAAGTATATCTCAGCCATAAATCTGTGCTTACTACCAATTTCCTGCAATATACAGTAATTAATCATGTCATGTTATGTCTGTTCCTGAGATTATGATAAAAAGAGATTTCCTAAGTGGGAAATTCTCTAAATCATCAGTGCAGTTTCTTTTTGTATTACTGAATGACATATGGAAATGAAACAGGCTGAAGTGTGCTATAGACTCATTGTGTATTTGCACATAAGGTGCTTAAGGAAGTATATTCTCAGATTTTCACAGTATGTTTGAAGAGAAGAATCAGATGGGAGCAAAAATAAAAATCAGTTTGGGATTCATTTCTGACAGCCAATTCCTCCCCTAATATATTTGTCTTTAATAACATGGCAGAGATTCTTTTCAGTTTCAGGGTATGACTACCACTGAGAATTTTGTTCCTTACATGTGCTTGAACCCTTTTGACACCAAAGCAGTTGTTTACTACTGTTCACTTGTCTTCATATCCATAGGTCAAGAAAAACCCCCACAGAATATGCAAAATCTGGAAATAAAAGTGTGGATTACATAATAGTCTGCAACCTGCTGAAGATGTCCACCAGTATTAAGATTAAAGGGATTGGTTACTATCTGGAGACACTGTCCCATATAACCTCCTATAATGGTCCTTCTTATGCCATGGGATTTATTCTAGGTTTATGTTTTGTGAACATAATCCCTGCAGGAGAAATACTTTCTGATAGCAAGACTTGGCACAAAAATAACCTCTCACTCACCTGTAGAAATATTAAACAAGTCCTCAGTCTTATTTATTGCTGTCAGCCACACTTCTCCTTCTTCCTGTTTTTCAACTGGCAAATAGACCTTTCTCCAGAACATGAGCCTTGCAATTCTTTTTAGTGTGGAAGCACAAATGTTTTATTCAGTTCTTATATCTTTGCCCAGAGCACAAAGCAAGTCCTTAATAATTTAGTCTTACAGATGACTCAGAATCATCATATCCTGGGCTTAGTCTTAAACCATAGCTATTCATGGACTGAACTTAGTATTATAGCTTTTAAATTCATGACTTTGGGAGCAGACAGTACTTATAAAAGCACATCGTATATATTTTTTGTGCTAAATGTCAAACTATTAAGGTTTATATTTCCTAACTTTTCTGAAGATTAGAGGAAATACAACTTAGTTGCTGTACTTCACAGAGCTTGAGAAAAGCTTGAGAATAGTTTTTGTGATTTCAGCCTCTCTGCTGCCGTCTTCATAATGCTGCAAGAAAATTACTTCAAAGTACTTTTTAACAGTCATTCTTGGATATATAGCAATTACTGTTATGCATTTTATGCAACCATTCTATAGCACTTTGGTGTATGTCCCTACTAAGGGATCTAGGAGTCAGTTTCGAAGTTTCATCAGAAAGCATCATTCTTCATCAGCTGCTTTGCCAGAAAGATTTTTAACAGATAATTGATTCTTTTCTAGCGTAAATCTCTAACCATAATCCAGTCTGGAGTCACCTGAGGAATGCATAAAAAAAACAGGGCTCAAAATATGCAACTTTTTCCCTGGAGTGACACATCTCTCAATTGAGTGATATATCTATTTCACCTGACCTTATGTAGTGAGCTGTTTATGCTGAGAAGCCTGAAGAATCTTCTTTTTTTCTTACCATATGGCTATACAGACATTACTCTCATCATATGTCCTCTGAAACATTTTTAGAAATATCCTGAAGCTTCTGTCTAATCTCATTGGATTTATAAAAATTAACAATTTTAATTATTAGTGATTCAGCACTTTGCAAGTGTTAACAATTGAATGAGTTCTACAGGTCAATAATATGTCAGATCTAAAAGTGGGAAAAATCTTATTAAAGAATAAGTAGTCAGTTTGGTTGCAAAATCCTGGAGGATTACAGGTGTTGTCTTTGATTTGTTCTTTATCTTGACATGCCTTGTAGATTAACTGTAGCAAGATTATAATCATGATCATTTTTCAGAGCCTCAGTCTTTGGTGAACAGCAAACTTTAACTTCATGTATTCACATCCTGCAGAAATCAATCCTGTTTAATCCTTCTATTGCATATTTACAAATCTTAGGATAACCTATGTGCTTTTACAAATCTTAGGATAACCTATGTGTTTTAATATCACTGCAAGCTCACAAAATCAAAACCAAGTGAATTAAGAAAGGCTGTTTAAAAATTAAACTCCTGTTTAGCTTGTCACCTTGCAAACTAAGGTGAATGTTTATAAGCATGACAGTGAGAAGTCTAATGCAAATGTAGCTGAAGTAAAGGAGAAATACAAAGAGAGAGGCTACTTTATTCAAGCCATCTTTCTCTATTTATGTAGGTATGAAACAATCATGTATGAAGAGAAGCAACTAATGTAAGCCTCTTAGTAGGTAGGACAATGTTCATAAAGTGTTGGATGGAAGACTGAGAGTATAGGCAGGCACTGATTTTAGCTGTGCTTATGACTGACATGATTCAAATACCTGGGGTAAGAGCAAGCTTGGAGGTTTGGGGCTTTTTGCTTGACTTTTGATGGCTGAATTCTGTTTTTTCAGTATACTTCTGCTTGCAGTCTAGCAAAAAGAGTGCTTGTAGTATGATGTCTTTTTTATCACCAGAAGCTTGACTTTCTAAAATTTTATGTGACTAAATGATAAAAGGATTTTGTTTTGAAATCAAAAAAACTATTTATTAGCTAAGTCTTGCACAAGATTTTGGTTTGTAGCACAGGTTTAGACTGTGCTTCAGTGGACACCAAAACTATAATAGCTCTTATTTGGAAAGAAGAGAACTAACAAACCTGTAAGCCTACTTTCCCCATTAGGTCAGGTTGAGAGGCAAAGGAAGACTGAATGTACAGAACTGGAATCATCCAATCCCTTCTTCTTCAATGAGAAAGTCAAAGAAATGTCAGAGGATGTGGCCTGCACTCAAAAGTGAATGTAAAGAACAAAACCAACAAATATCCACTACTTAATCCAGCTAGGTACTGCAGGTCTAAGATATGATGCCTGTGGTACAGGGTAACTAATTCAAACTGATCAGTGCATTAAGCAATATACAGATATTAAAATGATGTAATAGATAAGATAGATAGATGCACATGCTGCTTTGCTAAGAACACTAAATAAAATTGCTTGTGAATGGTCTGTAGGTGATGTGGTCCAGGGTTAATCTTATCTGACCCCAGACAAGTTCAGTGTTAGGGTCCTTGTAGAGTTGTCAGTACAACATGGTAATCAGGGATATGAAGAACTGCCTTATGCTGTTTATATTTATTCAAGCATGGAGATGTACAGTATGGTAACCAAAATTTACTCAAACAAATATATCGTGTCCCTCCGAGATATCTTTTTGCTAAAAGTTGTCCCCATAGAAACATCTTTCCTTATTTCTTTTACCAAATGTTTGATTATTGATCTCCAAAAAGCTCATAAATTTAGTTCCATTTTATTATCTCAGTTGCACAGTAATGAAGCACAGCTGCGTGCAACCCTTCTAGCATTTATAACTTCTTGTGCAGCAATAGGTGTGTAATTTTTTTTATTTCTTTATGAAAGACAAGCTAGTAACATACTGTCTGAGGGTCTACTGTATTTTTCTTACTGTTGCTGTTGTATCCTTAGACTGTGCTCCTCAAGCATTACCCATTTATCTGTGTATTGCTCAAGAGCAGAGTAGCAGAGGTCTGATCTCCTAAAAGTCTGGGTCTTTTCCAACCTAAACAATTTTCTGATTTTATGTTTATAAAACAAAACTGAGTGTAGCTGGTGTATACACTGTGTATTCCCCAAGTCAAGAAGCTAGACTCTACTTTCCCTTTCCTGTGTACAGAAGCATAAATATCTTCTGAGAACACAATTTTAAATGAGCATAAGCTCTACTTATGTCTCTTAAAATGCAATCAATCATAAAACATATTGAGAAGATGCCAGAAGCAAGTTGAGTGACAAAGAGTCGGATATTTTTCCTGTGGCCTTTCCAGGAGAAAGAGTCAAACCAAGAGCTTGAATGAATATCTTTAAATTAATATGTCTTCATTTATTAACATTTACTTTACAGTTTTTTATAGTAATCTTTTAGAAGACAGTTTTTATTTTGAAGGAAAAGTGAAATATGCTTACTAGATTAGAACTAATATTAGCACATTTCTTGGTTATCTCTGGAAAGCTGACATTAGATATTGACTTAGATCAAATAAAAGTGGGCTTGGTGGCAAAGTTTAGACAATGATCTTATGACCCCATTTCAGATTAAGGCAACAAAATTCAGCACCGTACAAGATTTCATCTGTGCATCCTGATTATTCAGGACACTGGTTATTTTCTGTGAATTTTGTATCTCCTTTAGATGTTGGAAGTACAATTTAGCTGCCTAATCAAAGGTGTATATATATATATACAATTTGGTAGATCTGAGTAATGGAAGATCTCTCATATGGTGGTCACATACATAAATACATATGTAAGACATATACATATGTATTATATCCTCATTTAGGATTCAATCCCTGTTCATCACAGCAAATTATAACATTATGTGTGACTAAGAAGAAGAGGTTAAACCTGGAATACTTTATTTTTGTGCAGGCAAATCTTACTTTCTGCAGATGAAATTGCAAGGAAAATCATCCAAAGAAGTGACTGCTTCCTCTACCTTTAGTTCAGTTGAAGCTGTGGTCAGAGTCGCTCTCTTTTGTGAATTTTATATCTTCTTTGGAAGACGCAAAAATGGACAGAAACTCCCAAAGTCACACTTTTTCTTCCTAAATCACTGTTTTGCTTTACAGATCGACCTAGTTGTTTTTAATTTTTTCCAAAGTGAAGGGCTGCTGACATTCGTCATTCAATTTCTATTGTTTTACATCCCTCTTCCTTTTGGTTTTTTTGGCAGTTTGTTTTTTTTTTTCTTTTTTTTTTTTTTTTTTTTTGAGGATAAACAAATAACCAGGCACTGATATAAAAAGGAAATTAAAAGAGCATTGTAATTTTCTGCTATATGTCTTGCTTCTCATTTTCTGACAATCCAATGAGTTTACTTGTTTTCGCATTTTCTTGAATACACATTATAAAGAAAATCTGATACTCTTTTATACATCAAAGATTTCAGCTTCACATGCATTAAAGGAAAATGTCTCCCTGCCAACTGGGATATACATGTGCATGTTTGTATATATATGTACATGTGTGCAGTTAAGTCCTTCCAGAATTGTTTAGAAGTTGACAGTTACTATTGTATATTAAATTACACTTATCCAGTTTTTCTTACTTTCACCCAAATGACTGTATGGGTAATTGAAAATGCATCTGCATAAGATCAGAGTGATCTCTGAATGAGAAGGAGTGTCAAGGACCATATAAATTCAGAAACATAGCTAGTCTTTACGTGGGGAAAAAAAAATCAGTGTTCTCCCTCAACTATTTTTTTAAACCATTTTTGCTCTAGCCAATAAATTTTTCAGTTATCCAAGCATTAAATATCTGAACACTTAGATTTTATTAAGCATGAAACAAACCTGAGATTAATTGAATTCTGACAAACCTTAGGAAATTACAGCTGTGCTTATAAAAGGAATAGATCAAATAAACAAATACTTCTTTTTAGATGGTTTCCAAACTTAAAATCACTTCTTTCTCTTTCTGTCTGTCTTTGTCTTCCTTTTCTCCTGCTTTCATTCTTCCCCTCCTCCTTCCTTCTTTCCTTTCTTCATCCCTGTTTTTCTTTCTTTTTTCTTTCTTTTCTTTCTTTTCTTTCTTTCTTTTCTTTCTTTTCTTTCTTTTCTTCATTCTTGGAATGTATTTTATCGTCTGTCAGTTTTGCCCTATGATATGTCCTCTTAAATTGGATCTGTAAGCCCTTCATAAAGTTTAATAAATCTTCAGCATTTCACCCTAAGGAAATTATATTAAAAACCTTCAAATGTGAAGTTGGGCCTGCAGACGCACAGCACTGGGAATTATATCACCATAATCAGCTTGTAATGAAAGCCTCTGTCGCTGTTCTCTCCCAATCATAATCTGCCTGTCTTTATGAAAAAAGGGGGGTTTGTCTGGGTTCATCTGCAAGCTTTAATTGGAAGATGTCTTCATTTCATTCCAGCCTACTGGGATAATAACTCAGCCCCATGTTTAAACACAGGCCCTTGCTGCTGATATTTTTTCATTTAGTAAAGCATGTCTCTTTAAATGATTTAGCAAATCACCATGAATGCCAAGGCGGGATGATTGGCAGCTCATTGCTGGTGCACCATTTGCATGACATTTGTTCTTCAGCCCGGAAAGCTGCGGCAGGTAAACAAGCAGGCCCTGTACCGACTCCCTGTGAGTCCTTCCCTGTTTATTTTCTCATAATCAAATGACATTTATGGAGAGGCAAATGCAGCTGCACATATATGGAGAAAAAATGCAATCAGGCCAAACATGATGACTTCATTCAGGTGATATTTTGATTAGAGAAAGGACAGCTTTGTGGCATAGAGTTTCTTGCAAGTGAAGTCAATCAAATTCCATTTTGCGATCTCTATTTTTAATATAAATATTAGATTCAAGTAATTCATTGCATCCAATGGCATGGTCAGTGTTACAATGACGTGCAAATTTCTTAAAATTCCTACTTTTAAGAATTCTTTAATTTCCTAAAGTTCTGTTCTGCTTTTTTTCGGAGTCATTTTTTGTAAGGGTCAGGTCACTCTTTCTATATGTAAAGCTGTTCTTTTGTGTCACTGGAGCTTTTTCCTAAAAGAGATTTCAGAGAGGAAAGTTTTTCTGAAGTTAAAAGTTTTAAACTTATTTACTAGTATACCATGGTGTCAAGAAACTTGGAAAAAAACAATTTAAAAGGTTTAAAAATGTATATAACCTATAATGTGTATTGCATCATATGGTACTCGTACAGCAACTGATAGTATTGGTGTTCTTCTAATACACTTCAATTTCCAAGGCTCTTCAAGAACAGAAATAAAAAATGGAAATTACTGAGCAAGGAAGGGGTGTGTATTATGAGGGGTTTCTAGCCACCTTGAGTTGCTACATTCTATTTTTCAGTTATTCTTCAGGAAGTATATTCTCATCTATTTGCTGAAGAAGACAGCCTTTTTTCATGTTGTCTGAAGAAGATTTTCTGTAAGAGAAACCATGAAATTTGAGAGTCCTTGGTAGCTGTGTAAAAGGAGAAAGTAGAATCATATAATCTCCACAAAGCTTGATCCAGGAAAGTTCAGAGCAGAGGGCAGGATTTTTACCCATCTACCATACCAGTCTTTTTTGAAACAATACTCAAATAACAGAAAGCGAGTAGGTGTACATGGAGAGAAGAGCTAATAGTCTGTATTTAATAGATTTGTAAGCATTAGAAAAATTGGCTGACAAGGGTCCCAGAGAGGAGTCCTACAAAGATGGGGCTCAACATTCTGTGAAAATTTGGCCAAACAGTAAGTGAAAAAAATTGCTTTGGCAGATAGGAGAGCAGGTATGTTCTGCAGAGTTGTCTTAACCATATCTTTTCCCAGTAGCAATTGTACTCATATCTTTTCATGTTGGGCCTTTGTCCAGTTTTTTGGAAAGACACGCTTCCAGCTCTAAAACAACACAGTTGTTTTGTTATTTCATTATGCAGGGCTTCACCTCCCTGAAGAGACTGGTGTTTATTTCATCAGTCTTTAAGTAATCTGTAAGCAGCATTCAAAATCAGACTTACTAATTGGTCTGATAGGGTTTCTTGTTACTGCAAGAGTGTGCTTGGGGTCCTCATACAGAGCAGGGTGCAACTGCTTAGGCACTTGCTGTATTTTTGAGCACCTCAGACTTATACAGAACAACTGAGTTCAATGTGAGAAAACACAATATACAGAGTGCAGCCTGAACTCGAAAAGGAATCACTAATGTGGCTCAAGAAATTGCTGGACCGGGTAACTGGCGGAAAGCTGAAATAACAATTGTGCAGAGGTAATTGGCCCTGCAATTGGAGCTGAGCTGAGAGAGAGGAACAGGAAATATTGCCTTTCAACTTGGTAGCTGTGAAGCTGTGAAGGAAAGAGTGAAGGGACATACAGAGAAGCAGATGTGACAATAAAACTGATGGATCAGGGAGTCATTCGGAGAGTTTGGCTCTGTCCTACCCAGTGCTGAGAAGGTAATTCAGTCTCAGAGTTTGAGAGGAATAAGGGTGATGAGACTCACTGCTTGATGGAGATGTGGCTTGGGAGATCAAACATCATGCATCTCCAGTTGTTGCCAAAGGGAGACTGCAAAATCAGAGGGCAGGGAAGGTAAGAAAAATTAATTTAGAATTGCCAATACTTGCTAGCTATGATCACTTGAAGTCAGTGGAGGTAACATAATGTGTGGGATTCTCAGGGAGCTGGGAAAACAAGGACCTTCTTGCCTGCTTTTATGCATTTATGCATTAGGGTAAGTTGGAATGTGCTCTTTTGAAAATCTCAATATAGGAGTTACAACATCATTAGAGTTTAAAAAAATCACTCTTATTTATGACTCTTTTAAAACATGTAACACATAATATCTATTCTTCTTCTTTTTATCATTCTGATTTTGAATTTTAGGCAGAAAAGAACCCCCATGCCTCATGTACCTATTATCAAATTAAGGTAGAGGTTGTCTAATTTACTTCTCCTAGTTGCTTTACTAGAAATCTGATGGTGCACATGATTTTAATTGCTAATACTTTCTTCCTTTTTAATTCATTACTCTAAGCAGAATTATGTGAATAGTTGTGAAAGGGAGATTCATCTAAAATAAGGATAAGAGCCTACAAATTACTACTGCTTAAGGATATCTTCAAGCTGCAGAAATATGAAGGCACTTTGTAAAATTAGTAAGTTAAAAGATAAAAATTCCACCCCCACAGTCTCTTTATACCACTTTACCCCACAGAGGTGTAATGAAAAATAATTTCTGGAAAAATCTCTTCATACAGGAAATCTGTCCAGCAACTTCCAATGTGACTGTATGATTTCAGCACAGGGGTCAGAAGGATACTGCAGAAACTGTTCAAGTCACTTTTTTTTCCTATTAGCCTTGACTGTGATGAGCAGAAAAATCTTACAGGCAGCTGAACAAGCATCAACTTGGTGTTTGACAAGACTGACAAGATGGTCTCCATGGACCTGTTTTACTCACTATGTGAATGCACTTTGCCTTCTCAGGTTGAACTCTAGAGCAACAAAAGATCATTACTATCATTACTATTGCTTGCTAGGTGAATGAATGCTTTCTTCTCACAGATACTTGGAGAATGTCAGCTGCTTGTAGCTATTCATCCATTCACATGTGCACAGGGTCTGCTATTTACTATTTATTATTATTAAAAAACTACATCACTTGGCCAGGGAAGAGAAAAATACTTTTAAGATTAGGGATATACACAGTGGCACTAATGTATATATTAAACATCATGCAAGCACCCCACAATTTCAGTTCTGTTTGTTCAGACCACACAGCAAGCAGACATGATAAGTCACTCACTCACTAAAAGACTAGGAGCTGCATGTGTACTGCACAGTAATGGCTGGAAAAGAATTGGCCACATCCTATAGTAGGAATGCATACCTTGAGCCACTGCCAAGTCACAGTGTCTATAATGTTGTATAGGATTGTCCATGTACAGTTTTGGATTGGATTCAAAGACCTTCCAAATATGAGGGATAAATGGATTAGCAAATATTTTCAGTTCTGCTTAGATGATCACAGTAATGTGCAGAGTTGGTCAAAACTTCTCCAGATCTTGAGGCAGGAAGAAAGGGAGGGTGAAAAAAGACTAGCGGAAAGGAATAAAAGTAGAATTGAAAGGGAAGGGGAGAGGGAAAGGGAAAAGGAGGAAGGAGGACAGGAGAAAGTGGGAGAGAAAGCAGGAACAAAGAGAAAGGGGAAATGGGAATGAAAACAGGAAAAGGAAAGGAAAAGGGAAAGGCAAAATAATAGATGAATCCTCAAAGATCACTATTTCCCACTTGTCTCTAATGAGAACAGGATTGTCCTCTGCAAGTTTTATGAGGAACAGTAAAAACCCATACTTCTTTAATCTTTGTGGACGCGTAAACCTTAAAAAACAACACTACAAAATGAATTTCAAAGAAGGTTGTTTAAAGACACTGATTCATAAAGAAGTAACTTAAAAAAAACTTTAATATTTCATTTAAGAATATTATTAATCAAGGTTAGTGGTTTTTTTGCAACTGGAATTCTTTTCACTGAAAGGATCCAAATTCCCTCCAAATCTGTGTATTTTAACAATTTTCAGTGTCTCTATATTTAGTTAAAACAGTGTCATTAGGATTTAGTATAAGCTGACATATAAATTTTCAATGAGTATAGAAAGAAGTTGACAAGCTCTCACAATATAAGCAGCTGGAACAATGTAAGTATATCTGTACTGCTAGATATTATTGCAAAAGTTATGAAAATGGGATTTAATAATCAGAAATTTCTACTTTAATGATACATAATCACAGCAATGCATTTTCTCCTCTCTAATTTTTTTAGCAATAATTTCATTCTCAGCATGAAATTTTGCATTCTAAAAGGTATCTTGGCTTCTAAACATTTTCATATTTGAAAAACCAAAGTGATTCAGTGCTCACAATTTTTGAAAGTGGATGACCATATGCAAAAATTAAAGGGATGGTAATCAAAAATTTTAGAGGAGTCATGATTTCTTTTGGAAAGATATTTGAAAGTAAAGGGGTTTGATAACATTATCACATAGAAAAATATCCCAAGGTCCAGTTCCAGCTGGAATTCTTTGGCTCTTTGGCTAAAAACCATATTGAAACAAAAAGTATTCATAGTCTGCCAACAAGTCATATACTTTTGCTAGAGATACTAGATGCATTTCAGACATTTCACAGAGTACAAGGGCATATATCCCTTTTAGAATAATTTGAGCACAAGACAGAGCACCGAGGAGATTGGCAGTGACACTGTCTAGTCTGATTTGTTCATAGCAAATAAAGCTGCTCAGCGATGAAATATTTTTTTAATTGAAAAAAATTATCAGACAAAAGATTCATCATTTTTTATGCATTTTTAACCAAACTGTCTGAAAAGTAAAAAATAGACTTTGGCAGGATAATACTTCAAAAGCATATCACAGCATGTCTAGTAATGGCATTATCTAAAACATGAAAAATTCTGTACCAGTCCCCACATCCTGGATAAGTACTTCAGGACATTTCTTCTGAAGCATGTTTCTCTAAGTTTCTTATAAAGGAGCCGTTCTATTTGCCTAACAAAATAAAGATTGAAAGAAGAAGGCTGTTGTTTCTTCAGCCCTTAGTCCACTACAAGTTTTACATTCAATCACCCAGTTGTCATGTCCCATCCCACCACGTCTCTTCCTGTCCAGGCTGGTTTTGATTCCGTGGCCATTAATTTACTTAAAACAAAATGGTTTTAACAGAGAAGACCAAGGACCCTCTTTTCCCTTTCACACCTTACACATAGAATACAGAGAACAATGTCCAGATCAAGCAGCTGCATTTGGGTAGCTGATGCTGAAGACCTTCAATGGTGAGTGGCAAGCAGAGCCTGGGGTCCAAGCCTCAGCAGAGAGCTATCTGTTGTCCCTTTCTCTCATACACTGAAGAGAATGGGTTTCATTAACTAATGAGCAACAAAATGTTTGACACTTTGCAGCAGTTTAGAATATGTCAGTGATCTTTCTCCTCTGTAATGTGTGTTTGAGCCTCCCCTGTTTCAAAGAGAGTGAAATGCAGCACATAACTTTTGTTCAGTCATTTATTTTCTTTTTCACTACATCTTGAGCCACAGTTGGCCCGTACTTTCTATTTTATTAATTCAGTATAATAATTTAGAAAGCAGTATATACTTACTATAAGGTCACTTGCTTTTAATGTTCCTGTTTGAAATCATTATGTAGATGTTGTATTCTATATACATAGAGGAGCAAAATCAAATAGAGAACCCTGGGTTTTGTTACCTCCTAAGAAAATTCTGTCAGAATCACCTTAAACTCTCCCTGTCTCCCTTTGAATCGTTGTAACAAAGTTCAAAAAGGGAGATAAAAGAGTAACAGAGAAACATTCTTTATTGCCAGAACTGTAATGAATAAGAAAGTTAATTCAAAATATGTGCAATAAAGAAACAAAATCTGTAATGAACTTGTAGAGACCTTCGAATTCTTGAGAAAAAAGTAAGAGGTGAAGACAAGAAAGTGCCAAAATAAAAAGATTCAAGAGGCTAGAGGGAAGCTTGTAGAAAATGAGTAGGGTTACATGGTATATGTAACATTAGGCAATTATCTGTTAAACATAATAATTGTTTGTGACAGCTCTCTGACAAATAGAAGATCTGAGGTTTGTTCCACACAGAATTAAATCAATGGCAAAGCATCAAACAACCTTGATTGCAGTCTTGTCTTTTTGTCTATCTGAAGGATGTTCACCGTGTTCCAACAGTGTCAAAAGCTCATGTTCTTGCTCAGTTTTGGAGTGCTCAGGTCCACCAAAAGACCTGAGAAACATGTGAGGACTTTATAGCAGAATTCACCAACATGACAAAGGCAACTGTATTTAAGGTTTCAGGAGACAAAACTTATTCCTTTCTTTAAAGTACAGGCTGCTGGGAATGATAATAGAGAAAAGACAAATTGAGAAAACAATGGTCATGAGCACACCAGTAACTTTTTAATAGGATTTTTAAAATTATTATTCTAACTCTAAATTTTTTAGTAGTTTGGGGAACAAATTTTTAACTCTTCTGTTCATTCCCTAGAAGCATCAGGTCTACATATTGGAGGGTTTTAATTATAAAACCGAACTCATTTAAAAAGGATTCTGTTCAGGTTGTGAATGAATTGAAGGTTAGGATCAAATCCACAACATCAGATAATAAATATTGCCTAGAAGTACAACAAAAGAAAGAAGTGCACCATCATAGGCAAGCATGTTCAAGCTGGTTTGCATCTCTGGGCTTCTGAACTCCTTGTGGCCAGATGCTTAGGCAAATGCCACAAGTTTTGCAGCTGTAACTACACCATTTTTTCAGGGTGTTGTTTCAACATCTGTTCAGTGTATGCCATGACACTTGTGGCCTGATTAGAGTTCTGCACCCATGCAGGGTCTTTGGCTTTCTCACCTCCCTGAGAACACCGTAGCCTGCATGGGCCCCTAGCGAGGCCATCCAGCTGAATGCCCTGCACTAGGTGTTGGCAGCAGCTTTCCTAGGGTCTTGCCTCTCTGCATGCTGAGGGCAGCTTAGGGACATGGCAGCACAATTATAGGCTGGACAGCATGTGTAAGACAGGTAGAGGATGCTGGAATAAGAGGTAGGGAGGAGGATAAAGGATTGGAGGAAAAAATTCAGAGGAGAGTATGGATGTGCCGGATGTACCATCTCATCACAGGTATGTACTGATATCTCATAAATTCATTGCTGTAAATATCTGTGCATTTGCGGTTTCAGTAATAATATATTGCTCCATGGTGATTGCTTATTCTCAGGAGTAGCCATAGTATGAAGCAGCTGGTCAGAAATGGCAGCTTCTCTCCAAAAATAAGCAATTATTACTGATGAAGATGACCACTGATCAGAAGGTGTGAACAGCTCCTACATCCCCATAGATGATGGATACTGACAGCTTGCTCCAAGTAGTAATTAATCACTGCCTTGAACTAGGTAACACTGATTTCACCAATAGAAGTTTACTTCTAAGAGTCAAATACTTCTCCCTGAAATTTCCTATAATTCAATATTTTCTGCGTACATGCTCCATTCTGAGCACCCACCAAATGCCTTGGTAACAATGCTGATGCCACTGACTTGCCTAGTCTTTCTGGCTGTCTGGCAGAGCCATTTAAGCTAACCTTCACTGCTCTGCTCTAAAATGGACTGGAAGCACTCTCGCAGTTAGTTACTAGGTAACAGCTGTGAGGATGCAAGGATCAGCTTCCCAAATTGTTTTCATATGCAAGTCTTCTGGGTAAAAGGTTTGGGCCATTCCCAAGAAAGCTGATTTAAGTCTTGAGGTCTGAGTGCTGTGCTGATTTACTTCACTGGTGACTGTAATTACCCTGTGCTCAAGTTCCTGGTTATCATTTTTGTTTCAAGAGCATTTGCTGTGTGGATGCTTTGAGTAGTAAGCCTTAAATTTCAGTTCATTGACATATTGTTGCCATACAAAAATGCCTGTGCATTTGTCCTGAAATTCCCCCTGCTCAGACCAATAATTCCATTTAGTTTCAGCATTTTAATTCAACGCTTACAACAGCTCTTCCCAACTGCACTTCAGAGACAAAGTCACTTGCACATACCTAAACTGTAAGTCCACACAGCAGATCTCTTTCCTTGCAATATTTTTATCCTTATTGTCTCAATGACACAGACCACTGGTTCATACAGCTTTATGTATTCCAACTCTGTATCATGTTAATTTATTTTAATGGAAAGAAGACATGTATTCTGTTAAATAAAAACTTTGTTCTGTGAGCTTACACTTTTCGCTCTAATATTCAGCTATGCCTAAAGGAAGGAAATGTTTTATTTATTTTATAGAAAAATAATATTAAGCAACATATTTATCTTGCAGGACAGGAAGGATTTTAAGATCCTGAGTCTGTAATGTCTCTATGATGTTTTTACAATGAAAATATGAGTGACTTCTTTCTGCCAAAACTTTGATATTGTTTTCTATTGATAAGAATATAAACCAAAGAGAAAAAATTGAAAAATTATTGAATAGACAATTCTTCTGCAGTTGATTCCAATCATTATCAGACTATATATATGGGATACTAATGAATCAATTTATTTATTAATCCAAGATAAATTGAAATTATTCAGAATTGGCTAGGTATATTGTTGTCCTTTCAGAGTGAAAAAAGGAGGCAAGGTATGTCAGACTATGACAAATTCTAAGTAACACAGTCTCTATGTGGTTTTTGTTATTTTCTCTGTTCTTGCCATAGTGTTGACCAGGTGTCATTTTCAGTATATTATGCTACACAAGCACCCCTTTTAGCATCAGGTTTCTTTCAGTGCTGAAAGGAAGTTACACTGATTTTCAATGTATCCAATATCTATGGACAAAATGGGAAATGAAATATCTTCCCCCTCTTTGTCTACTCATGTGACAATTCACCTCTTTTGATTATGGCCCAGATAATAGGTGAAGCCTTGCTTCTTCTTGCTGGAGCAATTACAAAGTGGTTGGATTATCCTGTGTATCAGAGGTTCAGGGTAGAAACAGAAATCTACTCCTCATTTCTCTGATATGAGGTGCTTTCATCGAACCATACAATCACAGAATGATTTGGGTTAGAAGGGAACTTAAAGATCCTCTATTTCCAACTCCCCTGCCATGCCAGGAACACCTTTCACTAAAACAGATTGCTTAGACCACATCCACAGATGTTCCAGTATCTCTTGACCATCACAGGAAAATATATCTTCCCAATATCAAATCTAAACTTACTCTCTTTCAGTTTGAAGCTGTTCCCCTTGTCCTGTCACTACATGCTCTTGTAAGGAGTCTTTCTCCATCTTTCTTTAGGCTCCCTTCAGGTACTGGAAGGTTGCAAATAGATCACCCCAAAGCCTTCTCATCTCCATGCTGAACAATACCAGTTTTTTCAGTGTTTCCTTACACTTCATTCCTCTAATTAACTTGGTGACCTCCTCTGGACTCTCTCCAACAGGTCCATGTCCCCCCTGTGCAGGGCCCCCAGAGCTGGCTGCAGCACTGCAGGTGGAGTCTCACCAGAGCAGAGCAGAGGGGCAGAATCCCCTCCCTCAACCTACTGCCCATGCAGCTTTGGATGCAGCCCAGGACACAATTGGCTTTCTGCTGGGTCATGTCCAGCTTCTCACCCATCAGAATCCCCAAGCCCCTTTTGGCAGGGTTGCTATCAATCCGTTCTCTGCCCATCCTGTTTTTGCTTGTGAGATTACCTTGACATAGGTACAGCACTTCTGATTTGTTGAATTTAATGACATTCAGGAGTGTCAACTGCACCACTCAACTTGGTGTCATCTGCAAACTTGCTCAGGGTGCTTGTAATCCCTCTGCCTATGTCATTGAGGAAGATATGGAAAAACACTGGTCTGAATATGGACTGCCAAGGCCCCCCAGTTGTAACTGATTTCCATTCAGACATTGAGCTCTTGACCATTAAACTCAGGAGATGACCATTCATTACTTGCTGAACAGTCCACCAACCAAATCCATCTCTTTCCAATTTAGAGAGAAGGATGTTGTGGGAGACCATGTCAAACTCCTCACAGAAATCCAGATAATTGACATCTGTAGCCCTTGCCTTTTCCACTGATGGAGTCACTCCACCATAGAAGGCCACTGGGTTGGCCAGGTGGGACTTGCCCTTGGTGAAGTCATGCTGAGTATCCTGAATCACCTCCCTGTCCTTTATGTACCTTAGCACAGGTTCTAGGATGATTTTCCAGGCACAAAGAGAAGGCTGACAAGTCAGTAGTTCCCAGGGTCTTCCTTTCTACACTTTTTGAGCTGGATATCATGTTTCCCTTTTCCTAGTCCCTTGGAACTTCACTGCCATGATTTTTCAAATGTCATGGAAAATAGCTTGGCAGCTGCCTCAGCCAATTCCCTCAGGACTTTGGGATGCA
This sequence comes from Lanius collurio, assembly GCA_020086605.1. Classification (NCBI taxonomy): domain Eukaryota; kingdom Metazoa; phylum Chordata; class Aves; order Passeriformes; family Laniidae; genus Lanius; species Lanius collurio. Next base: position 1,959,025 of record JACBWW010000026.1, read on the forward strand.
CCTCATTGGATCACTTACACTTCTGTACATTCAGGTTCCTCAGATGGTCATGAACCTGATCTTTACTTACAGTGGGAGAGACTTTCCTCTCCCTGTCCCCATCCTGCTGACCATTCATTTGAGATGTGTGAGAGGAAAGGTTTCCAGTGCAAACTGATGTAAGAACATTGTTGAGTACTTCAGCCTTTTCCTTGACTATAGTTACCAGTTTTTCACTCATGTTCATCAGTGTGGTTATGACTTGTTTGACCTTGTTATAGCTGATAAACCTTTAGAAGACTTTCTTATTATTCTTTGTTTCTTTTGCCAAGATCATCTTCATGCTTTGGCCTTCCTCAACACATTCCCACACAACTGGAATGTGTCCCTGTACTCTTCCAGATTATCTGCCTGTTTTACACTGCCTGCACATTTGCTTCTTGCAGCAGTTACCTACTTAGTCATGCTGGCTCTTGTCTCTTGTGTTCTTTGCCTAATTCCTTACACCGGGGGATCACAATCTCTTGCGCCCTATGGAAGGCATCCTCAAAGATCTTTTCCACTCTCTTGTCCCTGAAGCCTGTTTCCCAGGAAGTCCTATTGATTAATTCATTGAAAACCTGGAAGTGTGTTTTCTTCAAGTTTAGTGTCCATACTTTTCTCCTGACCCATATCCCTCAGGACTGTGAACTCCCACAGCTCATGGTCACTGCAGCCCTGGCTGCTTCCAATTTTGACATTCCAGATTGGCTCACTTCTTTTAGTGACTACGAGATTCCGTAGTGCATCTAACTAGAGTCACATGTCATTTTTCTCTAGAAGAGTGTGGTGGCAAATTCCTGAAGCTTCTTCTGTTCCTGATCAAGTATTTTCTAATCTGCTACTGCTGGAATCAGTGAAAACAATCTAGTCATATACTTGATCCACACAATCATGCTGAATCACTTTTGGCTGTGGTTAAATTAGGATCAAGTGTTTTTGACAAACAACACTGTTCATTAGTTCATGAAAGTTTCTCCCTAACTCAGTTGGTCCTTAATTTTTAGAGCAATCAAATATATAGAAATGACATTTGGTTGAGCACTAGGCTTTTTTCAGAAAGATAATCCACAGCTTTTGACTTCTTGTGTACTATAATGTTCCAATGAGATTTTTCCTTCTTTTCTATGTTACTGTCTGGCTTTCCTTTCTTATTCTCTCTACATCTCACTTTACTGAAAACAGGACAAAATGCCTTAGAATTTAATGAAAATGCAAACAATTTTGATTGGAGGGAATTTTGGAGGTGTTTGAAGTTAGATGGCAATGCCCACTTTCCAGAGCAGCTATCTGCTTTCTGCTTTCAGAGGAACAAGGAAGTTGATGTGCTGTGGTGAACACATCATTTTGAGTTTATAAGCCTGTTCTTTGGGAAAAGAGGATGTGGGAAGAGAAAGTATCAGTAGCACAGCATGAATTAGAAGAATGACAAGGGTTGTGAAGGCATTGTGGCACAGAGTTTGGTGTCTTATTAAGCCAAAACTGTAGACCTTACAAAGAAGCATGCTGGATGTCAAACAAGAAAAAAATGTTGTTTTGTTGATGTGAGTACTTATTCTACTCACTTCGTTATTCATCAGGTTTGAAGAAGTAATCTGTGGCAATGGCTTGACTAATATTAGCACACTGTTGAGAGAAAGGTACAAAATATGTTCTTAAATTGTTCAGCTAAATTGGATTGGTTTTGCTATTATGGAGGTAAAGAACTAGAGCAAATTAGGTCATGAGAACATTCAGGTTGCTTTGTAAGACAGCTGTGGAGGTATATATGCTAGATTGCATCTGAAACAAAATAATCTCAAAATTAGTCAAGCTACTGATATGTCTAACCTGAGTGTAAGACCTCTCAGCATAAAACAATATAATAAAAAAATACTCTTGTATCTGCTAATCACTGAAACTATGTCTATGTAGACATACCAAACAGCTTCACAATTTTCAAACAGGGCTTCCTTGCACCCATTAGGTGATATTTTGCAACCTCAGGTCACCCACATCAGTCTATTTTCAAGTGCCTGACAGTATTTTGGTATGTCTAGGTAGTCATCTGCTCAGTCAGCTTTTCTAACTCTTCTAACAATTAATTCTGGAGACTTTTTAGACTGTGTGTGCTTATTTTGGCTGAGGTAGAGCTAATTTTCTTCACAATGGCTGGTATGGGGGGCAGTGTTTTGGATTTGTGCTATGCACAGGGTTGAGATGTCTTTGTTATTTCTGAGCAGGTCTTGTACAGAGAAAAAGCTTTTCTTGCTTTTTGTACTCCATGCTGTTGAGGAAGCTGGGGGGTGTATGAGAGGTTGGCAGGAAACATGTCCGAGACACGTCACCTCAACAGACCAGAGGGATATTCCATGTAATAAGACATCACGTTGAGTAGAGAAAGCTGGGGAATGAAGGTGGAAGGGGTAGACTTTTGGAGTGATAGCATTTGTCTTCTCAAGTCACTGTTAGGTGTGATGAGGCCCTGCTCTCCTAGAGATGGGCTGAACTGCCCATGGGAAGCAGTGTCTTGTTTTACTTTGCTTGTATGTATGGCTTTTGCTTTCCCCAATAAAATGTTTTTATCCCAACCCAGGAGTTTTCAAGTTTTACCCTTCCTTTCCCATCTTGTTGATGGAGTGAATGAGCAGCTGTGTGGGGTTTGGCTTCTGGCTGGAGTTAAACCACAACAATGCTGATAGGAAATGACTCCAGGCCTTTCCTTTCATCTTATAATATGCCAAATTTTGATTTTTTGAGTTGGTTTTGGCTAGGTGGCAAGTATTTGAATTCTTGCAGTTCATGATGAGTGCAATTCTGAAAAGGGGATTTGCTTCCAGAAAGAGCAGTGAGACATTTTGGACTACGTTTTTGCCTTTTTCTGGTTAGGTATACATGACATTCAGTAGGAATGAACAATGAACTGCTGCTAAAAATGATAAACTATCTGTCCATGGAGACAAGGCTTGTAAACATATAACATTATTATTTTGTCATCCTCTTTCAATCTTTAGCCTACCAGAAAAATTGGTAGAGCTCTTCTGAAAATTTTTGAAGTACATTTGAGGATTTGGATGACTTTAAAATATGAATATTGTACATATGTGAGACTGGGTAAATTAGAACCTTTCCATAACAGGCGCTTTGACAACAGAATTTCATATATGACCTGAATGTAGCCTGACTGCACAAACTACTTGGGTCTCAGAAGCAGGCTAGAGAAACACCATTCCACCAGCATCCACCATCAAGCTTCAACAACTAATTTAAGTGGAAATGCAGCTTCAAGGAGTGAGGTAGACAAGCAACTCTCTTCATAGCTATCTCACGGCATGTAATGTGATTATTCCTCTAACATCTTTGCTAAATTCAACCAGTCCAGAGATAAATATCATGACTCAGAAGGAGTAGGAGTCTTTGGATCTTGTAAGACGACAAAGTACTTTTTCCAAGCAAGTGCTGCAAATAGGCAATTCTTCATAATGAAAAAAATCCATAATGCACCCATTTTACTGCAAGACTAAATGTCTTAATATTCAGAGGACTTTCACGCAAACGTTTTTCATGCCTGAGTTGTTCTTGCTTACTTCTTTTCTCTGGGCACCTGTTGGATTACCAGAATAATACTACTAAGTTCCTCTTTGTTGTCAGTTAATTTTCTTCATGTCCTGTATGCCTGTAACAGCTCTAAACCCTTTTTTGTCTGAAAAGACATATGCATTACTTCTTAGTGCTTCTGAGTATAAACCAGAATTTGTATGAGAGATTACTTCATCTAGAAGATGGAGAGGAGAGGAGAGGAGAGGAGAGGAGAGGAGAGGAGAGGAGAGGAGAGGAGAGGAGAGGAGAGGAGAGGAGAGGAGAGGAGAGGAGAGGAGAGGAGAGGAGAGGAGAGGAACATCTAATTTTACATTTCTCTAAGTCTGTATTTGATCTTGGGCAAGACTATTGAATCACACTTTTTCTGGGTTTCATTGAGTATGTATTCCTCATTTTCTGATATTAATTTAAGATTCCTAGATCTTGATTCCTAGATATGCTGAGCACTCACATCTGCAACTGAAATTGAGGGAACCATTATTTTTAAAAAGCTCTGTTTTGAGATGGTTACACCATACTGATGGACACTTCAGGCATTTTGGCTCTGTTCTCTGTGAATATTGATTTTTCATTTGTAAAATCCACATGGTAATAATAATAACATCTTCAGTACTCTAGCTCAACTGGTTAGAGCATGATGCTAATAACACCAGGTCATGGGTTCAATCCCCTTATGGGCCATTCATATATGAGTTGGACTTGGTGGTCCTTTGGGTCCTTTTCAGCTCAGAATATTCTGTGATCTGTAATTAGATCATATTTCCAACAAGTTAAAGAGTTAGAAATGTAGATTAAAAAGATTTTAAAATACTTCTTTAGATGTTTCAAGTAGATTTTAAAGATTTTAATATACTCTATAAAGTTGAATGAAATACTAAAAAAAAATTAGTTAGAATTTGAAAGTTTTTTTTAAAATATTGCTTATATCACTCTAAGTAAGGCCAAAGTAAAACTACTAGGTTTTTAAGAAATTATGGAATTAATTTTTCAATGTCTCTCAGTGGAATGTTTGTCTTTTGCAATTTGAACTTTTACTAAACCCCCTCAAATTTTGCCTAAAATATTGTATGTAGTTCTAGCAATATAATTCTTCACAAGAGTGCTGTGAAATTTATTAGTGTTTATGAACAAAGAAAATAGACCTGAGAAAATATTTAAGCCTGTATTTTATTTTCATTGTTCCTACTCTTTTTTTTCCTTTTAAAAGTTTTAAGTATGTGATCTGTTGTGTGCCTCAAAACAGAAGCTGGAGAATTTTCATTTGTTTTGTCTCGTTTTGCATTGTACTCGAACTCACAACATAAATGAGAACCGTAGTTACCACAGTGGCATGTTTTTTCATGTTTGCCTGCTTCAGATAGTGAAGTTTATGTGTGGTGAGAGGTTTCCTGGGCACTCCAGTCAGTGACAAATACTATTTAGGTAGCTCCCCTTCTCTTCCCTGTCTCATTTATGCCAGAATAGTGTATCTAGCTGAGAAAATGATCAGCCAAATACTAGAAATTTCTCAAGGTCACCTCAATTCATGTTTTCTTCCCTTATACCAGACTATGCAAATATTGTCTTGAGGCAGATAAGGGGGTACTGGAAAGGGAAACTGAGGGGGTACTGGAGAAGGAATGGTGGCTTCAAAGACAGCTGAGCAGTGGACAGGGAATGTAGTTTGCCAAATGTTGCCTTAAACAAATACTTGTGAAAACAGAACCTGGCTTTAACTATAGCAACTGGAGTTTAGAGATAGTGTTTTTCTAGGAATAAAGTTTAAAGTTTTAAATAATGGATTGCTTTAATGTTGCTCAGTGGAAAAAAGTATACATATATATAGTTAGAAAATAGAGCTGTACATACTCTCAGGCAGTTTCAAATGGAGAAGGGAAACAAAAACAGAAAGAGAAGTTGTTGCCAATGCAAACCTCTACTGATTAAATTTGATCTTATGAGCTCTGCTGGGAAACACACAAATACTACAGAGTAAACTTGCTTAAGAGACAGCATTGAATAAACTTTACAAAACTATGAATTGTCTTATTAAGAAAAGGCAAAACAGCACTTCAGAGGAGGAAAATACCACACTACTCCTTTATTCCTGTTATAAACCCAGCAAAACTTTAGGTTTCAGCTGTTGACAGTCTTCTTTTATCTTAGTAAATATTAGGGCTCAGGTTATCTGGTAGGATTAAGGTCTAAAGAGATTTTTTTTTTTTTTCATGTGTGCATGTTAAAAATCTTTTACCTCACAGCTCAAAGAAAGTTGTTTCCATGGTTCAATATTTAAGATGTCGGTCAGCTAGATATTCAAATATTGCAATTTGTCTTTCTGTCATGGTTTAGGAATGATATGCCCCAATTTAGTTTTCCCAATGAAACAATCCAAATCATGATCCTCTCATTCACTCCCCCATCTACATCCCTCTGTGGCAGGATGGAGAGGAGACTGGGAGGCACAAAGGGTAAGAATCACAAATTGAGATTAAAACAAATTACTGGGAAACAGCAAAGAAGTAAGAAAATGAACAGTAACAGTTACAATATCAATAATGGAAGGAATTGGTGCCACCTGACTGCTCCCTCTGCCATGCTTACTGGGCTGGAAGGGACCCCCCATCCCATTCATGGAAAAGGACATGAGTTAGTATAGAATTATCTCCAGATTCTAACCATGCCTACTCCTGTATACTGCAAAAATTAACCCTGTCTCTGTCCTGGCCAGAACCAGGACACCTAGTAAAATATTTCTAATAGGCAGTACTGATGTGCACGGTATAAAGGCACTCTTTCTCTAAATGTATGTCAACAGAGGTTTACAGTCCAAGTCTTCTCAGTTTATTAATTTCTGAAAGAAAGGGGAAAAAGCTGCTCTATTATTTAGACTGAAAATGTCTGTGATGTGTCAATAAACTATGCAAGGTCAGAAAACACATGAAAAGACCTTGGCATGAATGTTATACAACAGCTCTTTTTGTTGGGCTGGGAGAGCATACCTTAGTTAAGACCTCTCCAGCATCCTAACCTATACCAATATTAGAATAATAAAGGTATACATTCTGCAGGGATTGTCTGAAGGAAACATTTTGTCTGCAACTGGAAATGTCTTACACTGACTTTATTCAACTTAATAGAGTATACCACTGGCTGGGATTTTATTTTATTTCACTAGTCTAAAGAATCTTCTGCATTCAGACGAGAGAAAGAAGATGGTTTCTTGAAATTGGATACTGTTGATAAAGTGTGGAAAACTTCTCTTCCTGAAAACAATGTACTACATCTAATGGTAAATCACCAGCAAATTCCATTATGTTTGTGGACTTGACATGTGGTGCTTATTAAACGTAGGAACAAAGTCACTTTATATATCATAATGTTCACATTACAAATTCACTGCTTATAATGGTGCTGCGAGTGTGTATGCAATTTTTCTGAACTTATGAAATATATTTCTGACACCTCAGGTATTGATGTATGCATGCGTGATATTGTCCCAGTGCAGAAAGGGAGACTTAACTGATGTCTGCAAGATTTGATTTATTACAAGTAAATATGATTGCCTTCATAATCTGATTTTATTATGTTCGGGGCTCTCGCAGGTAAACTTTTAGTAGAAGGAAGAAGACCAGTTTTATTAAACCAGTGTATTTCTGCAAACTAAATCACTTCTTGACAAAAAAGAACAAAAGAGAAAAAAGAAGTAAGGTCAAGAAAAAGAAGGATTAAGGATAAATTTTTTATACCAAACTTCATTCCTCCACATGAATATTCTGGAATGCTGAAAGTTACTTTTTGTCTCTCTTAGACAAGAAGCCAGCAAACCAACCTGTCTGTGTCACTGAACCTCTGTAGAATCAAGGCAAATGCTACCACTAGAATTTCTGTAGTTGCAACATTATTTCAATATTGCCTCAGAAAATCTTGCCATAAAGTGCAGCATCAGATCTTAGAGTACTGTTCAGCAGAACATAATATTCCATACACACTCCTGCACAGTGTGCTTTTTTTGTTTGTTTGTTTGAGTTTTTTAGCATATAAGAGCTGACAAATTGCAAAGAACAATTCTTTCCTGAGGGGAATATGGGATTATATATATTGACACATTTATGCAAAAAAAGAGAAAAATTCAAAATTGTATTCTGTGTCGTCCCATACTGGTGAGCCAATCATTATCCAGGTTAAATGCTGTCTTATTCCCCTATGCAAGCTAAAATATTCTCCATGTTGTCCAAAAATTTTCTGTAGAGAAAAGAAATGTTTTGTTCTCTTTTATGTTGATGTAAATTAATACTGAGCAACCTACAGAAGTCAATATAATCGTGGGCACCTTATTGTATGAGCAGAACATAAATAAAATGACTGACTAAAAAAGCTATCTAGCCAGTGTTTCAGAGAGTTGGAGACCATCCTTTCAATAAAAACAGGCAGCAATGTAATAGTTGTTTCATCAGAGTAATTGTTTGATTTGAAAGCAATGACATGTTAGTTACTGTGAGATACCCTTTCCTGGTAAGGTTTTAAAAGCTTGGTATGCATCTTATTATACTATGCTGTCCAGTTCTGTGACTTTCAGGACTGTGTATTGTCTTTTTGGCTACAAACACTTAGACCTCTAAAGTTAATATAAGCCTTTGAATTGAAAAAAAGATTGAAGACAGTGCGGAAACTGACATTTCAAGAGAGTTGGCTTCTTTACTTTTCTGCTCAGGTTTCAAAAAAAAAAAAAAAAAGAAAAAGTGACTTGGTAAAAGCTGTTGTTTGACTTCTTTGAACAGGACCAGAGCTTCTGTCCCACTTGTTTATTTATCATTAAGTTTCTTTTCAAATGTAAGAATTGGAAAAAACCTGTGATATACTACCCAGAGTCTCTAAAATCTACTTAGCCAGGTTAATGACACTTATGGAATGCTTACTAGTGTCTAAAGGAAGCTAAACATTTTTTTTTTTTTTTTTTAAGTAAGGAAATTTAGGTTGTCAGAATAAGATTAAGTAGGTTTAGAAATGGAAATTGAGCTTCTGGTTTTGCTTTGCTTATGTCATGGGTGGTAGGACAGTCAATTTGGAAGGACAACTGCAGAAGAGCACTGAGGGTAGAGCTTTCTAGTGATAAAGTTTAATTTTTTATTTTGTATGCAACTATTTTCCTATATCAAATTTATTGACTACTTTTGTTCAAAAACATCACCTAGAGATGTTTGTTTTTTTTTATTTGCTTTATTTGCTTTTTATATTCATGATGATTTCTGTCCAGCAATAACGCAGACCTATTTCTAGATGATGTAGGTGTCTCAGACTTGTCTTAGTTGTTGCTGCTACCTATTGCTGTCCTTTGTTGGTAAAGGTGGTAACTATGCCTCTACAGCTAAATCAGGGACAAAACCCTAATTCTGTTTCACTGTAAGCTGGTTGCATGTGTTGTTTTTCAGGGAGTTGTTCTTGCACCACAACAAATCCAGGATCATATTCAGAAAAGTTGTAAAACCCCTGATGTATAAATCTGAGGAGCAGAAATTCCATCATATCCAAGGAACAGAACTCATTGCAGTAGCTCTCAGAAATGGACTAGGAAAAACACCACATTATTAATGGGGGTGTATGTGTGTGTTTACTTGTATGAAATACATATTTAGACGCTGCCAGCGGGAAATAAAACCCAGCAATATGTCTTTATATTTCTTCAATGATATTAATTTCTTCAGCAAAGGGTAGTGAAAAGTTTAGTTACTCTATAGACATAAGTCTCTGATACGGTATAAATATAATATGTGATGGTGGACTGTGTAATGGAATTTTATTTTCATCCAGTGGGGATGACTGTACAGAATCCATTAGTGGCTTTGCTTTGCTCTGCCACCTGTGAGTTATGCAGTCATTCCTAACTCATGAAAATGAAGTATGCTGTCCTTCCTGCCATCAGAAACCCCATATTTATGAACACATACAATGCAGAATATATTAATGTGTATAGTACTGGTTCATTTGTGGACCTTCAGGTATGCATGGACTACACAGTATGTTCATGTATAGTCTTGATGTGTGGCAATCTACCCATAATTATATAGGCCTGAGGTCACCATTTATAGTAAATTAATTAAAAATTTTAACAGAAGATAGGCTAGAATATGCTTTTTACAGGGAACTCAGCTAGCAGGTAGTTGCCAATACAGGAACAAAGGCAACAATTTCTGTTCTAAACACTCAAATTGAAAAATTTGGAATGTCATGTAATGCAAATGACACACAGAGTCATAACAACACATTATTATCATTTATATTGCTTCATTTCATGACACAATCACTGATAAATTCAAAGTAAAATGACAATAGCATAGTGAATCTCTTTTTTTTTTTCCCTGTGTCTAATTTATTTGGTAAATATAACCCTGGCTAACATTTGAAAGAATTCATCATTTCCTCTTTTGGTAATTTCTTGTGAGTTAAAAGTGTGACAGGGGACTTTCTAAAACCAAATCCATACTCTTTGCATAGAAATAAAGCTGTTCTCTGCTCTTGTTTCCTGTCAATCCATTCCATTTCAGGTGCACTCAATTCACTTTAAAGAGAAGTCCATGGGAATTACAATTGAGTTCTTGAGGTGGGTTGCTGCCTTGTTTTTAATTTTTCTATAAAATATTAAACTTATTCAGGACACATGAATATAACAGATATTTGATAGGATAGTCTTCCAAATGCTGCAGAGTGTAGTTTTCTGTAAATGTGTCAGTGTCCTAAGTATATTTTAGTGAACTCAGTTTTTTTATCAAAATTTTATTCTAGAGTTGTTAATGGGCTACCATAAACTATGAAAACATCCACCAGCTGAGGAAGATTCAGTACCAAAAATCGAGGGAGTGAATATTCTAAGCAAATTCTTTACCACTTGCACTTGAAAGAAGGAGAGATATTCCGGTTTACAATGGCAGCTTAAATCTCTGGTGTAAAACTGGGGCATAATAGGAAGTCTTGTGTTTGGGAAGCTTGTGATAGGCAGTGTAGATGGTATGAATGCCTTAAGATACATCAGTGGGCTCACTACAGTATTGTGATTAACATTCATTGACGTCTTGTAAAATGGGATGGAAAGTGCGAACTTTGTGTTGAGTGCTCTGCTTAGAATAACAACAGGGTGCAGGCACCGGGACTTCAGATATCAGGAAAATGACAAACAATGGAGGATCTTTTCAATCAAAGAAAAATTACTATACCTTTGTCTACAAAAGATTTCTATTAGCAATATAATTATTCTCCTTGGTCTCAGATTTAGGAAAGTCAAGAAGAGGAAAGGGCTCACATAAAAGAGTTTGAGTCATGTCTTTTTGCCCTGGATGTTTCTGTGTACTGCTTAATAATTTCCCTCTCTTCATTGGTTTAATTAAAATGTTATTGAATTGCATGTTTTTGTGTTCCTAAAAAAATTCTCTTAAACCACCCTGGTCTCTGTTGACAATTAGGCTTTCAACCCAAAATCCAGTAAATTTGAGAAAATAATGGAAAATTTTCAAAATTTCTGTAAGAAGGAAATGCATTGGATTTAATTTTCATTTTCTTTTTATGCAAGGGGTTACAAATACTGAAGATCACTCTTCTTCCTCCACTGTTAAAACAGACTCAAAAACTAAACATCAAATTTTACAGAAAAGGTCTATCACAAAATGTCTTGCTGTACCTTACTGTACGATAATTGACATCTCCTACAGATAATATTATTTATTCCCTGGAAGTATAACATACAGAAGACTTTAACAAAAGAGACAAATTATAACTCAGTAAGTAGTAAAATCGCACATTTTCCTTTATATTACAAGATCACATATCCTTAACAGAAACAAGTCGCAAATTCCACTGAATTTTGCGTGTTCTGATATCTGTCTTTGATAGTGATTGATTGTGGAATGATCATCAGTTTCTGCAAAATGTCATAATTTGTTTGTTTTCAGCATTTCTACATTAACTTAAATAAAACTGGGGAGCATAGCAGTGACATATGGACACTGACCATATGTATTTCCTGGCTCCATCCAAAAGCCATCTGCCTTTTTTGTCCTAAATTATTATTGGGATACATACCTGTGGTAAATATATATATTAATATATTACTTCCTGACAGTGTTCAAAGGGTCTATTAATCTGTCTGTTTCTTAGTCCAGATTTAGCTACTGAAGCTTAAAAGCAGATGACATAAAAGGAATCAGCCAAAGCAAAAGAGCTACAGCCAGTTGTGGTTGCTATTGATTCCAAACTCACACTTGTATACAATTCCTTCTTATAAGGACCTGAAAATTTACATTGACTTTCCAATGGAAATGGATCTGGAAGTGCATGCCCTGATGTTGACTGAGGTGATTTCTTTAAGAACTACTTTGCTGTGGGATAGAAAGATTTCTGAGCTGACTGAGGAGTCCTGCCTTGTACATTGATGGATGACTCATAAAGTTCTGTGGAAGCATTTATTTCTGTGATCATTCTGGGATAAGATTATATGTTAAATTCAATTATTTGTTGGTCAATTTATTAAATTGTCCTTTCTTCTTTAAGGTAACAGTCTAAGGCTATATCCTCATGGTCTGTTTCTCAAAGATATTGGTTTGCTCTACACAAACTGAATAGATTGGAAATTTTAAACATGGAATATCTCAAAACTGAACCCAAGTTAATAAATTCTGCCTCTGATTTGTGCATATTAAACTGGAACTTTTGGAATGCTGAAGTACTATCATAGCTTTGCATTCACACTGTTACAGTCAAGGAGAACATGAACAGACCAAGCTTGCTAAACACTTAAAATTTTGTCCCTCTTTCAATATTTTTTACGTGCTGTATCTTTGAATATTTTACATATGCAAAAACCTGTCTGACCTAAGCATATGACTAATGATATTCCCACAGCTTTTTGTAGCTTGGACAAAGTAAAAGGCTTTATGCTCCCAAAAAATACAGCAATGCCTGAATGGCAAAACCTCTAGACCTCACCATCTTTAACTGTCTGTTAGTGTCCACAGACACACAGGAATTTTCTGTTCACTTAAATAAAGTGGTAAGTGACTGAAAGCAGGGACCTTTAATGGAAAATGTCAGGCAACCTCAAATTGAGGCAACCTTATGTGTATTGTCTAGGAAAAAGCTGAGGATGTGCTGTTCATTCTTTTCAGTTCTGAGTAGCATGTAGCATGTGGGGCAGAACTACTGGAGGATCATTTGGCACAGACCATCATGAAACAGTCTTATTTTTTTTACTGTCTGTACAGAGATGCTGAGGTAGGGAAATGTGAAAAATTATAAAAAACTCGACATGCATTGTAAGATTTGTATTCTTCAGCTATATACGCAAAAGGATACAGACTATATCTGATGTGATTTAATCCTAAAAAGCATTCATTCTCTCCACTGCAAAGTGCAAACCTAAATTCAGGCAAAAACATAACATTTATTACATGCGAGTCTCAACACTAATATCCATCCAGTGAAGCAAACAACTTCACCTGAAGCTGACAGATGTCCAACATGATGAATCATAACTTAAAACAGGCATAGGTCAGTGGGACACAACCAAGCAAAATATAGAATAAACTCAGTCTTTCTGATACAGTGGAGTTGCCTGTTAAAGAGGGAAACTCTAAGGAGGTTTTCAAAAGAAGAACTACTTTGAAGGTGCTATTGATCTCACAAAGGTGAGACCAAAGCACAAAGATGCATACTTTAAAATGGAAGACTTGCATCCTTTAGCTCCCACAGGCAAGGCTTGACATTAAATAAGTCTGAGGAAAATCCTGCATAGTCCTTCAAGTAAGGAAAGAAATTGCCTCATAATACATAGCAGCCTGCCACAATGGGAATCAAGAACAATAGGGGAGGAAGTCAAAGGATCAATCCTAACCACATTGTGAAGGCCTCTGCCAAGAATAAGCTTTCTGCATTGGATGCTAATCCTCAGAAACATTTCAATGTCCTTTTTGAGCCTGTTGCTCCACATAGTGTTTTTTGAAACATTTTACATTGGTCAACGTGTGTACAGATCATCAGGCAAACAAATTTAAATGTAATTGCCAAGGTGAGGAAAAGGAGTGTGAGGGGCAGAAGTTCGTGAAAACATACATAAAGAAGTTGCAGATTGTGCTTCTAGAAGAAGAATAAAGCTTTGTGGTTTTTCTGTCACTGACTATAACAGAAGTCTGCTTCTTACATCCTAGTGAAACAGGAGGTTTTCTGCATCCTGGTTTTAATCTCTTATTCGTGTTTGTATGAATGTGGGTGTTTTCAGGACATCCCTGGACAGTTATTAAACCAGTGACCGGTGGAGGCTCTGCTATAGATGGATTTAATTCAAGACCGGTGCTATTATATTAATGGGTTTAATTTAAACAGGACTAGTCTTGCTAGCCAAATTACTGCCATTTAAATCAATTGGCTTAAGGGAAAAAGCAGCCTGACCATAGCCATTAGCCTTCAATTTATTACTGTATCAGTTTTAAACTGGGTAAGGCATATTGCTCAGTGTCTGTCCTCCTGTCCTTTGGTGCTGCTTCCTCCCCCCACCATACAGCAATAAAAGACCTACAGGGCAAAAAAAAAGAAAAAAAAAATAAAGAAAAAAAGAAAATCTGAAACATCACATTAATTTAAAGTCAATGTTTCATGAGCAAAGACCAGGTATCTCGTGAAAGAGACTCTCCATAGGATCCAATACTTGCCTTTGATGTCACCTCATTAAATTGAGATTCAAATGATCTAACAGATGTATTAGTTTAAAAAGACATTTTACTGCATTTTTTTAAGATATAAAAAAGTCGCAATGTCTTTTTTTTTCTTTAACACATTTCAACCTGATTCAAATAGAAAAGCAAAAGGGAAGAAAATGCTTTAGATGTGCTCTTTTGATTTTTTCCAATCTTGCCTGAATAAAATGGAATAGGAGATCAAGAACACTCAATTAATTTCAACACTGGGTGTCAGAGGGAAAAGGAGAGGGAGGAGGGGGGGAATATTATAGATGCACAACACTTAACAAATGCATAGATTGAAAGAAGGAAATATGGGGGGGGAGTGAGATAAAAAACCGTGTCTATATTTTATTGCACTCAGTAAGCTTTTCACTTGTATTTATAGCTGCAATTATATCTCAATGAGGTTTGTCTACAGTGTTGGCTTCACGCTAATTTTCCCCCTCACTGCATTCTTGGAATAGCCTCGGACTGTTTATGAACCAGACATATTGACCTCATTTACAGCTAGCAGTTTAAATCCATAATTTTTCCACCCACAATCCCTCTTTGACATTCCGGCAATGCGGCCGGCTCACTGAGACTGAACTAAAAGTCTCACACTTCATTGAACACCATTATGCGGCTTTATGCTTATAAGCCTGTTTCCCTCAGCTGCCTTTCAGCTTTGCTGGAGATCCGTTTGGCCACAGGCCGGCAGTGATTAACTGGAAGAATCCAATAAATCAGCCTGTCAGCCAGCAGGCTCTCCTCACTGTGTCTACAAATCGACATTTGGATTTGCACTCTCTTTTTTTCCTCCCCCTTTGCTTCTCCTTCCTCCCCTTGCCTGCCTCCCTCTCTCCCTCCTTCCCTCGCCTGCCTCTCTGCTTCTCTTTACTCAGCCCCCATCATCATCTCCCACCCCTCCATCACCTACCCTCCCGGAGGGCAGCCAGCTGCCCCTTTTTTCCCCACTAAAAGGTGGACTTGAAGGAAGGCTATTGTTAGCATGGCTGGACCTTGCAAACAGTCCTTTGGTGAAACAAGTTGCTTTTGAATTGTATGCTATGCCAGCACCCCTCTATTTCCACACTTCATTTAAATTCCATCCTCCTCACACACACACAAACACACACACATATCTTGTTAACTCTTGCTGTTCCGCTTATATCCGACCGAGAGTAATAGAGATGATTGAGAGGGAGAGAAGATCGACTTTCCTGCACTGCCTTTCCCATCTGCTATTAAAACAATAGGCATAGAGAGAGTACAGAAAAACAGGGGTATCTGCCACTGAGCACAAGAGCAATTGTTCTCCACACTCTGTGTGACCTGACCCTTTCTGCTGCTTTTATATTAGAGAACTATAATTAGGTCTTCTGCTTGTTCGTTTGTGTGGGTTTTTTGCCTTTGATTTCAGGTCTTTGGTAAGTGCTGCACTGGCAGCCAGCCTGCTCCCCCAATAGTATGCTTGCAGACATGTTTCCAGGTGTCTCTGTCTGTGCATTGCTGTTTCACAGGGACCTCAATTGTCCCTTCTCTCTCCCCCTGCTTTGGTTGTGGTTCTGAGAGAAGGAAACCTGGACCCCAAGTGCCTGCTTTGTCATGGGTTCTGGAGCCCCAGACAGGGCACTTCACTCCTCCAGCATGCTCCTGGGCTTTATTTTGTGCCATGCTGGACTCTCATTGGTATACCCATTGGGGCCACCCTATTCTTCCATCCAGGATTACATCTGTTCAGCGAGCACAAACATTTTCTTGGCATATGGAGGTCAAACAAAGCACTGCCTAGCAGCTGGGGGAAAGGAGATTACCACAGACTGAAATTTCCTGGGGCAGCCTCACTGGGAGCTCCTCCTTGCCACCACAGCACTGTTGCATCCAGCACGTGTGGCACAGAGGGGAAAGACCTGGGCTGGAGATGGAGTTGCCTACCGCTAGCCAAGCAGTTGTTATCTGTGACAGGTGATGACACTCTGGATATGTCTGCTGTCTCTCCAAATGTTCCCAGAAAAGAGAGGCAAAGCTGGACAGACTTGCCAGTCTCACCTTTGGATGAAATTAAAAAAATAAACCCTAAATGTTTGGGGTTCTCAAGTTCACACTTAAGAAATCGCA
This sequence comes from Lanius collurio, assembly GCA_020086605.1. Taxonomy (NCBI): domain Eukaryota; kingdom Metazoa; phylum Chordata; class Aves; order Passeriformes; family Laniidae; genus Lanius; species Lanius collurio. The sequence goes on from JACBWW010000026.1 coordinate 1,975,425, forward strand.
AAACCTTGAAGGCTTATTTCTTCTCTTCATTACTTCTGGAGAAGGAAGTTCACCCTCTTCTACCAACTCTGACCATTCAAAAGTTCTATGCTGAGGGTCCAAGAACACACCATTGGCGCTAGACCCTAACAGAGAAAAGGAAGGGCAGCTGGAAACTCTGCCTGCCCCATTATCCATGGGTGTGCTGGCCCTCTTAGTCCTAGCATGACTCTTGACTAAAGCTGTCACTTGTATCTGTGAGAAGAGATTAGGCTCTATCACTAAAACTAAATGAGACTTGGATATGAAAGATGCATGGTGGTCCAAAAATACCAAATTTACAGGAAGTAGGAGGGACTGGTAGCTGTTAATTCCACCCCCACTATGAAGGCAGTATGTTGTGGGATGCAGGCAGACAGAATTACCATGTGGAGTTTAACTGGTGGGTCCTTCTCACCTCCTTTCTCCTCAGATGGCAGCCAGAATAACTTCTTTATCAAAACCCACTACTATCATCATTTTCTCTTATCCTCCACAGTTTCACTGGAACAGTGACTGTCTCTCTGTTCTCATTTACATTGCATTGCTTTATTAAAAATAGATGAACAAAATATATGATATGTCTTTCTTCAGGTCAGAAGATAATTTTTTTTAGATCTCAACAAACAAAATATATAAAAGGAAAGAAAATGGCATTTTCACTGAAGTAAAGTACATTGTTATTTCCCTATTTGCAAAACACCCTTTACACTCTTTGGCAATAACTGATAAAAATAAAAAAGATGTAGTTGACATGACATTGATGTCTTTGTAAGAATATATTTAAACTTCATACAACTCCTGGCTATGCTTATTAACCATGTAACTAGCCATACTCCAGAACTTAATTATACACCAAAGGTCTTTCTGAAATTTGGTTTCTTTTTGTTTTCTACCACTCTCATGGCATTTGAAAAAATAAATCTGAGCTGATGAGTTACTTCCTCTAAATTGTTCTATGTGCCTCTGACTTCATCCTCCATGAATGAAAAATTCTCATTCTGCCTTTATACATATATATATATCAGGTCTCTCCCTGATTTTATTTTGTTCTTTGTCCTCTTATATTTTAAATTAATTTCTCTCACAAGAAAATATGTTAGGCCAAATTTGCAGACTCTGAAAATTCTTTGGAATCAGTTTCTGTTATTGCAAGAAGTTCTGAAATTATTATTAATTTATGACTTTTCTTTCTTTATAAAAATTGTACCAACAAATTACCTATAAAACCTTTTTGTTCATTAAACTTCTATACTTCTAAACTTCCATAACATTCTTAACATGGAATGTAGTAAAAAGCATCAGGTTTTGAGAAATGAAAATTAAAACCATCCAAAATGTCATAGTTTTATCTATCTCAAATTAATTTTCACTTTTCAATAAGCCCTAATTTTTAAATACTTCCATATTTTTCTGCATATTTATTTGATTTCTGAATGACACTGAATTCCAAATTATTTATTTTGGGTTGGTGCCAATGAGTTTGTTTTAACTCCTATTGTCTAATTTTAGTATATATCACCCTTCTCTCTTAAGTCTAGTTTATGTTCAGTTTGACATGAAGTAAAATGGCACTTCAAGCTGGAGATTCTGAATTAGAAAGAAAATTAATTATTTTATACTTAACATACAGGTTTTCTTGCACTTCTTAGAGAGTGAAGAATTACAGCTCTTATAACCAGACCTGTGTGCGCCCTACAGCTGTCTTTAAACAGCCACAGTAGGGCACCAGTAACTTCAGTATCTTTCTACTTTTGTTTCCCTTGTGGTGATGTGGGGGGTACATGTAATACATATATAGAACATATAGTGGGGGAGGTATATATATACATATTACCACCTTGATGGTTGGACACTTGAGAAAAGCAGCTCCAAAGGATTTTTTTGTCTAGCCTGAAGGAAATTAAACAGAAGGAAGATTACTTAGAATGTACTGGAGAAATTAAAGCTGCCGTCCTAGAATGAGAGCATAGAAGAATACCCAAATCTACTCTAAACCCTCACTAGCCATGGTCTGGGGTTCCTTCTCCTCATGTCCTTGATACGTGAGCTGATCCTTATGGAGATCCTATTTGGACAAGATCTGCTTGCTGTGTCTTTGCAATACCCAGAAAGCTGTGTACAGCTGCCCCCCTCCAGGTATGTGTCCAAGAAAATTAGGCAGCTGTTGCTGCAGCAGAGGTGGACAGAAGAATCTGTGGGTTATTTATTCCTCTCAATAGATGGTGAAATACTGGTTTGCCTCTCTTGGTGACCGGAGTTGCTCAGGAGTGACCATGCCTTCAATATTTTTGCAGTTTGCAGTGTTTCTTAACACTGCCTGCTGCATTGCCTGGCAGAGGATAGGAAGAGGTCAAGCTGCCAGAAACCTGTCCCTGCTAAGAGTGAGGACTCGTGTCTGTACCCCCTATTGTGCTCCTAATCTCTCTGCTGCTTAAACAGTGTGAAAGAAGATATTTCTGAGTATTAGGATGCAAGTATTTGAGCAGTTTAAAACCTATCAAATACAATAAAACTGATTAATTGATAGTGGTCATTTTGCACTACTGATCCTGGAAACATCTGCCTTGTGTCTACTACCTTTCTGTCTCTGAAGAAGAGTTCCCCAGCCAAATGGACATTTCCATACTTAAAATGATGGAATTCAGTCTGATCCATGTCCACCTTGAATCATTATTCCAAATGGCAGTAAGCTATTTTTCTTACTACTGACTTCTATTACTGATTGCCTTTCATGACTCAGTCGAGAAATATACTTTAATCCTGGGTGTCCTTTCAAATCAGATCTGGTGGGTCTAAGTTGCATCTAAACAAAACCTTAAGTGAGGAATTTATTGCCTTTTAACTGTGCTAGGTTTATTATTTCTGTTTACCATCAAATTGAACTGTTTCCAGCAGTTGCTGCTAAATTTGCCTGGTTTCAGAAGCAGCTAAACCTCCTACTCTAGTTTAGATGGAAAGGTAAGCTATTGCTTGATTTTTTTTTTTTTTCTGTACAGCAGAGTGCTTGCAAGTTATCTCATTAAGGTTGTGTTTCACAGCTATGATGTTGCCTCTTCTCTGTAGGCCCCAAGATCTTTGATCAGAGATCCAGCCTGAGAAATAGAGGCTAGAGGCTAAGTCCCAGTGTATTCTTGGTCCGTTTTCCTGAGGAAGTTTTGTGTATTTAACTAGGCTTTTCCATGTCTTCTGTTGCAGAAAGAAATATCCCTTTTTTACACACACACACACACACACACACAGTCCCAACACTTCAATTCAGACTTGCTGCTGCTCTGCCTCCTTCACTGGCCACATTCTGGCTGTCTTGGCAAGAACAGGAGCACAATGGTAGCAGAAGAAGCAGCATTTCAGGAGTCACTCTGACAGGGTGACAATGACAGAAAGTGAAGTGCTGCAGGCTCACAACAGTGGGAGCAATAGCTAGGAACACCAACTGCAGCCTGTAAATAGGAAAGAGCATGCCCCAGGCATCCTTGTCTGTTGCTTGATACTAGGTGCCTGCTCGGAAAAAAAAAGTTGCCTGCTTTTCCTCTGCTGAGGCCTACAAAAGATGTGTGTTCTTGCCCATATCATGCCCATATTCATGACAAATTGAACACAAACTCTTGTATGCTGTCCAAGCATATAATTTCAGATATTACACAGGCTTCTAGGAAGGCACAGCTTACTTTGTAACTCTCATATCTCTCAAATAATTCAATTGGGGCACATGTAAAGTCTGAATACAGAGTCATGTATGGCACTTTTTTAAATTGCTAAAGTGAAGCACTTTCAATTCCTGGCAAATAGGCTTCTGCTGCTGACATTAGAAAACCAGTAATATGTCTATACTGTAACCACTTAATTATAGGCATAATCATATAATGCATCACTACTCTGTAAAAAAATTTTGCCTGTGAAACTTGTACAGAGACACACAGAGAAACATGAACAGTATTGCATTCGCTCAAACGTAACTTTCAGAAGCGACTGAAAAAACACAGCTTCCTTCCTGTGAGAAGGAAGTATCAAAACTGGTTTTGTTCTGAAGTGAGAAGCAGAAGAACAAGTATCTTCCTAGAACAGAATATTACCTAGCAAAGATCAAGTATTAATGTAAAAATATATTTTAATTTCCATCAGTGTGAAACTTTGTCTCCTTCATCACTCTAATGGAACAGTGTATGTTTTCTAATGGGAAAAAGACTGATTTGGCACAATTTGTTTCTGTCACTTGAAATTTAACTTGATTTTTTCATGAGGTGAGACCTTAACAGTTTGCTTTTCTATCTCCATTTGCACTCAGACATTCCATAAATAAACTAAACTCCCTTTTTATTTTTGCAGAAACCAATCCAATAAATCATACATGGCAAGCTGGTTAAAAGCATTAAAGCATTATTTTTTTAAGGTACCCATCCCACCTCCAGTGTCACCTAGAAGCAAAGTAGATTGTGGTTGGGAGTATTGTGAGGAAAAATTGCCCTCATTATCTGTATGTAAAATTGCATCCTCTTTGACTTTTATGAAGGGTCAGGTGAGATCTGAGTGATACCATCCAGTCCAGACAAGGAATGTGGACAATTAAAAGAATACTTCATCCTCTTAACTGCTTTAAAAAATAATTCTGCCTGTGCTAGCACCTGATTTATTTATGTTTGTTTATTCTCGGCTTCAGGAGCTGATAAGTCTAGATACATGTGGGTGTAAAGCTCATGGGAATGGGCTGAGGAAACCTGTTAGATACTCCATTATGATTACTTAAGTAGTATTCCATTAGAGGGGAAGAACTGATAGGAAAGGAGATGAGCTAATTCTTCTGTTAGGATCACCCCTGGCATTCCTTCTCTCTTCCAGCAAAGAGTATTCCCCATTAGTGGGCTCTCCTTGAAAGAGTGGTCAAGGGGTCATATTGATCAAAATAAACTGAATTACCTATGATATAATATATGCATTCACAGCAAGATACGCATAAATGGAAGGAAAATAATTAGTAATTCCAAGCATCATGGTGATGATGAGACACCTGCAGGATAATCATCCAAATCAAATATTTGTCTCAGCTTCTTCAGATGATCTATCTCTTCCTGCAGCCGCTGAATGTCAGCGGTGCAGAGCGTGTGCTGAAAGGCAAGACTGCCTGCTTGACAAAGGCAGGAATCCTCCTCCTACATGCAGCAGCAAAGCCCTCTTTCCCACTCACTATCATGCTCTGCCCTCAGTAGCAGTCTAAATGTTGAAGGGAATCAAGTATTGCATTGCATGAAAAAAGAGAATCTAATTTACTCAAGGCTTGGCCACAAAACTTCCACACTGAGCCACTTATGCACATAATAAGTTTGTAGAAAACATTTTTCTTCATCTATGCAGTACTTTATGTAAAGGATATTGGCTTTCTGAGGCTCTCAGGGTATATCAATATATGATATTTTGTCTCAGATAGAAAACTTCTTCTCTTTGGAAGAGCTGCTTAGTATTTTTGAAATCCTATTCAAAGAAAAACTAGATTGAAGGCAGGCCAAATACAGAACAATGTGCTTATTTTCCTCATGTATTTGGAAAAATAATTAAGGTGGAATTTTCCCCCCTAATTCACTGAAAGGGTATATTCATTTGACTGGGAATTTCACCTCTGTCTAGGACAAAATTTCAAAAATTAGGGGAAATGTTAGATGGTCTTTAAACCAGACATATGAAGAGTGTTTCCAGGTGTGGCTTCAGTGCTGGCCTTTGCACCAGAATCATTGAGATTTGCATACAAAATGCAATTTATTTTTTTTCTACCAAAAAAAAATCAAGTTGGCACAATTTTGTGTTGACAAGTGTTGCCACACTGGAGGAAACATTTACATTCAATTGTGGATGCTTTCAAAATCCATTTAGGGTTCACAGGACTGCCTGCTGTCAGATGCTGCCAAGTAAAATTGCTGAATAATACCTAAATCTGTTTCCCTTCTGCTTCTACTGCTTTAGTTAATTTCTATGGTTGTGATGACCACTCTTCACTTTCCCTGCAAAGGTTTTGTGTGGCTCTCTGGGGTCACAGAAATTATGACCTGGAGTGTATGTAGGTTTAGGAGACGTGTATAGATCCTAAAGTGTCTGCCTGCTTTTTTTACCTTCCTGAGAAGAAACATATCCTTCAGTCACATCATACAGGTGGGGTAGAGCTTTCAAAACCTGTTAGATTCCTGGGTAATAGGAATCATAGGGCTTAGATGACCAAGAAAGTGAGTAGTAAGTAATTGAAGTTTTATCAATCAAAGTGTCTCACCTGGAATTTCCAAGCCCAACTTATTTTTAAAGATTTGAAACTTCATGTCTGTGTGTAACTCCACTGCAGGTGGCAATAACAAAGCATTCTAGGTTTACTCTTTTATGTGGTTAAAAACTCACATGGATAAAATTTAAGGACTCTGAAATATGGACAATGAGAACGTTTGTTATCTTGTCAGTCTACCTCCCTGTACTTAATTGCTTCTCCTGTGATTTAGCTGAGGACCATCAGGAAAAAATTTAAACATAACAAACATGTGCTCTCTCCCTTCCTCCCTCCATCCTGTATTTTGAATCTTGAATATCACACAAGTATATAAATATGCATATAATTATGTATACTTTGGTGATAATTAAGGTTCAGAGAGAGGTGGATAACCCATGTAACTTCTTGGAAACTACTGCTGTTTTGACTGACCCTTTTTTCCAAAACTTCTGATATTTCAATTGTTCAGATTGTGGCTTACCTGTTGCTTTAATAACTGCAGTTAACATGATGTCAGAACCAGAAAATATTATATGACCATACTATGAAATTTTTTGTGACTTCCCTCTGAGAAAATGTGTTTAAACAGCATCATTCAGCCAAGTTGTTCCAATTTCATATACCTCTTTCACAGTGACGTGAAAAAGGAAGGACAGAGGGAAGCCCTGCTCATGCTCATATTTAGCTTACTTAGAAGTCTGTTTTCCCATTGATAACACATTGCTACCCTAGAGAATGGGAGGGGAACAGTTTGTCAAAGATGTTCAAAATCCTCTTAAGATAAGCATCTCACTCATGTAACCTATATATGATATGGATTACACATGGCTTCTTTCTCCCCCTTGCCTTCATCAGCCCAAACTGATGAAGTAGAGGCATATATTCTTAAGATTCTGTTTCCTCTTCTTTTGCTATAAAGTTAGCAGAAAAATAAAATCCGTGTGTTGGGGTTTTTCCCTTTGCCTATCATGAGTCTAGAGACAGATCAGAAGACATTGTGAATATGAGCTAGAGTGAATGTGACAACAGCCTGTAGCCACACTTCCTAGAGCTGTTAAATCTTGTTAAATCTTGCTAGCTAAGCAGTCAGACATTTCCTGATACTTAAGTGGAAGGACTCAGGTGTATTTAGTAGGAGTGACTGCACTGAATTTTCTTGTTGATGTGGAGCAAATGGGTCACTGCTGATGGCATTATCGCCGTCTGTGGCTTCTAAATATGCTATTAGGGGAATGTGTCAAATTGAATTTTGAACTTTGAATGGAAAATCTCATTGCATAAGAACTTTAAATATTGTGTCCCAACATAACTACATAACTTTAGCAGTAATTTCACTCAAATTGATTATTCAGTGGAACAGTTAATACTTTGTCCCCTTTTATGTGACATGCTAGCATTTTTAGAGGGAACTCTTCTTCAGGGTTTGGGACCAATGTCTTCATATTTGAGAGCACATTTTTCTTTGAGTCATAGTAAAATGCCTATCCGTCATCTTTTCTTCCCAGACATTGAACAGGAGAATTCAAATATGGTAATAAAGTAGATAATGAGAAAAAAAATCTGTATATGTAGACAGAAACTAAGAGAATTATGAAAATTAATTTTACATGAGATCTGCAAATGAAATCTCATTGCTAATACTGATCAGTGTCTTCTTTGGAATTCTAATGTGTCACATCTCCAAGTTTGAAAGTGTTTCCCTCATTTTGCTCATGTTCTTTCCATAAGAATCTGAAATGCTGCTTTCTTAGAAACAATCCTGAAAAAATCAGCGATGACTTTTGACTTAGGCTTAGTTATTGTTTAATCAATGATTTCTCTAGAAAAGATAATATAGTTATCTGAATATATCTAACTTTATTTGCTGTTGGCTTGGGGGTTTTTTTACTTCATCATTTCTCTTCATGTCAAGAACTTATCACTGGGAACCTGAGTGCCAGAAAGTCTGGGAATGGTTTGCCCTGCAAAATATTGCATGGTGTATTTTAGTAGTCCATAAAATGCTGATGCTGAAGAACTTTGCTGAAGGTGATAAGATGATACACACACAAGGCGATAGATTTTAACTGCATTTGAGGATGTTAAGAAAACCTAATCTAAAGATCAAGCAAGGTAGCATATTTATTGTTCTGTGCAAAACAACAGCAACAACAAATCTTTGTAGTAATTGATTTTAATCCTTGAGTCTCCTGAGGCCAGGGTGAATTATTTTTCATGTTCTATATATAGACATTTCTTATAGATATATAGACATGACCTTTGAACATGATGTGTGTACATTAAGTTAAAATATTCTTCAAATTGAATTATCTTTATGGTTTTTAACTTTTAGCATTCCTTCCATATCTGGTATAATTTTAAAGCTTCCATCTTGCATTACATGACAAATAGTCTATAAATCACAGGCATTTAATATTTCTTTGACTATGTCATTTTACTTCATATACAAAATTGTGTTTGTATGTCAGACAGGTGACAAAGAGTAGATTTTTTTTTGTTAATTTCCTCTTTTGTTAATTTTCTGGCTGGCACATTTGGTCTCCTAAAGACTACAGTTTATGCAAGAATGGACTAGAAAAGAGAGTTTGGAAATCAGAGAAGACGAACTTTTTACAATTGTTACCAGATCGTGGCCTTTTTAGCTCTGTGAGAATCTGACAATGTAATTCAGAAGGTAGGTAACTGCCCTAATTTCCTGTTCTGGGTTTCACTTGAAGTCAGGCATGTGAGTAGTCTTTATTTTAGTTTTTGTCTGGTTCAGGTAGTCCATATCTTGGTAATCTATAGGAAAAAACAAAAAAAAAAAACCTGCTTAGAAATTAGTGCCTTGTTTTTACTGAGTGATTTACGTTGAGTAAGCCCAAATTTTATACTCAACTATTCTTCAAAAGGCTAAAATGATTGCATTTTTGCACTTCTATTTTATCATATAGAGAGAGTGAAAAAGATGTAGTTTCTTTCAGGAAACAAACTTTTCCTGATTCAGAATTAAAAAAATAAATACATTTATAAGAGGTAAAGCAAGGTGCCATTTCAGTGATTTCATATTATTATTCGAAAACTCCAAAGTTGGAGGTAGTCTGAGTTAGCGCAGTACAAAGAACTGGATATATTTTTATGTTGAATTTAGCCACTGGCAAGAAAAAGGTTTCTTCTCTGATTGTATGTGCCAGACCTCTGCATAATAGCTGGGGCATCCTAGTGATCTGTTCATCCATTTGATGGAACTTTCAGAAACTAGCCAGGAGCCATTACCCCATACTTCTCTCTGCGTAATCTTCAAAATTTGAAAAGCCTGTGAAAGAGGAACATCTTTTTACTGACATTCCTTGGATGGCAACTTTATACCATAAAGCAGTACTGTTCACCCTTCTTCCCTCTCTGATGTCATATTGAATATTTTTCCTGAGCATTCTTATTTGGCAGTGCTTAGCCTGGTTTTTTAAGGGTCAGATAAAATAGCACTGTTCTGATAGTTGCTGGTAAATAAACAAGTATCAAAAATATTCACATTTCTTTGAACAAAAGATATTTTCTTCTCTGGTGTAATTCTTTAGCAAAAAAACACAGAGAGATCTTTAATCAATGTGGTTCAAAACTTTTGAACCCCATATCTTCTGGGAAAGCACTTGAAACAAGATGGGTGCCCTGTAACTTTGGCTTTGTAAAGGCTCTCTGGGAATGCTATTAAGTCTTGTGTAGAACAAATACTCTGTGAGTTCTTCAGAGAGTCCTCTGTGTGGCAGGAAGGGAGGAAGAGTGTATGAAGAGCCTGCAATGATACACTCTTCTTAAGTGTCTGCCATGAATCTCAGAATCATGTCTGTGCAGAGCTATGTGAATTTGAGAAAACTGAAGTGGTGAAAAAACTTAGAATCTCCCTAATCACCTACTGTCTCTAATGCTTCTTGAGCATAGTTCTAGGACTATGCAAGACAGATAAACCAAGAATTGATGGCCTCCAAGACAGAACAGACAGAGCTAGAGACATTTTGTGAAAACAGGAAATAAGAAAACTCTAAAGATTAAGATACTTAGCATTTTTCTTCTGCAGATTTGGATCCTTTTCTTCAGCTAGAATATGAATGGAAATTAATATAGTGATCTTTCCCAAGGGTTTTATTCACAATTGAGTAGGACTGTCTATATTGACCTCAGTGTCAACCTGCCTTAGATTCCTAGTCTCATTTGGACTATTTCATGTTTCAAAACCTGTGATATAATTTGCTATATTTGAAAATTACTGCATTATAGCCATCCAGGAATAGAATTATAGGGAGAAATGGAGTTCAGCTTCAGAAAACATGAGCAGCATTAGAGTAATGTTTATACAGAACAAGAGAAATTAAACATTGCTTTTACAATAATTCCTGTCTACCTTGTTCCACTGAGTATCATATAAAGGCTGTTTTTGTGTCATAAGTCTTTTAATGAACATGAATTATAAAATTACATTAGATTTACTCTCTTGGAAGTTTTCATCATTGATTTAAAGAATCAAAGGCATCGAGGAGATGGAGACATAAAGTACAAAGACTATAAAATATATAGAAACAAATCTATAGCCACAAACAGAACTGGCTGTTCTAATGTTATGTTTCTCTCAGCCTCATACAAAGAAAATGCTGAGCTCTGTCAGTTTTGAACAAAAGTGAACTCTCTTATATTGCAGGTCAATCCCAAGGATTCCCAAATGCCAAAATGGCCTGTAGCAGACTTCATTGCTGCGATCTTGTTTTCACTCTTATGCTAATGGTGCTGCATTTTCTTTGTATAACACAGGTATATGTGCTTTTTCCTCTCAAATCACAAGGTCTTCCTTTTTTTCCAGCTTTCACATTGATCTTTCTAAGGTTCTTGTGCTTTTTTTGCTCTTGTGTTCTGGGTCAACTTTTTTCCTTTTTTTCTGTGTAGCGGGTCTTCCCACATCAGCAATACAAAGTTTACCTTCAACTAAAAAAAGTAGCACTAAGTCACAAGGTGTAGTCTCACAAGAACTTAAGATTTTCATTTAGAGCAAAATAAAATAAAAACTTCAGGGGGTGAAAGGAAGCATTTTTCTTTCTTTTTCTTGCATCCTTGTGCTCAAAATGCAAAGTCTTTATTTTGACTCATTGATTGATCACAGAGAAATGTGTAGGTAGAGGTAAAAAGGGGAGGAAGAAAAGAGTTTGCTTTAGAAAAGATCTTTGAATTTGAAGTATCTTACAATCAGAATGAGAGGCATCCAGCATAGGCAGAGAGAGCAGCAACAAGCCAAGCTTGATGCCTGTCCCTGCTTATCTTTTTCTGACCTGTTTCTACCCCCAAGAAAGGTTAAGCTGCATGTAAAGCAGAAAGAGGGTTTGAAGGGTCTATCCAATAAAACCTTTCCCTTTTGCAGTGCTGAGAGTGGAGGCAGACAGGTCCAATTGGCCTGAACCAGCTTTAAATCAGTAACTGTTTTTTGGTTTGTTTTTTTTTTTTTTCCTTTTCACAACAATTAGCATTAATAAGAATGACAATAAAAATGCTTCTGCTCTAAAGTGGCTTTGGTGGTTGATTTTTACTCACTCATTTCTTAGTTCATAGATACTTAAGAAGCTTAAAGCCCTTCAAAAGCAATGTTTAAGGACTTGATCCATTCACTTTCTTACCACAATTCCCTTCTTTCCAGCCCTCAAAAGATGTTTTAAAAACAAAACTCTCCAGATAGTCTGGTTTCTCTCTCTCTGTGGCATCCTCTTTACATTTTCTTCACTGTGTTTCTGACTCACTCATCCCTATCAATTTAATCCCAGATGATTGCAGCTCTGTGATTTCAAAACTTGGATGTGGTCTAAATTTCCCAGTGGAAATCCAGAGTGATAAACTATCTTCATCATATTTTCAAAGCTTCTCTTCATGACTATTGCCAGCCTTACAGCTTCTTGCAGGCTTTTGCTGAAGAGATTGAAGGCCTTATGACAGTGTGAAAATGTTGCTTGAGTATGGTTCACCTAATTGTGGAAGTTGTGTTGAGACATGACTGAATGGGAACAAAGCTGAAGCGTGACAACTCCAGAATGATGGACAAGGGACAGGGTCCTGGAGTAACCAGGAGATGTACTGGTTTCTCTTGGGAAAAATGCAACAACAGAAAATGATGTAGATGTTGAATTTTGGCTTTCAGCAACAGGCTCCCTGGCTATCTCTTCCCTGGTTAGAAGTTCTTGCTAAATGCCAGTCAACCCTTTAGCACTGTGTATGCTTATGACCTTCTCACAACCACACCATACCAGCCAGTGTGCCCAGGCAATTATTTTACAACAAACAATTTTCATCTGGATATTGAAGAGGTGGTAGAGCAAGCCAAGGGAAGAGAAAGGCATGTTCAAAGAGAGTTTCAGAAACTGCTCTTTTGAGTGACATGTTGGTCATTGCCCCTTCAGCAGCATGAATGGTACAATTTCATCTTCCTTTCACACTGCTCACTCTGTCATAGTGACTTGTATCCATACAGTTGTATGCTTTTCCTTCCTTCTGCACATAAATGGTAATTTACAATCAAGATTTTTTTTCACTGTACTAATGCAAACATCCTAATAATGTCAGGCTATAGCTTGATTATGAATAGCTGTCTGAGATCATGCAGGAGATACTGAAGAAATGAATTTGAGAACATTGGAAAAATTAAGAAACTGAAAGGACCATTGTTAAAGGAATAAGAAGAAGCAAACAAACTTTGTGTATACTGTGTATACATCTTCCAGCTTTGTGGGTTTTTTTTTGTTCTTTTTCTTTAATGAAACAAAATTTAAATTGAGATATGTAAACTTACCTGTTTCAACTTAGATGCTTGTTTGCACCGGTTTAGGGCATGGACTGGTCATCACTAACTCAACAGTGGTTAATGCACATGCTGCTAACATCTTTTTCTTCCACATATTTTGTCATTTGGTTGCTCCAGTCAGTTTTTCAGCATGTGTACATAAAATATCTGAGAAGTTCAGCTGTGGGTCAAAGATGCTTGGCTGGCTCTATATAAGCCAGTCTGATGTGAAGGAGAATATATCCATGTTCAGCCAATCTGTCCTATATACTCATCTGTTTTCTTGGTCACTAGCTGACGAATCTGTGTTCCACCATCAACTGTCACTAATTTTCTTTTATCCTCTAGATCCTCCTTGTCTTCCCTCAGATTTATATATATATGTGTTCTATGTTACATTTTTGTTTTTTCAGACATTTTTTCTCAACTTTGGTGTCTGACAGTTTATTCAGGATAACAGAAAATTGACCATATAGATGTGAAAAACCTTTTGTGTTTTAAAGAGCATAGCTTCTCCACATTCACCTAATCAGGGCTCCTTTGTCCCTGGGTGATTAAGAACTTGTCCACAGAATGGTTTTCACATTCATATGTCAGATGGACCCAGCAGTTGACTAAATAGGAGTCTGTGTTTTTTGAACTGTCCCCTTGGGATATAATCATCACACACACTACAGTTACCATCCAATTGTTCTCTTATTTCATTCACAAAGATTTATTTTTACAATATTTTTAAGGCAGACAAAAAGAAAATGAATAAAAATAATTAAAAAAAAAAATAGAAAGAAAAAAAGGAAGAAGCACAATGGCCTAGGATCCCTTTTTTCTGTCCCCTGTAACTTTCTGCCATCAGCATTGGACGTTAAAAAAGTTATTAAAAGCACCTTAGTAGAGAGAGGGCAAATAGGCTTCTAGAAAAGAAAGTAAGCCTAAGGCAAGAAACCTGAAGAGATGTCACAAACTCTGATCTAGTGTTACTTTTGGGAAAAAAAAGTCACCATAAACCCTAATATCTACTGCTTATTTTTTGAAACGAATAAGAAATTTCACCATCTTTTGCTGTGAATAAAGTATAATGCAAACGGTGGCAATCCTTTGTAAATTTCTCAAGTCTTATCCATTTGTGTGGTGCTGAATTTGGGACAGAATTAGGATTTTGTTACATCTTACTTTATGAAAAAATGAGCCTTGAACTTATTATATCAAACACTTGCTGGATTATTTCTACAGAAATGTACTTGCCTACCAATTCAGCCAAAGGGATAAAACATCGGCAAGGAAACAGAACTGTAAGGAGAGAAGAATGGCAGTTTTTCAGCTCAGAGTTCCTTAAGCACAAACAGTATCACAACAGAGATGAACCTTGAAAGAAGAAGCTGTCCTGCTTGTCCCTGAGAGCGCAAGCTTATCCTAACATTTTATTTCTGAACATCCTTTAAAGCCTGGCAGAACAAATGAAAGCAATAACTAACAAGACCTTTTGTAGTTCTAATTTCAGGTGGCAGTTTGTACTTTTATTATTTCTAATGCAGCTTGTAACATGCTTCACATCTGATCTATAACATTTTATTTATCTCTTGGTCAATCTTTGACAGAATTTCTTATTTTCAGCTGTTCTGTTCTAACAATTGTTCACAAAATTCATGTCAGACTCTTGTCTCAGTGATCTCAGACTTAATGATTCCATGATTTATTCTTAATCTACTCCAGTTAGAAATCTCTCTCAAAATCTCAGCCCCGTTGAAACTCATTATGCCAATTACATGATGGCAGCATTTGTCAGAGTTATTTATTCACCATTTCAATTGAGAATTACTGGGTACATGCTGATGCAGTCGGCTTATATGTTAGCAGCAAGGAATAAGTTAGTAATGACGTATTTACTATATTCTTCAGCTCATAAGCAATGCTTTTTCTGAGTATTTACACCTCTAAAATGCTTCATACAGGTTTAAGTGATATATGTGTCTCGTGCATTTTCAGTAATTGAATGTGGCTATATGCTTTTTCACATGTTATAGCAATGCAGGCTTTTTCACCATTATGCTTGGGACCTAGTGGTAACTCTTTGTGTTCATAAGCATTAATCATCCATGATGCTGGATTATCAATAGCCTATGTTCCCTGCCATTTATCATGGTATAGGCTTCCTTTGTGTCCTGTGGGTGCACTCACCCTTGCTCTCGAGAACACACCCCTTCTACAGGGTGAAAGGTGAAGGAGACTTTGCACTGCTTTTTGGTTTTCCTCTAATGATGATATATAGCAACAAATATGGCAGTTTATATGGCAGCTGCCTAACTTCCAAGCTGACTTGCAGAAGAACTGATCAGGGGAATTACCTGACTTTAGATAGCATTTTACTATAGCACTGTTCAAATGGCACACATGTGGCAAATACATAGAACAGAGTATAGTTAGCATCTAACAGGCACATTGTTAGTCCAGCTAACGCTTTCCATCTGTATGAATTCACCTCATTTTTTGTATTTATTGGGTAAGGAGGAAGAGAGGTGGAGATTTTTTTGGCCCTAATTACTGGTACAAAGCAAATATATTTGTATAGCACTTGATTAACATTGACCTAGATTAAAGACTACCCTGAAACTTAAGGGGTGAGCAAAATTACTTCAGCTTGTAGGGCAAGACAGTTTTGGACTGAATATCTTGTTTATATGTTTGGAATCTTAGAAGAGAACAGTTCTCTTCCAAGCATGGTACTCTGATGCTTACAGCCTCTGCAACATTAGCAGACTGAAACAGCATGTGTTTCAGACAAAGTCAAGATGAGGTCTTCTGCTAAGGTGACACAAGAAATTATATAGATGACTACAGGTTGCTTAGAGATGACTAGTATATCATGCTAATGTGATCACTGTATGGAATAATTGCACTTTATGTCAGCAGTTCTGGTGACTGTCTTCATCAGTGAGATATTTCCCACTACCAAAAAGCTGAAAGCATGTCAACCCAAACTCCTGTGTTAAGCTGTAAAATCAGTGACATTGTATTAACCAACCTTTTATTTTTCTCTCCTTTCTCTCTGATCATAGAACTGGACAGCTGGTCAGTCTGGGTTACAGGGTGCTGTGACAGACTGTGCGGTTGCTGGCTGGAGCAGGCTGTGTGAGGGAAGGCACAGCCGGGCCCTGCTGAGGCGAGGCCCTGCCCCGCACAGCCCAGCCCGGGCCTGCAGCCCGGCCCCAACGTGGCCGCCGCTCCCTGCCGGACCCACTGCCCACACCCCACCCCTGCAGCCCCAGTCGGGCCTCCCAGTGGCCAAATTGCCACGAGTCCCTCCTGGGGGAACGGCCCAGGAAGGCCAAAGGGTATTTAAATCACAGCTGGCAGCAAGCACTTGTCCTGACCCTATCTCCTCTTGGAAATGCTACCAGCTAACACTGCTGGAACCAGGAGTGGTAGCTATATTTGTTCTTTTATATATATTTTCTCTCTATCTGCTTCTTCTTCTAATTCCCCCTTCCTGGAATTTTGAGTGACTTAAATTAGATCAGATGGGCTTGGACTTTGCTACACTGAATGGGCTAAATTAATCCCTGAAATGTTTTATGTTAATTGAATGCTGCTCTACACTTTTGCCAAAGTTCTCTGATTTTCTGAAGGTTGTTAGTAAAGTTTTTTGTTCTTTGTACCTTGAGAATATTTTGTCAATACTTCTCCTTGCATCTAACTCAGGGTACAAGAGAAAACTGTAAGTCCTTTTAAGAGTCTCATCTAGCCAATCTTTGGGGCCTTAAAAAGAGAATTTACCCATTTGCAATCTGCATGCTACAATGTTGGCATAATTGTCACAGCTCTAAACCCAATACAATGTAGAGGCGAGCTGCAGGCAACCCAGGAGACTCCTGGAATGCGTGGAGGATAACTTCCTGAGACAGGTAATAGATAGCTCTACCACAGAGAATGATGTGTTACTGCACCTGGTTATCACCAATGTAAGCAAACTAACTGGGAGCAGCAAGAGGAAGCCTGAGCTGCAGTGATCACACAGGTAGAGTTTGCCAACCTGAGGAATATGGATTAGGACCCTGAATTTTAGGAGGAGGAGTTAATCTGTATGACCTTCTGGGAAATCGCCTTCTGGAACAAGAAAGCAGAACAGAACTGGCAAATCTTTAATGAAACTTTCCATAGAGCACCACAGCTCTCAACTCTCGTGTATGACGACAGGAAAGGATGTTAAGAGACTGACATGGATGAATCAAAATCTTCTGGTCAGACTAAAGGGCAAGATGCAAATGCACAGTCAGTGTATGTAGAGGCAAGTAACTTGGGAAGAATATAGGGACACAATCCAGTTGTGTAGGTATGGGATGAGGAAGATCAAAGCTTGGCTAGGGATAAACTTGACAAGAATAGTAATAAAGGCTTCTGCAGGTATATCAGCTGTAACAGGAAGACCAACCACACTGATGACACAAGTGGCAAACACTAGCTATGGATAGGGAGAAGGCAGTGGTACTACCCCATCCCTAGAAGTGTTCAAGGCCAGGTTGTATGGGGCCCTGAGCAACCTGATCTAGTGAGTGGTATCCCTGTCCACAGCAGGGACTGTGTGATCTCTAAGGTCACTTCTAACCCTAACCATTTTATCATTTTATGGTTCATTCTCTTCTGTAAATATATGTATGTGTTTCTAAAAGGATTAGACACAGAAATTTGTACTTATTATTATAAATTAATTTGATTTGTTCAATTTAAGTCACAAAAGACAAGAGACAGATAAAAAATAAACTTCTTAGACTGAGTTTACTGGACTAGATTTACAGGGCACTCTGTTTGAAATGTTAGAAACAGCTTGTTGTTATTTTTACTCAACTCTTCTAAAAATAAAAACATAATGTTGGTTGGATCTTTGTTTTGCTAATGGACATTAGAGAATTCTTCATTTAAGAATGCTTACAGAGAATTAGGATGGAAGAAGTACAATTACTTTGAAATATCTGTCACCAAAAGCTGGGTACCAGACTGATAAGTGTCCTTATTTTGACCTGGGTCAGCAAATGTTATTCATGGCAAATGCTGTCCTCTACTAAATTTCAAAAAATAACCTGAGGGTTTATTAACTGCCATTGGTGTAGCTGATTTCAAAATGTAGGTCCTCAGTGTTTGCACAGATGTTGTACAACCATGGAAACCATTAATTCTCCCCAGCAATTTTCTGCCAAGTTTTTTATATGTTTCTCTTGTGGTTGCACATGACTGTCAAAGCTTGGTAACATTAAGCACCTGCATATTTCACTGCAGTGTCTTATCTATCTCACATGAAAGGTCTTATCCAGTAGACATTCTTAGTATATTTTTTGCCTGTCATACCTAAAGACAACTACATCTCTGAGCCAGTGCTCAAGAAGAGTATTCTACCAGGTCTGTTGGAGATCATGTTCTCTAGTATCTAGTTCATAAAAGGGTGTTTGAGCACTATTCTTGGGAGATGACTCAGGCCATCACACTCAAGGATACTCTTATACTGTCTTGTCCTGAGTCAGCTTCTTTGAAGCATAAATATTCAGCAGCAGAAAGAGGGTGTTTTCATAACATGTGTATGATTTCTGTGTGAGAGAAAGATAGAGATTCCATTTTCGTCTCGAAAAGGCACATAAAACCTAACCTAAAACAGTCAAGACCAAAGCCCTCTTCTTCTCTTAAGTTTTGCTTATTTCATTCTTTCTGTGAATTCATATTCAAATTTACTTCTTTTGCTTTATAGCCTTCATTAATTCCAAGTGATGAGTGAAGTTAATGGGAAGTTTTCTTACCACTATGGTGCAGATTTAATGCATGCTTAACAACATAGAGAAAACCTGTCTCAAACTGAAAGCAAAGAGAATGCATAGGCTCCTTGAAAGGTAAGGGTTATAAAAATAAATTGCCAACATCTTCACTGTTTGTTTCTCAGGGGCTGAGCTGCCACTAGTGCATTATGCATGTTGTTTTTTTAAAGACACTAATTATTTTACATTATGTTTATTAAGCTTTTTAAATCATTGCTATTCACCAGCCACCCGAATTCTTCAAGTGCAAACCAAAGAAATAAAGGTCATCCATGGCTTTGACTTGCTTTTGATGAATATGGTCTGCATAACATTTACCACAACTCAGAAGAGAAGCCATTATTTAAGTAAAGCCTGTTATTGTTCATTAGTACAAAGAGTGTGCAGTAAATACAATGAAAGATTGCCTGGTTTACTATATCTTTGTCATCCAAAGCAGCTCCATGAATAACTACAGGGATTTGTCTTTGAATGACTTATTTGCTTGCTGCCTAATAAATAACATGTAATTAGGTTAATATATTGTTTCCTAGTTATGCTAGCCATGTAGTGGAGGAAAATAAAAGGGTGATTTCAGATACAAAAGAGTGGTAGATAATTTTAACACTATCCCTTAAAATACTTGGACTCATTATGTATGGTTTAAACTGCTGGGAGGTCTATGTGTAAAGAAAAAGCAGGAAATAGGTTTAATGAGTTCTTTATTACTCAGGTCATGAGTTATTACACAGGTAGTATAAAACTGCAGCAACTATTCTGCATTGAGTAAGACACCCATGGTGACCTGACACTGGAGAATGAAAATATGCTGTGCTAGTGTACATGTCTGGATGTTTTACTCAATCTACCAACATTTTTTCTGGAGCTGGTATTTCAGGATCAACAGTGAATAAGTGTCCATTGACTCCACTGGAAATAAATGTATGATGAAATGCTGTGAGAAGACCTCATGGCACTCAGAGGACTTGCTTGTTTACTGTGTGAATGTTGAACAGGCTAAATGCCATGATGTGTAAGGGCAGTGATTATAAACAACAGTAGGCAAAAAAAAGTTTTGTTAGCTCTTTGCTAAGAAAACAATGAATATGGAATCACCAGTGATACTTTAAAAAATTATAAGCTTGTTCAGTAATATGTTTGCCTGCTACAATCTTATTTCAGAAGAAATTTAGGCACGCTCTTCAGGATGTTGAGACAGTGCTTTTGTCCATTGTGCCAATTTTAGAATTTTCTTAAACTGCTGATCCCAAATCACCCATCATTTTCAGAATTCAGTTTTAGAAACAATGAGGAACAATGGTCTTTGTATATCTGAGTAGAAACATGAGTGATCGTAGTTGAAATTATAATGCAATTTTTCTCTTTTAAAGCAAATATCTTATTTATTCCCTAATGCCACAAGGTTTATGAATTTTCAAACAGGGTCCCATATTGAGAAAAAAATCAAATTCTGTCATGATTTGCAATCAAAAATGTACTCAAATGGTTTTTCCAAATCTCTTTATGCTAGCAGGGGAATTACAGGTGAGGTTTAAGTATCAGTGACACAGATTTTCTACTGCTTTTCCTTCAGTAGCATCTTAGTTCATGTTTGCTGTTTATAAAAGATGTCAAAGGTTCAGTCCTTGATCTTAACCAGACTGAAACTACTCACCTGTGAGAGTCACCACCTCACACAACAAGCTCTTTTCCTGACCCATACTTCTGAGGCAGCATGGCCCCTGTTGTTGGTAGAGCCCAGAAGAGATGATGTTGTTGTCATAATCAGTGCAAGTTGTCATAAATGTTGTCATAATCAGTGCAAGTTGCCAAGGAGATTGATTTTCCTCAATAAAAATGAAAGGGAATCAGATATATCAGGTGATGAACTAGATTTGTCCATGCAAATGTTGTTTCCTATAATCTGTGGAAGGTTTTGTCCCTGGGACAAGGGCTGACTTAGTTGGAAATGATACAACTTTAAAAAAAATTATGTTACTTTAGTGAAGAATTTGTTCTCCTTTGCCCAGGGGCAGGGAAATTGAAGGTTCTCTTTAAAAGACTGTTCATCTGGTAAAGCCTGATGGGCTACAGATTGGGACTAGACAGAAGACACCTGGGAGATAAGTGAACATTAGCGAACATTACCCCAAATATCAGCCCCTGAAGAGGTTCAACACACCTGGTCTGGGAAAAGATTGACGAGAGAACCAAAGAATGAAGACCAAATAAGCATTGAAATTGAAGGGATTGATAACAAACAGGTGATTGAATACTAAGAGCTGTGTAATTTAAGGCCAATGTACCAGATTTTTGGGGGTTTTCTGTATAGGTATGTGAAAAGTCTGTTAAAGAACCATGTGATGAAATGGTTTTCACTGCACCAGCCAGGCATGTGTCTATGAAATGATTTCTATAGCACATACTGGCCAGAATAAAAATAATGCCTTGATTCTCTAACACTGAAAAGATGCTATTGGAGAATTTCTGTTTTCCCCACAGTTTTGGTAACAACTTGGTTGAAAGACACTTCATTGGTGGGTGTCAGCTCTCTTTCTGTCTGTTCTGTGTCCAGCTAAGATAGAGTTAATATTCTGTATGGTAACCCATTATGTGCTGGTTCTTTATTTCCTTTTTTGGTAAAACAGTGTTGATACACCAATGTTTTGTCTGTTGCTAAAAAATACCTGAACAGCTTCAAGGTCCTCTGTGTTTTGCCCCTGTTCCCAAATTGAGCAGGCTTGGGAAGGTCAAGAAATTGAGAGAAGACGCAGCCATGAGAGCTGACCAAATCTAACCAAAGTGATACCTTATACCATAATTTGTCATGTTCAGCAGCAAAAGTTCAAGGGGAGGGGTAAGACAGGGAAGACATCTGTTCTGGTGTTTGTCTTCCCAATTAGCTGTTATGTGTGCTCAGGCACTACTTTCCAGGGAGTGGCTGAACACCTGTCTACCCTACCCATGGCAAGTAGTAAACAAATTCCTTTATTTTGCTTGCATATACAGCTTTTGCTTCACCTGTTATCTTTGACTTGATCCGTGGGCTCACTCACCTTCTTTCTATTTTGTCTCGATCCTGCAGATGTGTGGGTGCTCAGTTGTTCTCTAGAGTCAACCCACCATGTTTTCCTTGTACGCTTGGGACAGGTAACATGCGTTTTTAGAAAAGTAAATGGTAACTCCAACCACAGCTCTAAGATTTCTCCTGCTCCTTTTGTATCTTGCATGGCATATGTTTTGTACCAACAATCTGTTATCAGCAATTTGAAAATCAACTTCTATTCCCTAAGAGTGGCTACAGGCAACTGACTCTGCACACACTGCTTTGAACATCTAGCCCTAAGGCTCTGGCAAATGCACTAAGGCAAGAAACTTCAGAGATGAGATTGTTCCTTTTGTCCTTACCTCACCCCATTGGATTTACCAGCAACTACTATTCACTGTTTGGCCTGTATCACAGCTGTTCCCAGTCCTATGCATTGCCAGAGGCACAAAGGGACAGATAGGAAAAGGTGATCAGCTTTCAGTTTGAAGTGAAATGGTAGGTCAGTTCTTCCTCAGGTTCAGAATAGACAGGAATATAAAACATGACTTTGGTGTGCAACACCTGATATGTTTTGAAATGTGCAGTGTACCCAGTTTGAGAACAAGATAGTATTAACCCCTCAACTGCATGCTTCCCAAATATTTTCAGTCACATTTCCTGAACTATTTAGTAAATGACTGATTTTAGTGCACATCTAGCCTGCTTAATAGCATTATTTAATGCTGTGTGTTATTTTGGGTAAAGTTGCTGTAGATTTTTAATAGGGAATTGCATCAAACTTAAGACATATATTCCTTGATCTTCAGCAGTTATGATTTGTAATTAATAAATAAATATATCATTTACTGGAAATGAATCTTTATTTATTGTCCCACTGCAAACTGATCCTTTGCATGTTTGTCTCCTGTCAATAATGCTTTAAGACTTGTTGGCTTGTTTATTTAAATCCTCTAGACAACCATCTATTATGAATTTTACATTATGTCCTTTTATATCAGCTGCCTGCATGAGCAAATTTGAAAGATAGTGGTGTGCACACAAACACATACATGGCTGTCTATTTCAGGCCAAGTTTCTTGTAAAACAAGAATCTGAAAGTCTGACTTGTAAGGGCCTTTCATTACCCTCCATCCTCCCCTTATATTTTTGCTCACATTGAAAAGGACCAAGATGGCCCCTTTTCAGATTTTAAGTATGCCCAGTTCAGGGAAATGAGTGCTAGAGAACTGCTGAACCAGAATAAACCAGAATAGGACTGAAGTATTTGCTTAAATGTTTTGCTAATGCACTTTAATGCAGTGCTTACATTAGTGGCTGTGTTAATTCAGTATCTATTAGCTGCAATTCAACAAGGTGATCAAGTAAGGGCATAATGTAGCACTGCCCAGTCCCCTGCTTCATCACCATTGGCTCCTAAACTTGAAGTTAAGTGTATATTTAACTACTTTACTGAGCTGCCTCTTTAGTGAATATGTTTTATTTAAGGTTATCTATAGTTAATAATTTTCCAAGCTAAGTATTCTGCCTTCCCTCCAGCTTCCTTCATAGTCTGTGTTTGACTATGCCACTGCCCATGAAATAATTAGTCAAGGGGGAAAAAATGTATCTTCTAATTAACACAGACAACATAAACAGAATAGTGGCATTCCTTAGTGCAAATAAGAGAGCTAATTATTTCTTCTCCCCCTAGTGTGGGAGAGACAACTGCAGAGATAGGGAGGAAAGCTTTCTCCATTGCATTGAAGGGGTTGTACACCATTTATCAAGCTGACTGCTCTGTCATATCAGTGGAAGGACCCTGGAGAGCCCTGACCATGAGATTGAAGGTTGGTACCAATTTACTGCAACACAAATGCATTGAACAGGAAAGAGAGAGCTTCTAATCTCTTCAATTTTCTTACATTACCCTGAAGGCTAGGGAATTAAATGAAACAGTAGCTGGTGACAACTTTAGAGGATCCTGAATGCATGACAGAAGAAGTACTAAAATAGCTCAATAGTTTTATTTTACACATTATACACTTTGTACATTTATACATTTTATACGTTAATCTTACCCCTGCATAAAGAAACAGGTTATGCCTCTTGGATATATCTTCTCAAGAGAAGGAGAAAAGCTTACTGAATTCAGTATCTGTCTGATTCAAATTTGGTTGCAATGTGTATAAAAAATATATTAAAATATGTAAAACCAAACAAAACATATCCCAGGGTCTTGTAATTTTCTTTTAGTTCATTGATTTTGGCAAACTTGCATTGCATATTTGATCTTTAGCAGTGCCAATATCTGTAAAATCATTAGAAGAATTTGTTGTGCTAGTCATCTCTCATGCCTACTTCATCCAGAGTCCTTACACCAGTCTCTGCAGAAAAGGGAAAGAGATCCATCCCCACACTGTGCCAATGAGAGGCAATCAAGGTATTGTCCAAGCACTTTCACTGGAGAATGTTTTAAACACCAAACATCCAGCTTTATTTCCTGATTTGTCATTTCTCATCTTTCATTAATTATTGCAAGGGTGAGTATTTCTATTATTTATATATAAATGTCCATCTCCATCGTTAAATCTTGCTTGTTTCTCATACTGCTGAATGCCGCAAGGAAAACTCCTCTCTTCAGAGACTACAGTGTTAATTCACAAAAGTATGAAAAGAAGGCATTTATATGGCATCATCGTCATCTGCACAGATTTAATTCTTGCTCAAAACACGTAGCACCTTCCTTTACAAGACTACGCACAGGAACAGCTGCATTCCAAGTGCCTCTAGCAAGATATAAATAATAATAGTACTACATGGTTATATATAAATGGGAATAATCTTAAGGCATCCCTATACCGTCAATTTAAAGGACAGCTAAAGGCCATCATTTCCCATTTCCTAGTAGGCTGGGGGAGTGGGGAGTCACACAATAAAAGGACATACAACAATTATTATAGCATTACCATTTGTAATCCTAGAGCTAAAGGTCAGTGTGGTTTGCTACTGTAATATTTCCAGGGATTTATAACTTGCCTGCATAAAAATTTTCTCCAGGTTAATATTTTCTACATTGAGTGTTAATCTGGATATGATTTTTTTTTCAGGATAAAAAAGGAAGAAAATATTTCACTATAGGTACGAATACCAGGTCCTAAGTTGTTTTAAATTTATGCTCTCTTGTAAACATTTACATTTTAGACTTTAGAACTCTGCTTTAGGAAGTGAGATCTCAGATAAAATAAATTGAAGTGATTTCAGAGTTTGAAAATAAAACAAAAAATAATAATATTGAAATCATTATTTTCAGGTTTTGTAAGGCCCAAAGCATTTTTGTGTCCATACACATATGTCATGTACAGATTTTATTATTTGCTAAATGGGACATGTTTTAAACAGATAATTCCTTTTTCAACACTGAAAAATTATTTTATCTGGACTATAAGTAGTTATCTATTATCACAGGAAGAACATAACAGTTCTGCAAGATAAGTACCATTTTCTCCCAGGAGAGCTGCTGAGCATCTAGGCCTCAGAGCAGTAAGGTATTTGAGCATGTGTTTTCCCAGTGAGCCTCCCCCACAACTGGGGCAGGGGCTGATGGTCTCTGTGATTCACTGCCCTGCATTGCAAGGGCTTCTGCTGTTTGTTGGAAAGCTCTGTAGGGAAACTGCTGCCTTCCCAGGCCTGTAGCATCCCCACACCTTTACTTCCACCGTTAGTGATGACTTCCAAAAAGTCTCCTTGCTCCCACTCTGTGTCCCACCCAAGTGACCAGCTTTCCCCCTTCTACACAGATGCATGCTGGTTCCAGGTGTGATTGCAGCCCTCTCAGCTGTCTTAGCACCTTTGCAGCAGAGTCTCACTGCAAATCAGTCTGAATGCTTCAGGTTTAAAACAGTCTTCTTTGAAACCAGCTTCTTATGATACTGTTCTTGAACATGTTCCTTCATTAAAAATTAATCAGGCAGATTAAGTAGATTTTATCCTCCCACTTCCTGCAGTTTTAAGCTAGTCTTTTTTTGCCACATGCCTCATCTAAAAGAGATGCACCCACATAGGGGTGCTGGTCCCATGGACCAGGACACATGAGGCATAGTTTTTAGGCTTTTCCCAAATTTAATTTTTGCCTCTCCTTCTTTTTGAAGAGAAATTCACTCTTAAATAGTAAACCCAGTCATTACCAGGTCATGTGGCTTTGAAGAAAGAACTGGTGTGAGGGGCTTCATGTTATGAATCTCTGGGAGGGAGATGCCTCTATTTCCCATCCTGAATCCTTATGTTCTTTGTACAGGGGAAGTCATGTGGAGACTTAGATCTGGAAAAGTCTCATTTCCCTTGTCTCTCTTTTCCTCCGTTACTGTCATCTTCTATTTTTTTTCCATCTTGATCTTTGCTGACTTTGTTTATTTGGATGTTAACTCTTACCCAGCACAGCACCATTCTCCAGAATCCATTATACAGCATCTAGCCAAACTCATGCACCTCTGCATACCTGGGAACAGACCTTCAGAAAGCTCTTAAACCTTTTCCTGTCATCTGAAATCATGATCTAGTTTATGTTTGTTCCTGTTTTCTCCCACCTCTGTGAATTACTCCTTTTTTTGCACTTTTTGAGATTTGTTTTATTTTGCCAAATTATGTCATAAATATTTTCAAAGAGAAAAATGTATAATTTCCATCCAAACACAATCTCTTGAAAACACTAGTTTATCAAATGTTTACATATTGCTCAGAAACTTGGAGTCTTTCCTCATACTAAAATATGCCCAAGACTTTAAGAAATAGGTTTAAATACTGTTTCTAGTTTTAAATCAAAAGGAAATAGATGACCGCAATCTACTAAACTGATTTGCAATAAGATTATGTCCCAATCTAGTAGAATTTTTGAGCTTACTCACTGTGTATCAGCATTTCCTATTTTAAACTTTCATTCAACATGAGCCCGAAAGAAACAGTGCTTCCCTTTGTCCTACTGCAAATTGTAAGACTCTGCAATGCAGAATTGTGACGATGAATCTGAAAACTGCTTTTCCTTCATTGACTAAATTATTTCCTTTTTGTGAGGAGACTTCTTCTTTGCAAAAGCATGTTAAATCCCTTGTCTAGGCATTTCTTCTGTCCTTAAAAGGTAAATGGCTTTGTGGTGGTTTTTTTCCCTTTCCTCATTGAAAAGATTTTCTTTTAGAGTGTTTTCTATTAATCATTACCCACATTGTAAGATCTAATCCTAAGAAGCTTCCAAAAATGTCAGAATCTTTTAGAATGCTATCTTTTTGAGCACAAATGCTAAAAGAATCTATTTTAATGTGAGCACAGTTCCTGATATCTGCAGCTGTAATGCCTTTTCAGGTAAGAAATATCATGACATTTGATCTACTGTCATGGCGGCATCTGTGCAGTCTAACTCAGGATGGCTGAGGGAGATGATAAAATACTACTTTTATTAGCAAGGATAAGAATTAAATTGCTTTCTACAGAAAATGAAATTAAGATGAATGAAGTAATTAGCCACTGAGTTTTTATGTTTTGGGGTGTTGAATGTTTGGGTACTGCTCTTAAGAAATGATGAAAGTAAGTACTCAAGGTCTAACCCTGCAGAGGCTAGATTCCACTGACTTTTTGTTTTGTTTTCATATTGTTTGTTTTCCCTTGGGGCATCTTTAATTCCAGTGTCAGGAGGGTATGCTTCTTGCTATTGCAGAGCACTAACTGAAGGAAGGGTCTGTCACAAACCTTTTAGAAAACCTAGAATTGTGTCTTTCCTAAAGAATGCTGTTTTGTTACTTGTATCTTCAGCAGGAAAAGGAATTTAGGTGCTTCAGTCTTGGTGTGTACTTTGAGAGAAACAGGTTTGGTGTGGGTTACTGTATACTGAATGAGGCGACAGCAAATGGAACTGCATCACACATCCATGAAAATTACTTAACTAATTTAATAGATCCTTTCTGTGCAGCCTGACGTTTTCAGATTTAACACACCATCGATCTGACTAATTAGACTGGGCAGAGGGCTGAGCTGAGAGCCACAAGGGGTTTTCCATGCCTCAGTCTCTGTGCCTCATTGCTCTGTGCCAGGGGAGCGGAGCAATGGGTCATGCACCCACCTGGAGGTCACCCGAATGTGCCTGTTCCCCTTGGCATGGTGCAGCATGGGGCTGTGACTCCAAACTGCTGCAGCCCTTTTTTGTCACCAGCCCCGTCCCACATCCACCAGGGAAGTGGAGCTCTTTCAGCTGGAATAGGGTTAGTACTCCACCGTGGGAAGAGGCTAGGCTTACAAGATGGGACAGGGTGTGTCATCACTGTGTCTGCTTGCTGATACTGCCAGTGACCTTCTCCTCTCCTTGTCCTGACGAGGCTCAAACTCCAGAGGATCCAGTGGGCACTTGTCATTCAATTAGGAGCCCCAGCTTTCTGGCAACTTTTTGTAGCCCCTCATAACATTGTCAAAAGCAGTCTTCAGACACTGAAACTTGGAGGCAGAAGGCAGGTAGATGTATCAGGGAAAACACCTGAATGAGAAATGACAACTGCGCATAACATAGGCTTGGCCAGCAAGCTACTGGAGGGAATGTGAGAAACTGCATTGCCATCCAATGTGTCTAACTAATGCTCCTTAATAGGTGTGATGAGTAAGACAGCTTAAAAATACATGGAGCTTTTACCTTTAGAAATGCATTTAAACATTTGTGCTGTGATTTATCTCTTTCATAACATATTGGCAACAAGAGATGCACTGGAAAGCAGGACACTAACAGCCACTAAATTAGTAGCCACATATGTTGTGGTTTGCAGAAAAAAAGTCTTTTGTTTATTCAAATTAACCTATAAGTACACAATTTCACAAAATAAAAGCCAGAAGCTTTGGTAGGATCAGAAGGAGAGAAGGGGACTCTTATGCACTAAGGAACCAGCCCTATTTCTTATTCTGAGGCTTGATAATTTTAAAAAATGTGACAGCTAAAACCCACTGGCACATGCTGCAAAGAAGGATGTGATAAAATAATGCTACTCATCTTCAAGGCTGTCAGTTCAGCAATCAGTACTTCTATTCATCTCTGCGGCCTGCTAACTCAGTGCTACCATGCGATAGATAAACCCTAATCCAAGTGACAGCGTTCAAATCAGAACTGATTTGATTGTTCACATATGATACCACAAGACACCAGAAGCCTAAAGAGTTTATAAAAATGCCTGGATGTCTCTTGTAGGCACACTTCCCCTCAGAATATCTTGCAGTATAGGATACACTAGCTCTTAAACCAGGGGTAATTTGTAGGTCACGAAAATGCTTTGGTGGCACAGTCAGTTCTTATCACAATCTAACTCTAGCTGGAGCAGGGAATGCTCAAAAATAAAATATGGTTCAGACCTTGTGAAACCCACCTATTCTGCTTTTAAGTCTCCCTTGCAGGAAGTGAAATCCCTTTCTTTCTCTGCAGAGACCAGACTCACTCTTGAAGAGATCAAACATGAATACATTTGTTTCCATGCATAAAGCAGAGTACATGGGAGAGTGGTTTTATGGCACACACATCGGTGTCTCTAAAGTCATCCTTGCCTCTCAGGATGCAACAGAGCGCCTTTCAACAATAGCTGCAACAGAGCTGCTATTCAGACCTGAGGCAGTAATTGGGATTTTGCAGGAGTTCAGTGGGAGTGTTATATTTAGGTTTTGAAACATAATTCTGAACAAAGGTCTGACGATACGGTACTTTGTGGAGATTTCAAAGTTTAGTGTGCCTTTATTTTCATACTTTTCACTAGTGTATTCTGAAGTTTTAGGTAACACTAAGGAAAATAATTGTTCAAGTAGTTCAAGAAGACAACGGCAATGAAGTAATTGAAAGCAGAATGTGACCTGTAGCTGTTCAAGATCAAGAATAAAAACTGAATGACTTTTCAAGGAAATTGTCAAAGTGCCTGAATACAGAGTGAAATTATGGGACTTCAAGAGACAATGGGTCTTCCTCTTGTGTCCGTGTCATTTCACAAAACAAAGGGTAAAGTTCTCTTTGTAGTCTTACATTGAGGAGAACAGATGTCTCCATTTAACAAGGCACTTAAGCCTGTGTCTTGTTTCAATGTTAGGAAAAAAATTCTTCACTCCTGGGCTTTAAATACTCATTTGAACTAGGATAGCGAAGCTAAGTTTCTCTGCAACCATACTTTGCATCAATCGGTGCACATGTAGATTTCCATACACACATCTATCTATCTAGATTTCTTTCTATTTTTATTTATTTATTTATCTACTTTATTTATTTATTTGTTTGTTTGTTTATTTATTTATTTGCAAGACTGTGTGGTTTTTCTTTTTCAAAGAACAGGAGTGTGAGAGATGTTTTTCACACTTTTTTTGCATAAAAGGAATTGTTGATCTCATAGAACTACTATGTATTTTCTATTTATTTTTGTCATGTTGATTAAACTATATAAATGTATTCTTTTTTTTCTAAGCATGGCTTTAGAGGCACATTGAATAATATTTTTCTCAGGTTATCCTCCAGAGAAAAGCAATTTAAACTTGTCTATATCATACCATACTTTTTTTCTTGGTGTTCTGCTTATTCTATCTTTGGTTCTGCTTTTGTTACTTGTTATGGGATGAATGTTTATAGAGAAACAGAGAGAAGTCCTGTACTGAAATATTATCAAATTGTCTTGAGAAAGAAAAAAATTGCCACACGCAATGTACAAAAGCATACAGACCACCTATGTGCGTACTTTGGGATGTCAGAGGAATTTCAGCACTTGTTAAATTTCCTGAGACACTTGTGAGAGCTTTAGGCATTTAAAAGTCTTTTAACTCTGATCTCTCGGTTTTATTATAGGTGGTGTTTTTTTCAGTACTTTAGGCTGCTGTTATAACTACTACTGTCTTTATACTACATGTAGGATCAAATTGGGAATTTATATTGTACTCAAAAATGTACATCTCATTTGGCAAGTTTATTTGTGTTGGTGTCACCCTCCTCATCACATCTGAGCTGCATTGGATAGCAGTGGTCTCTGTCAAGACAGAGTAGATTGTCTCAAACAGGCCAAATTTCTCTTTCTCTCTCTGTATGAGAAGTTTTCAGCATGTGTCACCCTGCCCCAGGTTTTGATGTGCTTGCCCCTGAGTCACTAATACGCCAGTATTTAACTCAGTGGAGACTCTCTCTGCTTAGCAAAGGAATAATGTACTCAGTCTTGGGGACTGAAATGCCCAGTCTCCAAATCTGTGCAAAACTGACCCTGCCTGTACTGAATGGCTGCTGCTCAGTAATCCACTGACTGGTCAGTCCCACTGTATGGGTACACTTGACAAGCCAGAAATATTTGATATTGCCTTGGCATCCCTGAGTATATAACACCTTCTATGGTGAATATTTGCTTTATTGCTAGTAAAGGAATCAACAACTGCTCTTAGGGTCATGATTTTATGATTTTAAAATCTGTTTGAGTGAATAAACAAAAATGAACTGCATCTCTTTGTTAATGGTTATATTGATTAAAACTCCATGTTTTTGCATTTCTAGTTGAGGTTAAAAATCATCATAAGAATTTGTATAATTTTTCTTTTTTGTTTTATTTGATGCTAAGAAAAGCTATAACCTTGCTGAGAGGGTGACAAATTCAGATACAGACAGCCAGTACTTGACAGGTTCTATCAGAAAACCAAACAAGGGAAGAGTATGTACGCCCGCTACCAGCTGTCACTGTATTGAACAATGAATGTTTGATGAAGCTGACCTGCAAATACACATATCCCTGTAAAAGTGAGCTTTAAGTGCTGTCTGGCTGACAAAATTAACAAGAAGAGGCATTTGATGATAATATATAAAAATATATATTCAAAATATTTATGTCTCTCTATAAGCACGCCAGTAAAATTTGAAGTTTAACTCCATTTTTGCTAAATGAGATCTGATGGAGAATTCACTCATGGTCAAATGGCAGTTGAGGCTGATGGAGCTGTGTCCTTTTATAGCAGAGATTAAGTTGGACCATGCTGTTTATACCTTGAAAATCTCTATTATAGTAAAAAAAATCACAATGAATGTATCATCACAAAGATGTATCATCAAATTATGTTCTGAAGACTTTTTTTTTGTTTACTGTAATAACTGTGTATTTTTGCTACAAGTAAAAAAAAAAAAACAAACCAAACCCAAAACCAAATTAATAAAAAACCCAACCAAAAAAACAAAGAAAAACCAACCAACCAACCAAAAAAAACCAAACAGAAACTTCACAAACAAAACACACACATGACAAAGAGCAAGAAAATGTAGTCCAAATTGTCCAGCTTCAGTAAATACTTTATGCATCCAAAGAGTAGTAACCCTCAGGCTAAGCCAACATTCATCATCACAATGAAAATTTCCTTGTGAAGACAGCTTCCTCTAAGCAGTAGATGCTGGATGTATTATCCTATCTCATTGCAGTCAAGTTAGGTTCTTTGATTTGCCTTCTGTTACTGTTGCCTTTACTTTCTTGGAGAAAAACCTTTTATGTCTTTGTCCTTTTTATTAAAATGCAAGTGTTAATAACATTCTTCTATGTGGAGGAGGTTCTAACAAGGGACAGATTATTTGGTACAAGTGACTTCCTGAGTTAGTCACACTCCTGGTCAACAACACTTAGCACTCATTATTTTGTTTTACCTAGCTACAGCCATGATATAAAATGTACCAACCCTTAAACAATGAATATCGGCACAGAAATATAAAAAAAAGCTTAAAAGGACACTGATGTTTGGCTCCTTCTGGGTTCCACTGTTTCTTTTTTTCACTAGAAGCTGAGAGTTTGAGCCAGCTGTTCTAGGCATTCTCCAGTGCTCTGTCCCTCATGCTAGTATTGAGGAAAGCTTCATTTTGCATGGAGAAAACAACCAAGGATTGGGTCCTAAGTAGCCCTAAAAATAGAAGAAAAAGGAAAATGCTTATGCCCCAATTGAGGGAAACTAATATTTTCCAATCTGATTATTTTTGCCTTTATATCCTCTTCTCTGACTCTTTCTTCTCTTTGCCAAAAGAAAGAAATTTAGACTCCCACAGTTTAAATTACAAGTGACAGTAGGCAAAGTTTGGAGGAGTTTTGTCTTTCAATAGAGTGGCTGATGCAGTGAGAATAACAGATGAGCCCTTTTGGAAGACAGATCTATCTGCAGCTGGTCTGTTGTTTCTGGGGTTTTTTATGTCAGTTAGTCTACATAACAGATATGATTTTTCCTTACAGAACTTGTTGTGCTAATAATATTCTCAGAGTCTTACAGTTACAACAGTACTAAATCAGTGCTAGAGATGATATCAACCCATCTGATTAAAAAATAAATAATCCCATAAAATATGGGATGTCTGATCCCTTGGCTTTAATGCAAAAAAAATGTATTTAAAATAAGAACAAACAAACTACACAGAGTCACATGCTTTCTTGCATTTGAATATCGTAATTTGAGAAAATCTTCAAAATACAGTTTTTCAGATCATTTGACTATTAGAAATGTCCACTCAGTGCCCTAGGATATGATTCAAAAAATGCCATTCTGTCTGGGGAAAGGCAGTAGTTGATAACTACTATCTTAAGTTCTGTTTCAAAATTTGAAGAATATTAATATGAATGACTTGCTTTGATACTATTATATACATGTCATTGTCTTGTGAGACCTTTCCTTATCTGCTGAGGCCAGCATGCAAGTGAGCTCTTTTAGTGAAATTCCACTGAAATCAATGGTGGTACTTTCCCCTCCTAGGATGCAATCATTTAATATTTACCTGATGAGATGCCTCTTTTACTTTTCCTGTTTCTCATGGAATTTTTTTTTTCCCTAGTGGTAACAATGAGAAGTTACATATATGCATGAGCATCTGGTTAGAGATAAAATCTGTAGCATGTGATAGATAAAAAATTTGTCCCACATCCTGTTCCTATGCAAGCATTAATGGATTCCACTGACAAGTGTCAGAGAGAAACTTCTGTCAAAATTGTTTTTACAATAATGCCTTTTTTTTTCTATATCATAATGAAGGGATAATAAACTGCAATAATAAACTTCAGGGGCTTTGATAATACAGCCTGCAGGTGGCTAGTAAGGATAAGTGAACTGGCGCACTGCCTGGCCTGGCATTTGCTTCAGTAGTTCAGTTTTGGCAGCTTTTCTCAATCTGAGATTACTTCCCACCTCTGATGTAACCTTTAAATAAATGTATGCCAGTGACAGATCAGATATTTGAGTGAAGAACTGAGCTAATATTTTTTTTTTCTTTCTATAATAGGACCATTCCCAGGTTACCTGTTTGTTATAACCTGCCCCAGAAGGTGAGAGTTACCCAGGCTTTTGTTAATAGATCCATTGGGGTGGATTAGAGTAAAATGACACTCAATGGCCCGCATATATAAATGTATATATGTAAGGTTTATTTTAAAATTACTTGGCTGGAATTGAAAGCAGGTATGTAGCAATTTTAGTTATTATTATCTATAGTAATATAGCAATATAAAAACATGAAAATATCACTTAAGAAATTACATAAGGAAAAGAAAGAAAAGGAAAGAGAAGATAAGAGTAGAAAGATATTACCACTCATGGATCCAGCAACAAGACTTGATTGTTGCAGTTTAGATGTCCCTTGGTTGAAGTGATGGTCACAGTCTTGATCCGTCAGTCCTGGGGGAAGCCCACAGAACATAGAGTTGAATGGGTTATATACATCCAGGCTCAAGTGGGAGCACTCAACCACCTTCCCTGGTGGGAGGGAGCTTTACACTGTCTGATGCAATGCTGTGGAGCATGGCAGCCCTCCTATGGAAGCCCCCAGAAATTAGTCTGGGGGAACATTGAGGGTCTTTAATGGTGTATGATGCCTTCCAAGACATGACAGGTGCCTCTCACGTAAGTATACTTAAGCCAATTATGCCCCATCAGAAGGAATGTCCCAATACCTTCCCCAAAGTTGTAGGACCAAGTCAGTTGTGTAAAATGAGGACTTTGGCAGGTTGAAAAATATTATCGAACCTCGGGGGGGCAAACCCCACCCCAGCGACGCACCCTGCTGCCTCTGCAAATGGTCGGTTGTTTTGAGTTGTTAACCATTAACATTCCAGTCTCTCACACCCTTGTAGTATGATCCCTAGTGCACGGTAGTACCAGACTGTGTTATTCTCTAGGCATATTTTGAGAAAATTGTTGAGTTGTATAGTCATTTTAGTAATTATATCATATCAGGAATAATGCGTTTGGCTATGTTGTTTAAAATTCCATCTCAGTTGTACTTTGAAGAACAGCAGACTGGTGTAAGTAGCTGCCTGCTGTGTGCTATATTTACCTGACTATTGAGATAGTATTACAAGGAGACAAACTGGAGGCACCGTGTCCCTGCATAAGGTACTGCATAGTCTTGGTTGGGCGATGCAATCTCACATTGGCTTGCTTTGTAATTCTTCAGGCTGAGACCGCACACATCATGCTTGCCTCCTCCATGGGAAAGCAGAGGTGCTCTGGTTAAGCCACAGCCATTCTCACAATAGGGACAATGCAGTTAACTTCTGATAGAAGAGTCCTGATGCTGGTGTCTCATTGGTTAAATGGCATCAGCTCAGGCTGACTTACCTGTGTTTTAGCACTGTGCAAGTAAGCTATGAATCTGACAAACAGATATCCTTAATGATAATAATAGTAATAGTTAATATATATCTATCAGATTAGTAAGTTTTTATATATTATGAAGTATAGTTAAAATATTTGCAATTTTAATTATCAATAATGCTCCAAATGCACCTCGCTAGGAAGTGTAACATTTAGATCGATGCAGAATTTTAGAAGAAAATAGTTCTTGCCTTGCTTTATGCTTTTCCTTCCTTTTTCTTACCTTTGGTGCAACAATCGTATATTTTTGTTATCCTCTGATAACAAAATAATAATGCTATGATTTCACAGTGTAAACATAAAAATTAACATTATCCTCCAAAACTTGACACCTATCACTTAAATCTCTTTCTTTTCTTACTCTGACACTGCCTTATTACCAGTATTTCTACCTTGCTCGTATTTTTCATTATTTTCCCCCTTTGTTCCTATTCTGATCCACTTTCATCTGTTTTTCTGACCTTCTATCCCTGTTTCTTTCAATCCTCTTAACTAAACCCTTTTCTGTCCTCCATGTCCCTGCCCTCTCTCAGACTCCCAGAACTTGGTGCTGGCCTTGTGACTCTGTGAGATATTTGAAGCTTACATATTTTTGTCCAGCTTGGTGATTTACATTTTGGATAAATTCAGCAGTGCTTTAGAGCTGGACCAGCAGCCGGGTAAATGTCATCAGCTGGGCATGGTGACTCAGAAAGTACTGCCAAGCCTCCAGCTTCAGAGGCTTTGCCCTGCTCCCTTAAAGAGGCTGAAATACTGGTCTGATAGTCACTGCTCTCACCTCTCTGCCTCATGGTGAGCAGAACAAGCTATTTTCCACTGAAAGCCCTGTAGGGCAATAACTGGAGCTCCCCTCTGCCATTACTTTCATTCAAGTTAAGTAACATCTGAGCTTCATCATAGCTTGTACTCAACATAAAATTTCCATCTGCTCCTCCCCTAGTTAGGCAGATACTTCTATTACATCATTCCTCACTCGTTCTTCCCTCCATGGCCTGACATGAAATATTGCCTGCAGGAATGGTCCTCACTTCTCCTAAACAACCACGTTGTTCATGGCATGACTGAAATGGCTTTGGTTGCTCATGGGTCTGGCTCCTGCTTTCTGGGTTTAAATGCTCGTCAGCACCATGAAGAAGAGGTATCTGCAGAAAATGCAGCTTTGGAAATCACAGCATCATGGAAGTGCTAAATAAGGTCTATCGACAACCACACCAAAAAGGCAACTGTGCTTATTGAGAAATGATTTTAAGATGGTAGTTCAAGAGAGACTGAGACAACTGTAGCTCTTGAAGGGATCTTGCCACAGTTACTCTGTACGTGCGCCTTCGAATAGGTTCTGTTGTGCGAAGAACTTAGCAAACATGGAACAAAGTGTGGACCCTTCCTGGAAAAGATAGACGTTCAAATATTGTCCTTGCACAATGGAAAAAGAATATAATTTACCTCCAGGTTAAATACTCCTTTCAGGTCAGAATCTTTTATTGATAGCTGCATTGTTTACTTCTACCTTTACAGACTCCTGGATCAATGCTTTTATTTTGCAATGGATTTTCTTTTTTTTTTTGGATAGACACTGGCTCTTGAAATATTGACACCAGTGCTTCGAGCGGTGGAAATGGGAGGCAAGATCTTGTTCTCCGCCAAAAATTCTCCTCCTCAGTCAGGCTCTGTCAGTGACAATATTGTTGGCAGCTCTCACTTTGGAAAGCCTGAGGTATAATGTGATTTCAGGCTTTCATACTTTTCAGTCTGAAGGGGTTTTGGGGTTTTTCCCTTTTTTATAAGAAGAGAATCTGTGCTCATCAGATTCTTCTTTCCTTGACTAGGTGACTATCAACTGTCTTGTCAT
This sequence comes from Lanius collurio, assembly GCA_020086605.1. Taxonomy (NCBI): domain Eukaryota; kingdom Metazoa; phylum Chordata; class Aves; order Passeriformes; family Laniidae; genus Lanius; species Lanius collurio. The sequence goes on from JACBWW010000026.1 coordinate 2,012,763, forward strand.
AAAAATCTCACAGCAAATAGAGAAGACACAGGCTCTCATGCTGTGGCTTGGCTTACATTCAGCATGTGCACAGAGTTAGGACTTCAGATCAGTGTATTCATTTATAGATGACATTTTACCGTCCATGTCTATCTTCTTGTCCTGCCCATGCTGCCAGCAGGACTAAAAGATTCTGTACTGCTCACAGCTAGGACTTAGTGTGTTTATATCTTGTAGGCTATGTGTTTCATAGAATTTTCTGTCTTACCTTGAGTTCTCCATGGTGTTTTCCCTTACAAAATAGTGCTCTGTCACACTTCCTTGTTGGGCTGGGTGGTACTAATCTTTTCTGGTAAAGGAAGAATGGGGTAGCAAGAGATGTAAAAAAATCACAATGATAAGGTGCAAATTTATGGGGTATAGTAACTAATGTGGATCACTCTACCTTTGTAATGGTCTCTCAAAGAAAAGTACTTTAGAGACAGCTAAAGAGAACTAAAAGATCAGCCTGAAGAAAACTGTTCATATGAAAAGGGACTGGAAGCAGTTAGACCTGTTTAGGATAAAACTGGCGGGTACAGGAAAGGTAGGCAGAAAAGTACACAGAAGAGTGGAAAAAGAGTGGACAGATTATCCTAGAACTCTAGATTTTAAAAATTATTCCTCTGAAGCATCTTTGAAGTACTGGTCACTTAGTATTGGACTTAAACAGGCCACGGGAATTATCATATTGGCTCAGACAAACATCTCAGCAGTAAAGTACATTTTTTGACTACATGTTTTAAAGCAAAATTAGTAAATTTTTATTCCAAACAGAGTTGGCTTTAAGTAACAGAACAAATTGAGTAGACTCCGTTTCATCTTTTTAAACTATTTTGATCACTTGTCTTTAGCATTTTAATTAGGAAAGGAGAAACATAAGCTTCTACTGGCTTGCCCTGATTTTGGGTTGTGTTACCTATCTAACATGCTAGATGGTTCCTTTTGAGGCAAAAGGGGGAGAGTAGACTTTGTGATTTTCTTAATGAGCATCATATGATGGCTCTTTGAAAAAATATTTTCCCCATTTATCTGTGAAGATAGGGATTGACTGAGGATAAAGGATGGATTGCCTCTTCCTGAAACATATTGTCATGGTTTAGCATCAGAAGGGATTCCCTGCAAAGAGGTACTTGCAGTTCCCTCTTATCCTAACAGAGCCCATCGGTTGGCTAGGTTTCAATATTGGCATCTTTTTAAGCCACTTAAGAAGTTTGACACGCCTCTGTCATCCACATTTCAAGATTGAATAGAGCCTGGGAAGGCTTTTGGACTTCTGGCTTTCGGACAGCCAACTGGGGGGACCTGCACGGCCCAGCGGGGCCAGGCCAGGCCCTGCTCGGCATGGCCTGGGCAGGAGCGAGCCTCGGAGCCGTGCAGCCCTGTTCCACCTGTGCCCCCAGCCCTGCCCCATGCAGGCAGCCTGGCAGCGAAGCCGCCCCCCACCACTGCAGCCAGGCAGAGATCATGGCACAGCAACACGTGATTCCAGCTGCCCACGTGAGAGTCACTCTTTTGGTGCTGTAAGATCTTCTTCCGAGCAGATGAGCCTGCACTTACCAATCCTCTCCCAGGGGAAAGCTGAAGAACATGAAGAAAACACCCTAAAGGCACCAAAGTCAGTGAAGAAGGAAGGACTGAAACCCTGAGGGAGGAGGAGATGCTAGAAGCTGAAAATCTGTTGTAAAGCCTATGGGGATGAACTAGGATATATTAGAGTCCCTGTTGTAATTTCATGAAGGTATGGGGGAGTTGAAGTGTTCAAAGACCAATTGTGAGCAAGAGTAGTTGTGTTAAGATAAGAAAAATGTTGAAGTAGCAAATGCATTTTTCTCCATTCCTTTGGCACCAGAGCGCAGGACTCAGTTTGCCTTCACCTGGAGGGGTGTGCAGTACACCTGGAATTTACTGCCCAGGGGTGGGGCACAGTCTCACCCTCTGAGATGAACTGATCCAGACCTCAGTAGAAAGGAACAGAGTGAGATGAACGTGAAGACAACCTCGGTTCCTGGAGATGAAGATGCTCCTAGAGATAAATGAAGAGCACTTTTGCTTCTGAACGGCTCAGTCTTAAACTGACACCCCATTAGCTCAAATTGGAGCCCTTGAGAAACAGCTGAGGGAAAGCTGTAATTTGAGGGAACTTTTCACATGCCAGCAGAGAACTACCCGGGTGGCCGTCTTGCTGTGATACTGAACCCATAAGAGAATTGTTCTTGTGGGGATGTCTCCATAGCCTAAGCAAGAGAGACTCAGAGACTCCTCTCCATATGTGAACTGAAACAGATTATTATAGAGGTGGTACACTGACTGAAAATCTCAAGGGTTGTTTTTCCATTGCCAGTAGGAGAGGAGAGAAAAGGCTGGGGGGAGAGTGGTGTTCTGAGGGTTTAGTCTGATTCTGACTTTTGTTTCTTTCTTTTAGGTCCATTAATAAACTTCTTTATTTAAGTTTTGTGCCTGCTTTGCTTTCTCGTAATTCTTATCTCACAGAAGGAAAATAAGTAATTAATGGATGTTTTGAACTAAACCACTACACTAAATTGGTGTTTCCACCCAGTTATTGAACTGAACCCTCTACACATATACTGCAGCTTTTTTGACTTCAACTTGTCAGCACAATTAGAAGAATTAAACATCTAGCTCTGCTTTTGGGAAATAGGGAGTGATAGATGAGATGAAAACAAGAATGTGGTAAATCTATTTCTTGATCAGGGAGAAATTAAGGAATTGGAGAAGAAGGGAATTTTAGCATAATGAATTTAGAAATGTAAATCTGAAGACAAAAATCTACCACACATAGCAGATAATAACATTGGTGGTATAAACACAAAATTGCAATTTTTTTAGAATTTGGGGAGAGATATACCTAACACGAATATTTGGCTGAATATCCTTTCCCTTTGAGGAGCTGTTTTCAGGAAAACCTGATTTTTCTTAAAAACACTTGCAACATGAAATTATTTGAATTGTATCTTGTTCCCTGGTGAATGGGTTAACACCCAAACAGTAACTTTTATTTCAGTGGGACTATTCATACAAATAATTGTATGTAAGTGGGAGTGAGAAAATGACAAATTTCTTCCTTTGCCACTTCTGTGAATAGCTTCTCTTTTTTTTAAATTAACTGTAAGTGAAAGCATATCTCTCATGCTACAATTCTTTTAACTGTTCCAAGGATTGGATAGATAGCATTGGCACACTCAAGACAATACCATCAGCAGAAGTCTTGATAGTTTTCTGGTGGAGACTGTCAGCCCTGAGGTGAATGTTATCCTTAAAACTCTACATGCACATACTGTACTTTTTCACCTGTACATGGAAGAAAAACGTGACAGGGCAGACCTAGAACTAATGTTTTTATATCTTTCTACTGAACCTTCCAGATTAGTACACTATGAGTGGTAGACACTTTACGCTTGGAGGGCAGGTTGCCAACACTTCTGATATTTGTATTCTATCTGGGTACCAGCAGTGTTTTCATTTAATCTATTGTAGGGGGAAATGTAGTGTTTCAAATCAGTTCTCTGGAAATCATAAGCAAATTCTCTCGATCTCAGATCCATGGACCATGAATTAGGTATAGGAATTAGTGCTACAGCCTGATCTCAGTGCAATTGCTCTAAAGGATATTCCAATTTTTGGTGATGGTTAGTTATGAAATTGGCTCAGCTGATTACAGCATGGTGATAATAACACCAAGGTGGTGGGTTTGATTCCTGTTACAGGCCATTCACTTATGAGGTCGATGGACCTCTTGGTTCCCTTTCAACTCAGAATATTCTACGATTTAGTTGTAAAAATAGTTATGATGAATTCCAGCGATATGTATTTTTGTTAGTAGAATAAGAGCAACTCTGCAGTTACTACTTGATATTCATTTAAAGCTGCATTATTACCAAACAACCATCCCATCTCTTCTGCCAAGTACTTGTTCATGTGCCCTGCTTCTGTATTGTGCCACCACAACTAACTGCACAGCCTTGTAGAAAACCATATGGATAAACCAATCAGCTAAAAATTCCTCTTGTTCGCCTCTGTTTGCAGTTGTTTTCAGTTGATTCAGGCTCCCAGCCTTGTTACTTTGCAAATCCTTTGCCAGCACAGTGTAGGGATCAGTGTAAGAGTAGCAACAAATGAACAATGGAATAGGGCCAGGGTTAGAGGGAAAGATGTGGACTTTTCTTGGAGGGTAACTTGAATTATATATTTAAACTTGGGCTTCTAGTTTAAACACATTTAGAATTCTTTTTCCATGGACATTGTTCAGTTTTCACTTAATGCACTGTTTTCCTACAACATTCCTACCACTGAACACACCTACATTTGATCTGAACAGAAAGCACAAAAAGGAAACAACAAAGATGCGGGGGGTTTTTAATATCTTAACTTTAATAGATTTTTTTTTTTTAATTACTATTGTCTAGATTTTTTTCAGCTCTAATTACTTCTATGGAATGATTACTGATTGATTTACCTGAGTATAAGATTTCGTTGAATAGGCAAGTAGTGCTTGTGATTAGAATTTGGAAAAAAATAAGAGTTCCTTTGTAAGTTTTTTCACAATTCCACAGGGATGAATAATCATCCTTCACAGTGAAAAAATATTCATTCTTGTTTCAAGAGGAAGAAAATAGACTGGTTATTAACAATAAGTTGAAATTATCACTTTCTATCAAAGTGAATACTCTGCTCTTGTAAAACACCAGTAATCTAGCTATGTTTAAAAGCCACATAAAAAATAGTAGTGTTACATCTTCTTTTGGCACTTAGTCAACAATGTATGATACATGATGCAGTTATAAATTCCTGAAAACTTACTAGACAACATGACCACTTTTAAGCACAGAATACTAACCCATTAACCCATTATATCACCTACATTTCCATAATATTTTTCATTAAGTATTTAATGCATTACAGTAGTATAAACACTTTCCCATATTAAGTGATTCACTGAAAAACTCAAGATAATAAAATGCTGTATAAAATGTACTGCAAAATTCCTGTTGTACCAGACTTGGATTTCAGCCAGACCTAAAAAAATTTTAGAATGTAGAATGCGACTTAGTTTGGAATATAAGGATGTACAGAAGCCTGTACACGGGACCAAATCAGCAGACAAAGAAAAGCAATGCAATTCCATTGAAGTCAGTAATTTACAGCAGATGAGGCTTTGGCCACGTGCTTGTATATATATGTATGTACCTGTAAAACACATGTGTGTACTTACATACGACCTAAAATCTTATATGCGTGTAAATGTGTAATTACAGACAATTGCTTTCTTCTGCCAGAAAATTTTTCATTAGATTCGAAAATTGGAAAACCCTTGTGTACTTTAGCTATTAATTATTTCTGGTTATGAGAGGCACACAGTATTTCACATCCCTCTTGATTTTTAGGGTGTCCCTTGCTGAAACAGCACTAAGGTTATTCGTCTGAAAGTCATCAATGACAGAAATAAAAGACTTTAGGAGAGGAGGAAGGATGGAAGTTTAATTTCACTGAATTTGTCCATGGAGAACACATTCAGTTAATATTATGACTTTTAAAATGTGGTATGCTATTGAAAAACTATTTATAAAGCCTTGATATACACATAGTGCCTGGTATGTAAAATCTGCAGAACTGTGGTTGAATAAAGGACAGACACCTTCAGTTTGCAAGAACTACAAGGAGTCAGGGTAGGAGCTAGCTCCTTTTCCTCCACTGGCTGCCATTCCAAAGGAGAGAAGATACTGATGGGGAGAAAACTTTTGAGCAACTTTAAAAGGAAAGTAGATGATATCAATTGCAAAATCTTTTGAAGGGAAGAAAAGTTATCCATAAAATTTCAGGTGTAATGGATTAAAGGATGGAAAAGATTAATAGAAAAATGATTGGAAGCACCTTCTCTCCTCTGTGTATGTACACAAACTATTCCTTTTCCAGATAGCTGTTTCTATTCTTAAAAGTCTTATTTCTCTTTTTTTCTTTTTTTCTTTTTTTTTAGTAACTTGTTTGTTGTTATGCTTTATAAATATACCATGAATTATTCCCAAGTGGACAACAAACCTAATTCTTTTCTGAGCTACACCTTCATAAAACCAATATAATTCTGTCAAAATTAATGGATAGAATAGTACCATTATTTTGCAGAGTGTTAAAAACCGCCTTGTTCCTGCAAAGGAAGGATATCTGTTTTTCTTTGAGTTTCCTATTATCTATATTAAGCCCCTAGGCTACTTGTTACTTCTATTGTGATTGCTAATGTGTGTTCCTGTTTAACACTGGTATTATCTGTTGCATGGTCCAGGGATAGCTTGTTCTGTCTTGGTGTTAAGTGCTGGTGAGATGCAATCAAATTTTGTACCTTCAGACCACCATAAGTGACACAGAAGGGGATGATTCATCAACAACAACTGCTTTAATGGACCTCTTCAGCATCACAGAGTATTACATGAATCACATATTATAATGTAATCCTGAAATGTACCACTGAAGAATGAACTGCAAAACCCAGAGAAAAAGAAGGTGTCCAGTCATTCAAAGAGTGATCTCAGTACCGATTAGAACCGAAGCTTGTTTCCAATTCAGCATTAACAGGTCCTTTGTGCTCCTGACTGGCCTACTGGTAGTACTGCACACTGTGTCTTGATTTTTGCAGTACTGTCACAGAACACCATAATGAATAATGTTGGTAGGGACCACACTGGGATCATCTGGTCCAACTCCTTGCTCAAACAGGACCATCTCAGAGCACATGGCACAGGATAGTGTCCAGATGGTTCTTGAATATCTTCAGTGAGGGAGACTCCACAACCTCTCAGGACAATGTGTCAGTGCTTGATCATCTGCACAGTTCTATGTTCCAGAAATGCTCAGCATTTTCTTTAATCTGTCCTTTGTGTATGTTTGATATACCTATAAGACATTTTTCAAAATCATTGCTTCCATAGATCTTTACCTCCTTTTCCTTTTCCTCCTATCTTCCTCTCGTTTTACTCATAATGTGCATTAGGGTTAGGTTTTCTTTCATGCCTTACTATTTCCAGCAGGTCATCACCTTCTTGTTGAGATGCTCTTGGTTTAAAATCAAGCACCTCTGGGACATGATACCTGCTGACATAACTGGGGACTGAAATCCCACAGAGCAGAGGCCAAATTTGATGGACATTTTCTAACATTTTGCTTCTGGAAGTACAGAAGAGTAAAGCCTAAAGGAAATTTAAAGGATGAAAGATGACAATGAGGTATTCCTTTATGATTGCATGGGGCCTGAAAGAATTCAGATTTTGTTGGTCATGACAGTTCTCATTAGACAATGCACATTGAAATGGAACAATATGTGGTTTGATTCCTTCCATAGGATGAATACTTATGAAGAGGGTGTCATTTATGGGATAGTAATATGTGGAAAAATTAAGACTAACCTAAGTAAAATGCATTTTTAAAATATACGTCCTGTGAATAAGTCTTCTATGTTAAAAAATATTCAGAAATCTTGAGAGCATCTGCTGTATCAAGGTTCAAAAAATATGTATTCCCAAAACAGCTGCAGTAGTCCAGGTATTGCCAGTGGAAACTTTTAGTCATTTCACCTATCTGTAACTGCAGGTGTAAAATACAAATATGATTTGTTCTAGTTATTCATATATTCAGAGACAATACTGAAGAATTTTCAAGCTAAGCACCAAAGGGTATATAATCACATCTTGAACAGAAGTTTATACTTTGCAAGTTCAAATGAACAGCTAAGATTGTTATAGAGAAAAGATGTCATTTTACCCTCTTTACAAATTGGTTAATGAGATGCCATTGGATAAGTAACTACCCAAAGGTCACATAAGTCTGTGGCAAAACAATGAACTGAAATTAGTTCTCCAAGGTGCACAGTCTGACAATGCAACACTGTCTTTATTTCTATTCCCACAGTATTTACTTTATTTAATCTCTGCTGATATTTAAAATTTCCTTTTAAACTTAGAGAATATTAAAAAATCTCTTTAAAAAGCCAAAACCCTTAAATAGCCTTCCCAACTTGTTTTCCTGAATGCTTTTGTGTCCCTTGGGTTACCATAAGAAATCATGTTGTGATCATGTTTAATTGTGTAAGCTCTATTCTCAGCAAAGAAAGTAAACCTTGACATTAGGAAACCTGAGGGGAAAATGTTTAAAAGGAAAGGAGGCATTTCATGTTGGAAAGATTTGCATGTGTTCAGCATTAGATAGAGAGCTTTAGAGAAAGCACATGAGAGTCTGAGCACTCAGGCTTTTCTGGGTTCTCCACTGGGGAGGTGATACTGCACTTGGTTAATACGTTATGAACACAAACTGGCTATCACTTGCTGAATTTACATTGCACATTAAAAGGTTGAGGTTCCAGAGGGGTTTCAGAATTTCTCCTCTTAGCGGAACTTCTTTCCTCTGGGGAGAAGTAACAAGCCACCGCTGTGATCAGCAGCAGCATGGAGACAGGAGGTTTCTGCAGTAGTAGGAACATTCGTTGCTACACTTGTTTAACCCACAAGCTCTGACTCTACTCTGCAATGCTCTGTGTACATGATTGTTTACTATAGATTGCAAGTCTTTTATATGAGATCTTTAAGAAAGGTCTTGTGATAGAAATCAAAATCTGCCCTCCACTATGCAGAACATGCTTTCTTACTGAAAATGCAAAAGGTCCTTGAGTTGTTTTATTTTTTCAATGCAAGATTTTAATAATAAAACTCTTTGCTATTTTTCTTTCTTATCAGTCTGCTGATAGACCGATGGTTTTGGCATATTTTTTAGAAAGGAGAGCATAATACTGTTGTCTTAAACCATGTTCTACAACTGACAAGAAAATATTTTTGTTGTACATGAAGCTGTGAAAAACAGATCTAAAAAGAGGACGTTGGAGTGGGAGTGTGAAAATTTACATCCCTAAATCCTACATAGCAATCCTGACAACTGCAGTTTTGCTGTTGGCTAACCATCCCAATACTCTCTTTTCAGATGGTTCCCATCTCATACTTTCTACTGGCTGCTGGGCAACCCATCTGCCATGGCCATTGGGATTTTGCTGTCCCTGGGCACTCTCAGTGCTTACTGGTGAGCTTAGTGTTAGATATTCAGTCAAATCAGCAGAAGTTATGTGATGAGGCATCTAAAACCTAAGGTTTTCTGGTGACTCTTCCCTCATGGCTACAGCAGGGTCAGCAACACCTGGCCTTCGCCATGCCTCAAAGCAAAAATCTCACCCAACTCTAGCAAAGTCAGAAAACTTGGGCTTATTTGTGTCTAAGGTGAATTTCACCCCTCATCTCCAATTCACTGGTTTGTAAAGCACCTTAAAATAGCTCAGCTGTCAAAGCCAATGTATGAACCCCTCGTCACTATACCAATGTAAATTATTACTTATCTAAAAATTTTAAAGATGAAAATATGTGGCATTGCAAAATGACATTTGACAGCAAAATGTGACTGCACTGACTGATGTGAGCTTTCAGTCTGCTGTGCTCCTAAAAACAAATGGACTGCTTTCACACATCTCCAGTCTCCAGGTCTGTCTGTGGTTACTACAGTGGCTTCTCTTTGTTCTGTACTTGAGTGCTGTAAGAGTCAAGGGCTCATCTGTCATGTGCTATAGATAATCTCAAAAACACCTTAACAGACAAGGTATGAACCCCAGAGCTGTTTATATTCATGAAAACTTTTCCCCCCACAGGGGTCACATTGAGTAAGATAAACCGTGTCATCAAATATGCAGCATACATTGCAACAGGGGTCTGGCATTGCAGGCTTAAGACTTTTTGTAAGTTGTGTCAAGGAGGGCTGTTTTTGTCCTTAGCTTGATGAACAGTTTCAAAGAGCCAGCACTCTTGTAGTTCAAATGTAAATGAGAACACAGGTTACAGCTAACCTCACTTCTCTGTACTGAAATAACAAAATGCATTTTCTCTTACCTGACTGCTTAATACCCAGTGAAGAGCTGATATACAGGTGTCATTGTTATAATATGCATAGAATAAAATAGACCTAATAAAATTAAGCAGGTGCCTGACAACAGCATTGCAGAAGACTGTCTTTCTGTGTTGCATTGACACATAGTCAGGTCACGGGTTGTATTTGTACCTGTGGCAATAAGGATAATATTTAAAACTCATACAATAACTACTTTTCCCCCAAATATTTTATGATCTAATCAGGAGAACAACCCTAGAAATTATTGTGTGTTTATCATGTAGTACTGCTGTTATCAAAATCTATCCTTTTCACCTGAAAATAAGAATAAAGATGTCTAGATATTTGAAGTACACTCCTACACATCCCATGTCCAGTTTTCCCTTAACTTTAGTGAGTTTTGGATTAGTTTTTTTGTTATTTGAAACAATTTTTAAGGCTGCTTCAGTACAGCTTCTCACAGGAATGCATATTGATATTTTTTTTGTCTTATATTATCCCTGTAAATAACTACACAGCCATCACTGCTGCCCTCTATTTCATTTTTACAGAGTTGAAATCCAAAATGCAAGTACACATCAATTTTGCTAACAAATATTAAGAGACATCATCTAGCTAAAACTTGTTATAAAGAATTTAATGTGCATGTTTTGCCTCCACATTTGCTTTATTTTGCTAAATAGCCTATGTGGAAAACAATTTCCTTATCCATTAAAAAACAAAACAAAACCACTAAAAAAAACCAAGCAAAAAAAAAAAAACCCAAGAACAACAACAAAAAAACCCAACCCTGTTCCATTCTGTTTTGGTTTCTGGGGTTCTGTTGTCATTTTATCCTAAAGTGCTGTTTCCTCACATTTGCATCTACCAGCCTTTTTAATGTGATATTCCATTTAAACTGCCTTTTAATTGTATGTGCTGCCTTGGCAGAACATGACTGATGTACTAGCGTTAATTAGGGCTCCAGTCAGCAGCCTATGCCAGCTGGAAACTGAGAAACAAGCGTAAATTATTCTGTCATCAATCAGCTCAAAAATGTTTGAATCACTAATTAGTTTGCAATTTGGGTGACAGTTTATCTGACGCAGGCGGTGTCAGAAACTTCAGATCTTAGATGAATAATTTGCCAGCAACAAGCACATATTCCCTGCTTTTAAATACATGAAGGTTTATCTGCATGTTGAAAGGTGGCTCAGCAGTCTTCATTAACTTCCAACTGGGACTATGTAAATCAGGAATCAGTGCGAGGCACTTCAGTCTGTGGTGGCTTAGCAGATGATATTTAGAAAAAGAAAGCCTCTTTTCTCTCTTTTTTTATTAATAATTCATAAACTGATAGACGAGAATGTTTGGGCTTTAACAGCTTAAAAATACCACAATGGTTAAAAAAAAGAAGGCAATCACCCCCTTTTACATGAAAATTAGTTGTGCTGCATCTTGCTGTTTAACTGATTTAGTCTCCTCCACTGTCATGTGTCTGGAATGTTAAGCAGTAAGTGATTAGCCCTTGTCCTTTAAAGCAGGATCATTATTGGGGTTTTATTAAATGGCAGACTTGTGTTTCCATTTAAAGGATAAGGGAGGTGGGGGAGGGGAAACAAGAAATTGCTAACAGGAAGCAGAAAAGGTTACCAATGTCTCAAAAGAGAAACTATTCAACATTATAAATGCAGTTGAGAGGGTCTTAACATCTTCGTTATTCTTATCTATAAGACAGATAAGTTTAATGTCTTGCAACACATACAACTATGGTGTGGCCCATAGGTAAAACAAACTGTAAAAGCAATTGAGGGAGACAGTATTACTGGGTAGAGAGACAGCAGTGTGTCTTCTACCTACTCATCCATCCTTCTGGAGCTGAAAGATGGCTTTGATATGGAAAGGTGTAAGGAGGGCAGGGAGGAGAGGTGTAAGCTGACAGTGGTGCTCGATACAAAAAGCAGTTGAGGATAAAATTCTCAGGTGCTCTGTGGCTGACAAAGGGCATGCTCTCTGCATTCAGAGCTTTGACAAGGTGAGAGAAGCGGGGTATAATATGATACTGTGTAATTACGATTAGCTAGTGCCACTCACTCTAAGCACAACACAACAGTAGCATGCATGGGAGTGCTACTGATAAGTGTTAACAAAAGGATTTGAAGTAAGAAGTCAATGACAGTTTGGTGACAATCCTTTTCCCTTCTGTCCCAAGTCCCTGTGCTCTCAAGCTCTATTTTTTATAGCCAGAACAAATCATTCCATGGCATGTCATATTTTAACACCTTATCTACATTGGTTTAAAACTTTACTGAACTTTGTCTACTTTAGCATGTTTTTTTCCAATATATCAAATAGACTGATGTAAAATAATTTTGTTTTCAAAAGTTTCTAGGAAAATTGAGTTTTTCGCTTCGGAGGGGGGGGAAGGGCCAACTAACAAAACATATTGGCTTTGTATATGGCAAAAATTGTGATTCTTGTGGCTGCTTCACTGAGAATTTTTAGAGGTAACAGGAAAAATGTTTAAGTTCAGCAAAATATAAAGTCTACATGACACAATGTTCTGCATTATTTTAAAGAAAAGGAAAAGGCAAGATTAGTCAAATTGCAATATTGTTAAGCAACTTCACATCACCAAAGAGGAGGAGAAATTAGATGGAAATACAGTGGATGTGGTCTTTAGAAGTCTCATGACTGGGGGATCACACAAGATTTCACACACTGTTGCATGTGGGCTGTGTCCTGTGAAAAAATCAGTGCAGTACCGGGAAGGAGGCTGCAGAACCCTTGGGTCATGCAGAGTAACCAGTCCTCTCCTTTGTGGACCACCACTTCGTCCCCCACCCAAGCTAATACCTTCCATGGATGGTTGCTGATTGTGCTCCTTATTAGCTGAGTGATGAAGTAGGATTCTGAAGGGCTGGGAAGTCCTTACTGCTGACTGCCCTACCTGCAATCAGAAGGGAGGGAGCTGCAAATACAAAAAGCCCTATGTAACAATACATAGCCCAGGAGACATGGTTTTCGAGGTATCATATCAAGCACTCATCAAGAATGGCACTTCTGACTTTAATCCCTCTGTCTTAACTCTCTGTCTGCACAATGCTGGAAAAATAAATTCCTGTTTTTCAAGCATTTTCATGAACTATATAAAAAGCACATGCAGAAATTAATGAGCCTGTCTTTAGAGGGAAGTTTGAATAGCAGAAAATAAACAAAAGTTTGGACTGCACGCTGCAGCATGAAGATAAATAGTGAATAATAGCTTACTGTGCAAGCTCTCTTCCATCTATACATTGAGTAAGGCTGTGGTCTGCATAGGGACAAAATAATGGAGCTACATGGGAATTTCCTCTGACTTTTTGCTTGTTTCTTTGTTTTAGCAGAAAATACCTGCTTCTCAAAACTACAACTTTTTATGGAAAAAAGTTTGTATGAATCATGTTTTTGTCAATATGCCCCAGAGGAGAATTTCTTGTCAAAAGGTAAGCTGGAGAGTGATAAACCCTCAGAGGTAGTGAAATAGAGATTTTTGGAGTTCACTTGAATCAACAAAATAAATTAAAACATTTAAATTTTAGCTTGTAGAATTATGTGTTGAATTTTAACCTTTTACTTGAGAAACCCCTGCCATGGTACAAAGGGCATAAGAAAATGCAAATCTCTGAAGCTTCTTGCATAAAGGACAATGCCAGAGAAGACCAGGAGAAGCAAAGAACCCAGATAAAGGGGCTCCTCTGTCTCCAAGCTTATCAAGACTGACAGACCTACTCAGATAGGCACCAAAGGACCAAAAGCGCATGCACAGAAGAGAAAAGTTCAAGAGTTCAAACAAGAGGAAGACCACGATCTTCAGCCTCAGAGACCACCAAGAGACCCCCGTGTGACCACCACAGCAAACCACGCATGCTCAGAAGGGCGGAGACCTATTTAGCATGAGAGGCGAGGACAGGCGGGGCCAAGAGTTGAATATGCATAGAAAAGTTGTGTAATGTATTGCATATGGAACACCTTTGTGAATGAAGATGTGGGTCAAACTGAGGCTCGGGGCACAAGTTTTTGGAGAGCTATCTCACTTGTGCCGGGCGCCCACATACCCACTTCATAACTACATCGAGTTGTGGAGTCTAATTATTTATTCCGCATATCACTTCAGTAGACTCACTCCAGAGCTGCCACCAGCTTGATGGTAAAGCAACACTAAGTCCAGTGCTACCATAGAAAAATTCAGCTGTTTTATAGGAGTAGGTGATGGCTGGAGGTTGTGCATCTGGCAACAGCCCTCCTTCTTCTGCATCACATACTTTTCTTGTTATGTCCTACTTAATACAGGCAGAAATTATGCTACTTCTGCACTTTCTTGACACTTCCCATCTTGCCTTCCACATCCCAGAGATCTGAGGTAATTCAAGCACTGGAAGATTGCTTCTTCTCTTATTCTTCCTCTCCCTGCTTTTATTTCAAAAGGTCTATTTTTTATTCCTAAATGGAATTTAAACACAGCAGTGTTTTACTAATAAAGCACTGCTGGACCCTAGAAATCTTTTTGACACTATAAAGCAAATGGACACATGGGCAACTGTTGAGATCAAATTAATACTGTCTTTTCTCCTCTTTTCACAGCATCTTCGACCTTAATACAGAAAGTACACATGTATATGCATGTTCCTAGTCTGTGGACACTGACAGAGTATAAAACTGCAATCTCTATGAGATGTCTAACAAAAAAAATCACCAAATCAGTTTAAGCTAATACCTATGGACTAAATATTTATCTATCACAGTATTGACAAAAGACTCCAAAAATCACTGTCCTACTCTATACACAGAGTCCCTGTTCTCAGCTCTCTACAAACCTAATAGATGTGACAGATGACTGATGAGAAGAAAAACTGTTTCTTCTTCAAAAAGGAAAACGGCAGCTAATACTTAGAGAAAACTACTTGTATAAAGTTGCACTGGAAGCCTTTGACAGCAGCTATATAGTGAAGCCTAGCTTAAGGCTTTAAGCTCTTGATCTTTTTATTTGCATGAGTTGCAGATAATTTCTCCATGATCATGTTGCATTTCTTTTTAGATTATTACAGAGCTTTTATAAGTCTGATTTTGGCTTCTCTGAGTTTAACTTATCTTAAAGACTAATTATGTTTGTCCGTATTAAAGAGATCTTTGGACCAAGGACAGGTGTTTTGTCCTTAAATGCTCACTGAGCTCTAGAAAAATAAGAAATGAGAGAGGTACTTTAATTTTTTTTTTTTTAATGTGAAAGTTGAAGTCAGAAAATCCATATTTCTCCTGCTGTCGGAAGCTGGTCTCAGAGAAGGCATACTGCAACTGGAGGAAGGGTCTGACTGCTAGCTCTGTGTGGCTCAGCTGGAAGGAATCAATTCCCAGAGACTACTCTATTATCTCAGGACTTGGTGCTGCACAACACTATCGTGACATCAAGGAAGAAGAATGAGTTAAAATAATAATAATAACAGATTGTTTAGAATCACAGAGAACAGATTCCTGCTATGTCTTTTCTTGATTCCTCCTTAGAAGTTATTTTAAATACCACGAAGTATTTAGTATTTTATTTTCTTTGATTTTGTTTTTGGGCTAGGGTTTGTTTGATATTTTTCTGTGCAATGAAATTATGTTTGTCATATGCTGCTATTGTGAAAGGATGGAACCTTTACTGTTGACCATCAGCTGGCATGCTTTGTCACTCTTGAGAAAGAGGCATACCAGGAAAAGGGTTAGCATTTGTTTGCTCATTACTGACACTGATGTGGTTAGTGAAGAGAACACTTCAAACAGTTTTTGAAACTATTTTTTCAGAATAGGGTAAGGTTTTTTTAAACCAAATATGTTTCAAAGGGAATACCATACATGGACTTTCCACTCCTAGTTTGTTCTCTTGGTTCCTTCCATTTCATACATCTTAATAAAAGGAGCCAATGTGAAAGAAAGCTAAAGCTGAAGAAGTCCTTAAACTCAAGTGAATATCCTTAAAGGAAACATGTTCAGAAACTGTTATGTAGACTTCATCACAGAGAATGAGCCAAGCTGGAAAATGTTTAGAGTAAAAATCATACTAATCCTCAACACCTGTTACCAGTGAAGACTAGTGAATACTGAAATGGGGCCATGGGTCTGGATCAGCTCTTGCTTAAGTTTAGAATCATAGAATTAGTGAATCAATTAGGTTGGAAAAGACCTCTAAGATCATCAAGTCCAACCTTTGACCAAACACCACCTTGTCAACTAGACCGTGGCACCAAGTGCCACATCCAGTCATTCCTTAAAAGTGACTCCACCACCTGCCTAAACAGC
Organism: Lanius collurio; assembly: GCA_020086605.1. Lineage (NCBI taxonomy): Eukaryota > Metazoa > Chordata > Aves > Passeriformes > Laniidae > Lanius > Lanius collurio. The sequence continues at coordinate 2,029,005 of JACBWW010000026.1, forward strand.
CCATTCCAATGTCTAATCACCCTTTCTGTGAAGAAATTTCTCCCAGTGTCCAACCTGAACCTCTCCTGACACAGTTTAAGACTGTGTCCTCTTATCCTGTAGCTGGATGTCTGGGAAAAGAGGCCAAATCCCACCTGGTAAAAACCTCCTCTTAGTAATTGGAGAGAGCAATATGGTCCCTCCTCAGCCTGTTTTTTTTTCCAGGCTAAACAACAACAACAATTCCTTCAGCCATTCCTCACAGGACTTGTGCTCCAAACCCTTTGCCAGCCTTGCTGTGATTCTCTGGACACACTCCATCACTTCAATGTCCTTCTTGCAGTGATGGGCCCAGAACTAAACACAGCATTTGAGGTGTGGCCTCACCAGTGCCAAGTACAGAGGGACAATCCCTGCCCTGATCCTGCTGGCCACTGCTGATACAGGCCAGGATGCCACTGAACTTCTTGGCCACCTGGACAAATGCTGGCTCATATTGAGCTGCTGTCACCAGCACTCCCAGGTCCTTTTCCACTGGGCAGGTTTCCCGACACTCTAACCCCAGCCTGTAGTATTGTCTGGGGTTTTTGTGATTGAAGTGCATTGGCACCGGTACCTCACACCATTGCTTTTGGCACCTCAATCCAGCCTGTCCAGGTCCCTCTGCAGGGTCTTCCAATCCTCCAGAAGATCAATTCTCCCACCCAATTTGGTGTCATCTGTGAATTTGCTGAGGGCACTGTTGATCCCCTCATCCTGACCACAAATAAAGACATTGAACAGGACCAGGACTAACGCTGATCCCTGGAGGACACCCCAAGTGACTTGATGACAACTGGATGTAGCACCATTCATCACTGGTCTCTGGGCTCAGCCATCTAACCAGTTCTTAACCCAGCAAAGGGTGCACCTGTCCAAGCCATGGCCTGCCAGCTTCTCCAGGAGAATCCCATGAGAGATGGTATTGAAGGCTTTACTGAAATTCAGGTAGTTATATCCACAGCCTTTCCCTCATCCACTGAGCCAGTCACCCAGTGAAAAAAGGAGATCAGGTTGGCCAGGAAGGACCTGCCTTTCCTAAACCCCTGCTATATGGGCCTGATCCTCTGGGTGTCCTGTATGTGCTGTGTGATAGCCCTCAAGATTATCTGCTCCATAACCTTGTCAGGCATCAGTGTCAGGCTGACTTTTCTGTCAGGCCTGTAGTTCCCTGGATCTTTCTCCTGGCTCTTTTTGTGAATAGGCATGACACTGGAAAACTTCCACTCATCTGGGACCTCTCCAGTTAACCAGTACTAATGTTAAATCATGAAAAGCAGCTGAGAGAGGCTGTTCCACCAGCTCCTTCATCACCCTAGGATGAAGCCCATCTGGCCCCATAGACGAGTGAGCATCTAAGTGGCACAGCAGTCACTGTCTACTTCCTCACAGATTACAGGGGGTCCATTCTGCTCCCCATACCTGCCTACCAGCTCGAGGAGCCAGCTGCTCTGAGCATAACTAGTCTTACTTTTGAAGAATGAGGCAAAGAAGGCAATAAGTATCTCAGCCTTTTCCTCATCTTTGGTGACTATATTTCCTTTTTTGTCCAATAAAAGATGGAGGTTTACCTTGGCCCTCCTTTTGTTTTTAATGTATTTGAAAAACTGGTCTAACAAATAGGGACCAGATTAAGTTTCAGCAAAATTTTTGCCTTTCTAATTTTATTTCTAGATGACCTAACAACATCCTTATAGACTTCCTGAGTTATCTGCCCCTTTTTCCAGAGGTGATGTACCCTTTTTTTTTCCTGAGTTTCTATGAAAGCTCAGTGCTCAGTCAGGTCAGTCGTCTTCCCTGCCATCTGTTGACCCATAGGTGTAGCTTGCTCCTGAAACTTCAAGATCTCTTTTATAAAGTACATAGAGCCTTCATGACCCCCTTTTCAGGGCTGCTTTTCAATGCTCTCTCTGAGCCAGTGTTCTGAATAAGCTAAAGCCTGTACTCTGGAAGTCTAGGGTAGAGGTTGTATTTCTCTCCAGGAACCTCCTAGACTTCTTCCTCTCTGCTGTGGTGAGTTTCCAGCAGACATCTGGCCAAGTAAACAAGGGCTGACTAACATGAAACATCAGCCAGATGGTCGTGGAATAGTTCATCCACCTCCTCATCCTGGTCGGGTGGTCTATAGCAGGCTCCCACCAGGATACCTGCCTTTTTGGCTTTCCCCCTCATTGTCACCCATAGGCACTCAACCTTCTCATCACTGTCCTTGAGCTCTGTACAGTCAAAACACTTCCTGATGTACAGAGCCACCTCACCACCTCTCCTTCCTTGCCTGTCCCTTCTGAAGGGCTTGTAGTCATGCTGCACTCTGGTCATCCCACCACATTTCTGTCCTTGCTTTCCTGCTGCACAGTGGCCTCCAGCTCCTCCTGTTTGTTTCCCATACTGTGTGCATTGGTGTAGATGCACTTCAGCTGGGCTACTGATTTTACCCCTAACCCTGGCATCCTGCCCCCCTAGGCTCATCTTCAGTGAGCCTGGTCTTATTCCCATCCCCCTTCAAACTGAATGCTTCAAGTAGAAACCTGCATGCTGTGGAGATCCTTGCTGGTTGGTGGGAAATAATAAATATCTACAGACTTGTCAAGTGGCTGTGTTGTCCATACCTCCCTACTGATTACAGAGGAGCTGGGTTCAGCACGCTCCTAATGTGAAAGAAAAGCCTCCTTGGAAGTCTGGTCTTCTTTGCTTCCTGGTAATTTGCTTTTTATGGAGAGAAAGAGTAATTAACACTGTGTTTCCCTCCATTTCTCTCACCCTAGAGGACAAGTTGCAGGACATATTAACGACAGAACTAGTCTACAAAATTTGTAAGTGCCCTGCCTCTTCAGACAATCTTGTATCACTGCTACCAAGTTCCTACACTTGCTTGGTGGTAGTGGAGTGATGACTTCCTTTTAATTTTTCTTCAGATTTTTTAGGTTAAAAGGAACTATCCTGTACCTCTTCCTAATGATGGCTTCTTCCAAGTGAAGAGAAACTGGTGTATCTCTAGGTCCTTGAAGTTAATATGGAGTATTTTCCTTTCAAAGAAGTCTTGAGATATCCTAAAGGGCTTGTAAACTAAATTTCATAGAGCTAAAGGCACATTTCATTTTCTTTCAGGGATACAATGTATTTTAGAAAATACTTTCCATGTCTAAAACATTTTGGTTTTCTTAAATTGGACATTTATTTGCTATAATTGTTCATAATTCACTAATACTTAAAAAACTATACTTCTGGAAGCCTTTTAATCAACTACCAATACTTTGGTCATGAAGAGTCAATCTTTATGGTTGATGTTCTTACAGTTTTTATGACCTATCATCACTCATTCAGAACACTTTCTAGCAGATTTTCCTCACCATTATACTCTTTGGTTAGAGTGTTTAATGCCATGGGGGTGATCTATCTAAGTATATTTCTTCTCTTCCTTCTTTAAATTCTGACGAACATCCACTGAATCCTGCTCAAGTAGATGAGAATTATTGATTGTATGATATTATAATTTACTTCGTGTAAAAACAAAAAAGAGAGATCTGTCTTTAGTTCTCCCTCTACCCCTGCAGGTTTGAAATATTTGTAGGTTTTAAAGTGAGAAGTAGAGTTTTTCTGAACTACAGATATATTTCCAGTATTTCAGAGTTAATCTAACTTACTGATATGGCTTTTTTATGACCAACTCTTGCTTTATCAGCATGGCTATCAAAACCAGCTTCTCACAGTACTCCTGATGCAGTAGAAATGTGTGAGTTTTGAGAATATATTTATTGGATGTATTGGGTGGAGCTTATTACACTTTTCAAAATAACAAGATTAAACCTAGGGCACTTAATATTGAAAAATTACATTCAAAGTGTGATTTCCATGTTGGTTTTGTCAGGAAAATATATATTCTCTCAATTTCTGTACAGTCCACAGTACTTCTCTTAGAATGAGATAAACCTGAAAAATGTAGATAGTTTTTGTTACAGGCACAATGTGAAAGAAAGTTCTTTTAGTACTTACTAGAGACTCCTTAATGTCTTTCAGTACCGAGTCTTTCCTTGAGCTATCATGAAAATTACAAATGTTCGTCTTTTTCTGTAATTCTGAGATAGTATCATTGCTGATGACACTTTCCCTTTGCTACTTACTGTGGCAGGGTATGAAGTGACTCAGCTTTGTAAAAACTTAGCAGGTTCTCCATGTCCTGGAGTTGTATCTCATCAGCAGGAAATGAAGCCAAGATTCTTCCTCCTCCCTACTTCTACCTCATCTGGTTTTAAAAATTCAGCATGGACTATTTTAGAAAATGTTAAGACAGTGCTCTGTTCCTATGACCCCCATTCATGGCATCTTGTACATCATATAAATGCAATTATAAACTATTTTTCCACTAGTTTTGAAAAGGCTTTCGCATCTTGATATATGTTATTGCTGATTACATTCTGCTATGCTAGAACTGCTTGAAAATACCTGGTGTTAGATGCAAATTCTCTGTTATACAGACATAGTATTTTTTCTCTTAACACTGCTTTCATCCTTTTACTTTCAAATGGTAAAGCAGGATTATGAAATAGGACTTCCTAAACTGCATAGTTTGCATTTGTATCATTCTGGAGGTTGTATGGCAGTCTGTTGACTTTTCACAAGGCTCAACTGAGCAATTGGCACAGTATTTCTAACATACTTAATCAGGAAATCAACAATATAGTCTAATATGATTTTTCTTTGTGATTTTATTAAATGTGTCTTTAATCATTAAAGAGATGATTGATGACTTCAGAAAAATATATGCATTTTCCCTTAATACATACAATTTGGGCTGCGATTTTATTCTTGCATCCTATTTAGAAGGTAATAAAAACAAAAGCAAAGATGAAAGATTTGTCTTCTTTCAAGCATCAGATTGTTATAAACTCAGCCCACCTTAGCAGTAGTTTAGACACTGTGTGAAGGCCAGGTCCACATAGTGAATCTGGTTTGAAAACCATCCTGGGGAAGGAGGTAGTTATAACTGGGTTGGCTTGATCAGTCGGGTGAACCAGTCAGCAGCAAACTTCAGGTTTATGAAAAAAAAATAAGGTTTCATGGAGCTTGGAGTGGGAAGTAAGTTAAAGTTGTGGAAATTATGTAACTAGAACTGAAAATCCTTATATGACCATTGTATGTATTAGGACCTTATGAAGAACCCAGAGATGTATGGGAAAGGTGGTGAAGCCACAGAAATTCTTTAAAAAGACTGAAATTCTCAAAGCAGTACAATGGATTTTTAAAAAAGGATTTAAGAGGATTTTTAGTAGCACTTTTATGGATAAACTTCCTGCAGTATTTGAAAATCTTAATCTAATTTTCTAAAGTTGGATAAACAATGACCAGAATAAGATATAAGGATAGCCTATATTTTCACATATGATGATAAATACTAGATGAAAACACCAAGATGGACTAAATCCATAATGAGGAATAAGATGATGACATTCAAAACAGAGAAAAAGGGATTTTTATTATTTTTTATTCAGACAATGAGATATAGTTCAGCCATAAAATTTTATTACTCTCTCCATTGGAGCTTCAGCCATTTATCACAAGATTTTTAAAACTAGTTAGGATAAAATACTAGAAAATGTACTGCTGGGATCCTTCCTGCAGTAAGGAAGGAGTAAATAGTGATATATTTACTTTTTGTGGCAGCCAAAACTTCATTCACCTAATACTGGAGTGTTTTTTCAAACATTGTGACTTATTTCTCTGATAATAAAAATAAACGAAAAGAGTAATTGTAATGAGTTGACCTTGACTGGATGCCAAGCATCCACCAAAGCTTCTCTATTCCTCCCCTCCTTTCTCTCTGGATGGGGAGAGAAAATATAATGAAGGATTCATGAGTTGAGATGAGGACAGCACTCACCAAATAATGTCACGGGAAAAACATGCTGGATTTAGAGATATTAATTGAATTTATTACAAACAAAATCAGAGCAGGATAATGAGAAGTAAAAATGGATACTAAAAACACCTTCCCTCACCTCTCCCTCCTTCCTAGCTCTACCTCCTCCCCCCAGTGGTGCAGGGAGACAGGGAATGGGGGTTTTGGTCTGTTCATCACATGTTTCTCCCACAGCTCAGGAAGGGGAGTCCTTCCCTTGCGCCAGTGTGAGGTCCTTCCTACAAGAGATAGTTCTTAATGAGATTTCCTATGTGAGTCCATACCATGGGAAACAGTTATCCACAAAATGCTTCAACACGTGTTACTCTTCCACAGGGTGCAGTCCTTCCAGGAAACCTGCTCCAGCATGGGCTCCTCTCTCCACAGGTCTGCAGGTCCCTGCCAGGAGCCTGCTCCAGCACAGACCTCCCATGGGGTCACAGCCTCCTCTCAGGCATCCACCTGCTCCCGTGTGGGGCTCCTCTGTGGGCTGTAGGTAGATCTCTGCATCCCCACGATCCTCCATCCATGGGCTGCAGGGACACAGCTGCTTTACCCTGGTCTGCACCACAAGGTGCAGGGGAATCTCAGCACTGGCTCAGCTCTGGAGCATCTCCTGACACTCCTTCTGCACTGACCTTGGTGTCTGCAGAGTTGTTCATTCTACATATTCTTACCTGGCCACAATTACAACTGCCCAATAATTTTTTCTTCATGTTAAATCTGTTATCACAGAAACATTGTCACCATTTCCAAATTGGCCCAGCCCTGGCCAGTAGAACATTCATCATGGAGCCAGCTGGTGTTGGCTTTTCTGGACACAGAGGAAGCTTCTGGCAACTTCCACGGAAGCTATCTCTGCATTCTACAAAAACCTGGCCATGCAAACCTGATATAATTATTTATTATTTTTTTAATACTATTTTATTTAGAGTAACAATAAGCCTATATTGCACTTTCTTTCAGTTTTGGCTCAGATGGTCAACACATTTGTGCCCATTCACTCCACAATAGGCCATTAAAATCCATTAAAATGGATCTGACTGAAATGGAAGAAACTTTAAATATATCTTGGAAGGTTCATATATTTGGAGTCAGAAGCACCAAGAGAAGAAACCAAATCTTGGTTCAAAATAAATATCTGAGCAAAGACATAGCAATGTATCCTGAACCCTGGGGTATAATTTCCTCTCCTCTTGTAGGTGAGGTTGTAAATACATCAGAATATAATCATACTTTCTTTGACCTTGTGTTTATGTTTCTATCATCTCTGGAAGCAACTGTATTAAGTCTTCATAGGTTTTTCTCCACTGTGGGAGACTTTCTTTTTCCTACAGCTATGCCTGGATATTTAGCTACAGGCAATAGAATAATGAGTCCAAGAAAATGACTATTGAATTTCAGAAACACACTTAGGTACTTCACAGAGAAAATGTCTCTGCTGGGCTATGGTCTACTATTTCCAAAGTTCAAGGGGAAGAAAAATAACAAAGAATTGTACCTTTGATTTTTGAAGAGCTGCAGCAAGTTTAATCCTTAAAGCTTGAAAGAGCTTTCTGTAAATCAGCCAATTTGTTGAAAAGCCCTACCATGAGTATCTACAGACAAATCACTATATGAAAATTACTGTGCCCCACTAAAATCCATAATGAAGTTATCACTGAAAAACCGTGGTTGTTCAGCCATGCTGATGATTATTTCTAGTGTGATCAGGTAGGGCTGGCCTGTGTAGAGCTTAATGCAGGCATTTGATTCAGGTATTGAACACCCAATCTACTGAAACTATTGAAGACAGATGGCTATTAACTCTTTTTTTTTCCTACTATTTTGGTGGTTATCTTATCAGGGTGATATTGTACTAAGTCCAGTTTCATTTCTTAGAGTTATACTGATGTATTGGTCAGACAGGAATTTTCAGCACTGCAAGCACTGCACAAGAGAATGCCTGCTAGTGTTTTCTCTAGTCTGATAATTACTGCAGGTATGCAGCTCAGCCATTAGTCAAAAATATAAAGGAACTCATTCCGACAGTAATGTATTTTGACTTTATAAAACTAAAGCATCTGTAGGTTTCAGGAGTCTTAACTTCTGATATGGAAAAAAATTTCTCTGTTTATATATCTCAATTTTTCAAAGGCTTATATGTTGATTAGATATTTCAGATTGATGTATATGATATAAAAACGTTGTTGTCTTTTTCCAGTAAAGAAACAGAAAAACTAATTGAAGAAAAGAGACATTTGGGGGTAGCCTACAAAGAAATCATGCTTGCAGGCAGAATTAATTGGCAGAATACTCCATAATGTGCCAATACATTTAGATGCAGCAAAGTGCTCCATTCTGGTAGAGCTCTGCCACATTTCCAGTGCTTTTCCTGTCTGCAAAAAAAAAATGCTTGATGGCATGATGGTTTTCATTTAGTCTATATTTTTCAACAATAAATTATCATGCAATTTCTAGAAGTGAGAGAAAGTTATTCCAGGGCATGTATTTCATTTTAAGGATACAAAGTAAATTGTAGGCTGGAATTACATGTTATTCTACAGAAGAGGCAGTTCAGCATTTCTCTGACTTCAGCCTGGAGAATCTAAAATTTTCAAAGCATTTTGTAAAAAAAGAAGGGACCTTGGTTTACTAGAGATACGGGGCCAACTTTTCTCTACCTATAGCTGCACATTCACATTCATTTTCACAAATGCAGCAATTGTTTATTTTATACACTAATCATCAGCAAGGTAATAACTGTGGGTTTACCCATCTTTAGTGTAACTCAAGGCAGTTGAGAAACTTATCCCATATAATTAGACAAGTTTTGGCTTTAGAGACAAAAGCCCTTCATACTTTCATACTTCATTTTGGGCATCACTGCCCATGATACTCTTTTTTTTTTTTTTTTTTTTTAATTTTTTTTTTTTTTGCAAACTTAGCTTTTGAAATATTCAGGGCAAAAATTTCTATGCCATGTGATAAACAACCTATATGCTGATTATTTCAAAATAGCCCAAAGGATATAGGTGTCCAGGCTTCATTTCTCACTTCCTCATTCAAAAACATTATCAATCCTACTCTAAGATGTCCAACTGAGGAATGGGAATCTGTTTATTAAATGTACACTCATTTTAGGTATCTAATTTAAAACTCTATGGCTAGCTTTTTCAGCATAATTAGCATTTTCTACCATTTAATAGATTCAGAGGATTGGATCACTGACCTCACTTACAGCTGTGAATGCTCAGCACTTTGAAGTCTATTCAATATGGTCTTAAAATGCCACCCATAAAATAGCAACGCACAATTAATGTCTGCCTACGAGAACTTTGGTTTATAACTTGTCTGAAATAGCAAAGATGCTGCAGCAGTGACAAGACATCTTGGAAATATAAATACTAACACAGCACTGTTTTCAGAGTTAGGCTGTCTTTAGTCTTCCATCAGCCCTACCCTCTAGCCATTCTACTAGCTCTATTAAGTGGCACCCCCAAACTCCTGCAACAGATGAGAGAGAGGTCCCATCAGCATCCTCTCTGTTACTTGACAACTGGAACAATATGCCCAAATCAGGCTTTTCCTTTATACTGAGGGAAAATGAGGTGTAAATAAATGTAGGGTTATTTAATAACTATGTTTGAATGGCCTAAATTGAAGGTACTCTTAATGTTGATATTACTTTAATTTTGTGTGCTCATAATCCCACCAATCATTCTTTCAGTGAGTACTTTATACGAAATTCTCTGAACTTTTAAAAAGCATTCTAAAGCATTTACTCCTCTGTCCTTTCCGCCTCTAAAAATCACATGGTATCAAAGAGAGAAATGAAAAGCATTTCCTTCCTTCACCTACATCATGGGAGCCAAGGGGCAGCAATAGCCATCACACCTGCTGCACTTGCAGGCAGTGAGGGTATCTTGGATCTGACGTGGACCTCAGGGAAAGGGAGCAGGCACAGTTTCTTCTGGCTTTCTGAGTCCTGTCACAACCACTCCAGCTTGTTTTTTTCAGTTCTGCCACTTAACTGTCATTGTTACATTCCTCCTCTTGGCCTAGTTACTCTCAAATCGTGTGGGTGCTCCTCCTCATTGCAGGCCATCATATCCACTGTCCCTTGCAGAGTTTTCTTCAAATCAGTCTCTACTGTTTTGCATTTTTTTCCCAAAAAACTCTTACCTGTATTTTTGAGGTCCCTTCTGCTCTGTCCCAGCCAGCTAGCAGCACTGACTCTGTTTCCAAAGTTCTCCATGAAGTCTCCATCTCTACTTTCCTTGACTCCATTTCTTAGTCCTAGGAGAATGAGCTATAAGGGCCTTGAGAGTCTTAAATATATGGCAAATGCCTCAAGGATCAGTGGGTTTTGGGAATCTCAACTTCTGACATGGAAAAAAATCTTCTCAGTGCACATTCATCAATTTTTCAAAGGTTTCAAAGGCTTATATAGTGACTAGATATGTTGCAGAAATTTCTCTGCAGAAGTTAGAAAGTGTGTTTTCAGAGCAAACAATCCCACCTGCTGTATTTCAAGGAGGTCACTCAAAGTATTGGTGTTTAAGAGTTCTCTAAAATAATAATTTCTAAAACAAGCAAAATATTTTTTCAGAACCACCCAAAACATTTTGGCTAAACTTGCAAAAAACCCCAGATTGAGATGCTTAATAGCAAAGTAGAACTTCAGTCACAAATTGGATGATATTATAAACATGATTTATAATAAGAAGTATTAAATAACAATAGGAAAGCATAATATGAGCTCTCTCACTCTTTTATGTCATCACTGTGATGTGATTCTGTCCATGGATTTACCGAAAGAAACAAGAAGGAAGAAGCAGTTGGATAAATGGAATCCTATCATTCATCAGGCTGTGTTTGCTCCATATTGTCTGGTATGATTTAAATTGAGCAGCCTCCACTGGCCACCAAATGGATACACTAGCCCATATGTTAAGCTAGGATTGCCTACTGTGGGAGGCAAAGACAATTCATCCCATAGGCTCAATAAATTAGGGGCTTTAAAATATTCACCACTGTCACTGGACATTTAGTTTATGCTTTGTTTGAGGGTGACTGAGCTGAACTCATCTTCAGTGTAAAAATTATAAGTGAGATGCAGTTTCTCTGAAAATGTGCACTTGAATCTCAATTTACAGCAAAAGGGCTGATTCACGATAGTGAGAATAGTTTGTGCTTTAGAGAAAACGAAAGTTTCCAACGTCAATATGCCAGGCCATACATGCCAGGGAGCAAACCTTTTAAGTAGACATTTCCTCTGATTCAGGTAATTTATCTACATGCTGGAAATCAAATAATTCATGTTGCTTTTCTATAACAAAATGCATTTTTTTTCAGTAGATTAAAAAGTATTTCCTCATTCATCTTAGACTATGTTGGATTTCTCAGCAGTCACATAACAGTAACTTAAGCAGCATTGTTAGCAGATTTTTATTATTTGATGGCAAGTGAAAGTGAGGAACAGGAAACAAGAAAAGAAACTCAAAATCTACACCAGTGGTGTATTTGAAATGAGTGACAGTTTATAGTTGCCTAGTACTGAAAAGGTTAAAGATATGTTTTGTTTCAAAGCCAAGAAAAATTAAATAACAGTTATCTGATTTAGTATAGTTTGGTGAGATTACCAGCCAAAACGTAGTATTTCATTCAAAGGAAGTACCCTGTTGGCACTAACAATACACACAATATCAATTATAGAAATTTTAGTAGCAACAAAATTGTTCAATTTCTTAACAAAGGTCAACAGTAAATCTATCTAAAATACATAAGGCTCATAAAAGTAATGGCTTTGCAACAGTGACTGAAACAGATGTTCACAAAGTCAGCACTTAAACATGAAGACACCATAAAATAAATGAAGGCAGGATTAATTTAACAAGTTATCTCAAGAGTGGAATAAGGAAAATGAATTAACAGTTACTCATGCAATTCAGAAGGATACTTTTTTTCTGTAAGGTATCTGAAAACAGAACTGAAAACATTGTGTTGAATTCGTTCTCTAAATGAGTTTGCTGAAAGCTGTATAGATCTGTGTGTGCAACAAGGCAGCAGAATCTGGTGTGTTGTATCAGGAAAGAGATCTGCCATAATAAAATTGCTTGTCTTGTTCTTGTATAAGAATGGTAAGCAAGCCTTATTGTCTCTGTGAAAGTTTCATACTGACTCAGCTGCTCCAACAGCATGGGTTCACACCAACATAGTGTTTAGGAAGACAGATGTCAGGAGAATCAGGTAACATTTTTGCAGAAGAGCCTGGCACATTTCAATGCCTTCAAATGAAATTCATCTGGCTTCTACCTTGAGGACACCTATTTTTTTTTTAATTTAAATGGTAAGCAACAACTACAGAGACAGCCTATAATTTTTCATGCTGTCTTTGTCTTTTCATTCACTGTTTACTTACATATTGGGTTTTTTCCTTCCTTCCTATTCATTCTGTCCTTGAAAGAGAGAAAGAAAGAAAGAAAGAAAGAGAGAAAGAGAGAAAGAGAGAGAGAAAGAAAGAGAGAAAGAGAGAGAGAGAGAGAGAGAAAGAGAAAGAGAGAAAGAGAGAAAGAGAGAAAGAGAGAAAGAGAGAAAGAAAGAAAGAAAGAAAGAAAGAAAGAAAGAAAGAAAGAAAGAAAGAAAGAAAGAAAGAAAAGAAAGAAAGAAACCATGAGGAAGTGAGAAAAGGAAATAATACTTCTTATTTATTTGAACTAAAAGCTCATGTATTTCGAATACATTCTTCTGACAGCTTTTTCATCCTTTGTCATTCCTCTCATGAATTGCTGTTTGAAAGGATATTATGGTATTTGGCTCTCAAAAATCCAGGGACCAAGGACCAAGTTTTCAGTGAAGGTTTCTGTCTGTTATATCAGTCATGAAAGGTGCAATTGGTTAAGAATGTTACAATGTCTCACTAAACATTAGTTTTAACAAACAATTAGTATGCTATATTTCATAATAAGCATTCAACTAATAAATTATGTCTAATGTTAATTTAATAAACACTTTACATAAACAACTGTCCCTTCTTGTTTATTTTCAGCACCACATTCTAAAATAAGGTTTTGTTTTTCTGCTTAATTCACCCTTTTTCCTCTAGTCTGACAGAATTATAATTGTTCCCTTCTTAACCTCAAACCCTCTGCTCTTTAATTTTGCTTCACTTGTCATTCTGAGGATTAACAAAGCAGTCTTTGTGAATTGCAAACAATGTGAGTACCACAGCTTGAAAACCATAGCACTCTAACTTGTAGTTAGTAAATTACAATTTTTTTCACAATGTAAGAACAAGAGTTTTAGCTTTAATTCATACATGCTTGATTTCTTTCCATAGGAGAATGGTTATATGACCTGAGAAATTAACATGTCTAAGTACAAATTTCCACAAAGCAATTAAAAAATGACACAAAAGAAATATAAGGTTCATCTAATCAAGATATGGATCTACAACTCCATTTTTACTGAGGCCCTGTTTTGCTGGAGTGCAGAATAATGACTTGGCACACAGAGCTTCCTTAGTACTGAATTGGGGTGCTTATAATTTTCTGTCTGGTACATTGAAAATTGCCAACACTGATCTATTTCTTCATCCATTGAGCTTTCTCCAGTTTTGGATATAGTCTTCAGCATATTTTATCTAAGAAGACTTTTCCAAAAGTAGTTTCTGAAATATCTTCCTGAAGAGCTTAAATTTATTTCTTCAATCAAAGATTCTGTATACAAACCAGATCTTTTGAGCTTTTTATAATATACTTTGAAAAGAGCTTGAGAATATATGAAACCAAGCAACAATGTGCTAAGAGCTTTAGCACAGAAGTATCTCACCTTAGGAGGTAATTAATTGTTTCAGTATTCAAAGCATACACCTAGTGCATATTTACTCAGTAATTGAACACAGTGGATGAAGCCTTAATTTAACATCAGCATTGGATTCTCTTCATAGTTAACTTCCCTTGTGAAGGATGTGAGCCTTCTCCTGAAGGGTGTACATCCTGTGCATATTGGTTTGACTGTGATACTTACATAGTGCTGAGAAAAATAACATTAAAACTCTCATCAACTGGAAAATGCAAGACTACCTGAATAATAACAGCAACAACAACAACAACCACCACCAATAATAATAATAATATTGTTGTTGTTATAGCAATTTTATAGGTAACTGGCACATATGTTTCATAGCCTCTCATTAATTTTTAAATACTTTTCATCTAATTAAAAAAGATACTAATTTTGGAGAGTAATTTCCACTAAAGATATAATTTTAATAATATTGCAATTTTCCTCAAAGGATAGTTTTGTCTGCCATGTTGGGTTTTTTAAACATACACACATTTAACTTTAAAATAATATAATTATGAGGCACTTCCTAACACAAAAGTAACCAGAGACTTCTGCTAAAATAATATCATAGCTTTTAGCCTTGAAAATGAAAGGCAGTCTTTAATGTCTTCAGCCATGCTTTAATACTTAGCCCTAAGTGTGTTTCAATCTTGCATCCATCAAAGTTTTTACAAATATTATTTTTCTCATTTAGATCTTGGAAAGCTGAGAGTTATGTATGTTTATGATAATTGCCTTGATAATTGCTGGAATTTCTCAAGCTCTGTTGGCAAACATTAAATGATTTAGATACATAGTTTATTTTCAGGTAATCCTGTAAGGAGCAAAGGGTTGGACTTGATCATTTTTTGACACTGTCTCCCATGTTATCCTCATAGTCAAAGTCAGGAAGTATGGACTGGTTAAATGGGTGGGGAGGTGGATGAATGGCAGACCCCAGAGGGTCACGTTTAGTGGCATGGGGTCTAGCTGGAGGCCTGTCACAAGTACTTTGTTCCACTTGGACAAAGGGACAGGTGCCTCCTCAGCAGGTCACTGATGACACAAAGCTGGGAGCAGTGGCCAATACTCCAGAGTGCAGCCACTCAGAAGGGCCTGGACAGGGTGGAGAGATGGGCAGAGACCTGTCTGAAATCCAAAGGCAAATGCAGGGTCCTGTACTGGAGAAGAATAACCCCAGGCACCAGCACAGGCTGGGGGCTGATCTGCTGGGAAGCAGCTTTGCAGAGAAGGACCTGGGGGTCCTGGTGGACAACAAGCTGTCCATGAGCCAGCAGTGTGTCCTGGGGGCCAAGAAGGCCAATGGTGTCCTGGGGTGCACCAGGAAGAGCATTGTCAGCAGAACAAGGCAGCTGATCCTGTCCCTGTACTCTACTCTGTCCTGCCCTGGTGATGCCATATGTGGACAACTGAGTCTAGTTCTGGGCTTCCCAAGACAAGAGAGACATGGAGTTCCTAGAGCCAGCCTAGTTGATGGCTATGAAGATGATTAGGGGACTGCAGCCTCAATTATGAGGAAAGGCTGAGACAGTTAGGAGGGGGATCTTGTCAATGTATTCAAGTATCTGAAGGGAGGTTGTCAAGAGGATGGAGCCTCTGCTCAGTGGTGCTGAGCGACAGCACAAGAGGCAATGGACAGAAACTGATGAACAGGAAAATTCCACTTGAACCTAAGGAAGAACTTTTTTACTTTGCAGATGACTGTGCACTGGCACAGATTGCCCACAGAGGTTTTGGTGTCTCCCTCACTGGAGAGCCACAAGAACTGTGTGGACACAATCCTGTGCCATGTGCTCTGGGATGACCCTGCTTAACCAGGGAGGTTGGACCAGATGACTCCACTGGTAGTTCCTGCCAACCTTACTCATTCTCTGATTCTTGATCCTTATGGGTCCTTTCCAACTTGACAAGTTCTATGATTCTTTAACTAGTCACCTTTTAATTATTGAAGGCATAAAAGCAGAGGAAATGTCTGAGGCTGTTCAGTGCAAAATATTCTCTACTATTTCTCTTGGCCTCCAGGAAGCTTGTTTGTAAGGGTCAAGGAGAGAGCTACAATTTTATCTGTGCTTTCCTTCCCTCCTTCCCACAGCAATGAAGCAGTTATTTTACCTCTCAAACTTTCAGGTTTTTTTCCAAAAATATTATTTTTCATTTCTTTCCAACCTCTAATCTAGTTCAAAATTCAGTCCTCCACTTGCTTCGCTATGTATTTCCACTTGTAATAAATCTGTCTGCAGCAAGGGTGACTTCAGAGTCCTGCTTTCCAAAACCTGTTCCTGTCTTCCAGCATGGACACCTGAAATAGTCACTGCCCCCTTTCCTCTCAGACCTTTCAGTCAGAACTCTTTGCATAATCCTCTAGTTCAGGACCTAGTGCTCCTAGAGCCCTCCCAAGCCCCAGCCTTACTCTTTCCCACTGACACCTTGGTGTAGCCATTACTCCCCAAGAGCAGGACCTCTGGTAATCCATTAACTTTTTTCCCCATTTCCCACCCTAGTTCAGTCCTTGGATGCTGTTGTGCATGAGAGAGGAAGCAAGATTGGCTCATATAGCCAGGGTTCTTTGACCCCTAGAGCATTCCTTAAGCCACAGGTGGGCCAGTGACTGCTTCCCCCTCATTTCCCATAGCTAAAAATGCATAACTCACTTAACAGGTGTGCCTCGTTGAAAAAAAGATTAGAGAAAAAGCACAAAATGGCGAAAGGAAGAAGTCAGAGGACAAGGTGTTATTTTTCTGGTGCTTTTCACAGTGCCTTTACCTTTAAGAAGTGCATAGTCTGCACTTCTTGGGCAGAGAGTTTTTCTGGAGCTATTAGTACCAATCTTCACCTGAGGCAAATGAAGAGCACCAGTAAGGGAATGGTGAGTCCTTCTCCTTCCCTTCCAGTTATTACAAGGATGAGTTTGAGGAAAGAAATCTAAGGGAGGAAAGAGAAGTAACAGGGAGGGAAAAAATACAGGGAAAGCTCTACAGTGACCTTGAGCCAGAGCAAAAAAAAAAATCACTGAGAAGTCAGAGGTGAACATTTAGAGATAAAGAGATAGAGAAGAAGGTAGCTTGTTTCACAGCAAGCCTTGAAGCACTGTAATTCTGTCTGTCTTTCTCACTGGCCATTTCTTCTGGCATTTACTCCTCTTTGAACTGGAGACTCCCTGGGAGAAGACTGCTGGAAATGCTGCATCAGGGGCGCATTGGGGCTACCAGCAATTCTCATTTCTCAAAACGATCCCTTCACTCACCCAGAAAGTCATCTGCTAGGTTTTCATCTTGTCTTTGTAGGCTAGCTGTTGTTTCAGGTCTTCTGATACCACAGCTTAAATAGGTAAGCTCTATGTGAAGTCCTTTCCAACTTGGCAAAAGATAACAATCCTGCTATTCAACAAAGTGTACTTTGTTGCTTGCATAGAAACACAGATTATTTGAAATGAAGGCCCTTTGCTTGGAATGCATTGATTTTAAAATCTACCATACCTCTCTCTGTATTGTAAGAATTCAAAGTAAATTTTGATGATCTGTCATTTTGCACCTTTTCATTGAAAACAAAAGGAAAAAATAAGCCCACATCAGTTTATTTTTATTCAATGATGTAAAAGGTTAGATTTTCTAATTACTTTTGTCAAGTGGTGTGGCTTATGTCTAGAAGTAGAAAGTAGAAGTTTTTTGGCTATTCTTTTGCTATTAAAGTGTTTATCATCTTTCTCTTTAGTGATATTCACCCCTGGTGTCTTCAGAAATCTCTTCCACAAGGGGTAGCTAAGGGATAAGTCTCAGTGTCTAAGAAAATTGGAAGTCTGACATCTACAGAAAACCTTGCAAATAAACAAGACTGGAAACAAATTTTACTCCTGTGCATCTTACTGAGACTGTAGCAGTATCTTCTGTTCTTTATCAGTGAAAAACTAACATTTTTGGTGCTGATCTGTTTACTTCAAGAGGAAGTAGCCCTAAGTTAGGATGGACTTTTTTGAACACACAAAACTTGTGTTTATACCCATCTCCCAGTTTGCCTTAATATTGGGCCACAAAATATATCCTTTGTTACCATATGAATACAACAAGACAAAGATGATATCTGGAAATCTCAGGCTGACTCTTGGTGTAGCTTTAAATTGGTTCTGTGTTTGACTTGCAGATCTATATTAATTCATGGCTAAATCCCTGTTTTTTAAACAGAAATTCTGTATCAAACCTGAGCAACACTTTTGGTGGAAAGTACATCTGAAACCACTGCCCTTTTTGATAAATTTTCTTGTGAGTATTGGATATTTTTCCAAGGAAAAATGTTTACTAAAGAAGTGCTTCATAATATTTGAGGCTAGGCTGGTGCCCTCAAACACAGTTTAGTGAAAGGATTTGAGGGTAACAATGAGAAAGAGTAGAGGTAAAGGGGACCATAAGCTTTAATCAGTATGCTCTAAGCCTGGAATTAATTGCTTGGAGCTACTTCAAGGGAATATTTTTACAGAAACTTACAGTTTGGAATTGCAGTTTTCATCCTCACCATTAGTACCACAAAGCAAAACCCCGCTAATCAGTTTGTATGAAGCGAGAATGTTATATTTCCTCCTACAAAAGTAGATTGAACATTAAATTTGGCATTCTCTCTTAGAGCTCTCTGGTTTCTAATACCAATTTGTTGTTCTGTTCAGCATGGGCTGTCACAACAATGTCAATATTTTCAGCTGTAAAATGCAATTGAGCCTGTGAAGTTTTTCCAAAATTATGTCATTCAAGCCAGATCATATGCTATGACAAACAGTATTTTCAGTCTGTTGGCCACCAGTGTTTTCATTCGTTTTGGGATGCCTCCATTTATCCTTGTATTCTGTATGTAGAACATAATTCTGGTATATTTCTATATTGAACTTTAACTGCGTATGGGTTGGAATTGGTTCAGCCAGGTTTTTTATGTTAGTACAATATAATCATACCAGGATAGCAGAACAGTTGTGGCTGATATTTGTGTTATTGGTTTTCCATCAACTGCCTGGGTTTAGCAGTAGGTGTTTACCATGCAAGTTAACAGCCACTGCTAAGCCACAACCAAGGAAATATCTTCCATAATCCTCCAAATACTACAATTTCAGAAATGGCTACCTTTCCCCAGAGTTAATGCTGTAGAGTGAATGGCGGCAATCTCACCAGAAAAAATACAGCGAAAGGTGTTTGAGACTAGAAGTTTTACTCCATAACAATAGAGAAAGAGTCCTGCAAGCATATGTGTTCTGGTTTACAAGACAAGAACAAGTGTGGTCTTTAACACTGTTCTTGAGACTACTGTCTGTAAGAGACTGTAGAAGAATGGGTTTGCTTGTCTTTTATTTCACAGAATCACAGAATCACAGAATGCTTTGGGTTGGAAGGGACCATGAAGATCTTCTAGTTTCAACCCTCCTGACATGAACATCATCCACTACATCAGCTTGCTCAGAATGCCATCCAACTTGGCCTGGAACAATTCTAGGGAGAAGGAGTCCACAGTTCTCTGGACAACCCATTCCAGTTTTTTACCACCCTCATGGTGGAGAAAATTTTATTCTAACTGGTTCACTTGAGCTGTGCTAATGTGACAATCATGCTCAACGATGTAAAAAAGATTGCTGAGAATTTCTGGTTGAATACGAGGAATGTATTCTTTTGGTGTCCTCAAGTCTGTCTTAACTTTTTATTTAGCTTTTAATCAATGGAGAAGAATTTCAAAATATTTTTTTTCTCATCTGAACAGCATCCAGAACACCATGTTCTGCAAATTACAAAGGTTCCCATCCTCCCATTGCAAAAAAACATTGCCAAAGTTCTGGGATTTTTTTGCTTGATTACAGCAGCTCATTCTTATTTCCATTATGCCCTCTGCCTTTCCAAGTGAACCACTGTCAGTTTCCTCGGCAGAATGATTATGCAGAGGCAGCATTCACAGTGCTACAGAGCCCAAAGGGGAAAACCATGACTTTGCCATCAGCCCTAAAAAGAGGCAGTGCAAATAGGAATCACTCTATGTTTTATTGTTTACCTCAGTTTGGAGTAAAGCACTAGGATCTGAACACATCTCTCATGCAGCCCTGGTCCCGCTAGGCCTGATGATGTAGGAAGCTCTGTCTATTCTCCCGATCTGTCCCCTGGTAAAAGGTAACTCCAGGGGTGCTCTTCTTCAATCACTGGTTCCTAGTTGACAGAGGAGTGAGAGGACTTCTTAAGGTATACTACTTTCCTGTGAAAACCCTCCTTCAGCACATAGATACACGACTTGACTCAAAGATACATAGCACCAAGACACAGCTTTTCTGCCTGTATCTGCTGCGGTCTTGACCTGTACTTACACTACCACCCTCCTCAAGGGCTCTACCCTGTTGTGGCAGAGGTTTATTTCCTATCTGGAAGGAAATAGTCTTCAGCCTGTCTGAGCCATAGCTCTTTGCCTAGTTTTAAATCCTAGCAGAGGACAGCTACAGCAAAGTGCGATCACATTTCATTGGTAGAAGCAGCCAGTTTTCAGTATGATATGTAATGCATGCTGATCCTTTTTTTACCTAAAATACTATCATGAACCCTCACATTTTTATAATACACAGAAGAGTGTATTTTGGATGTGTCTAGGTCATATTAAAAGTTGTTTAACTTATTTTGTTGAAAGTGCTTGCAAGTGGCAAGCAAGATTTGTTGAGTTGAACCAAGGTTGACCTTGTACAAACGTACAAAAATGCAGCCACAAAGAGGCTGGAGCTACAAGGCTGCATGTTCATTTTCTTTCAAGTAAGTTGGTGTGCGTGCTCCGTAACTGGGGCCAACAGAGGCAGATCTACAATCTCCCTCAACTCGCTGTAAAACTATGCCTGCTGTACAACAAGTAAAACACTTCATAAAATATTTTTCAAGAAGAATCTTTCATTCCAGCTGTCTATGCATTTTTATGGAAACACAGGTAATGCAAAAATGTGTGACCAGAAATGTTAGTTCCTCTCTTTTTAGACTTAGTCTTTAAGATTTTTGTTCACATATCCAAATATCTTGTAGCAGTAACTATTCTTTAGTTGTAGGAAACTACCCTTTTTAATTAGGGAATTGGCTTCAAATCTGTTTTAGTTACAGCTAAGATGTATTATGAAGTCAACAGTTATCATGCAAAACATATCACTGAGATAGATCAGGTGGTGGGGAAGACTCTTCTTCCTTCATTACATAGTTCATGAACCTCCTGTCCCACAATAGTCTGACAAACTTCTTCAAAGTTAATTACAGATTAAAAAATGAACATCAGAATCCTTTATAGACAAAAGGCCATATTCTGGTATATTGAAAATAATCAAATTTCCCAGAGAGATTCTTTTCCTTTACTGGAGGGAGGGCAAATTAAAGCAGGGTTCACCTGGAAAGGTTATGGCTCTGTCCAAAGAGCATATTTTCTCCATGGCAAGGTCTACGGTCCTGTTCCCACAGCTGGCAAGACAAGAGGACTGATGCTTTTGTGTCATGGTTTTCTCTTTGTGAATTAATTTTCTTTTCTAGAGAAAGTACAGCAAAGAAGAAGGAAAAAAAGTGGGCGGTGGATGATTTACAGACAAGCTTTATTAGAACAGGGCTAGGACATGTACTTGGATTTGACAGCAGAAACATGCTTCTAGGTCCTAGCACAAAGAACTACAAATCTCATGGATGTAACAGCACTTCAGATAGATGCTGATTAATGTCAAACTGATGTGAAATGAAAAGCTTCTTTTCAGTTTGTCAGATCATGACTTTTTGATTTGGGCTGAGCTGGTCTGAAACAAAACATTCTGTTTTACTTTTTCTCATTCAAAACCAAACAATGTCTTTTCCTTCCATGGCAATTTCTGGGGCTTTTTTTCCCTGCAGACATTTATTGAGCCTGTTTACTAATACCTGCAAAGATCCAGTTAGATAGAAAATGTGTCCACCTCCAGTTTTTTAAGGATTGAAATCTCTGTCTAATGTCATCACAAGGCGTATGTTTAGACTGCACATGATGGAAAGCCCTCTGGAGAGGATGGAAAGCCCTCTCCTCTGCCCTTTCTGACTTCCTGATGCTACAAAACATAATCTGACCTGCACAGCTTGACTAAAAGCTCAACAGGCCCGGGGTATAACTTTAAAATGTCACTTTGAATCAAATCCATGGACCAGAATGTTCTCCCCAAATCATACTGCTTTGTTCCTCTAATAATGTTGCTTTTCACTAAAATTGTGGTAGGAAAAAATCATAGAGCTGCAGTACAAATGTTTTCAGCAGGATTTCAAAAATCATTACCCTTAAGAAAACTTAGAAACATAGATTCCTTGAAATACAAGAAAAAATTTTGTTCCAAATTCATTTAGGCACTACCAAAAAACTGAACTAAATTTGTGTAATTTTGCAAACTATCTTACAACATAAATAGGAATATGGAGTCACAATTTAATCAGGGAAACAGCAAGAGAATGTGCCACGTGTGAACTGTGGCTAAATCAGCATTTTCCTAGGTGCTGCCATTATCTGAACAGTATTTAAACTCAGCAGAATTTCCTCCTTTTGTTTAATGAAGCACTTCTGAACCCAGCTGAAAATATTCAGAAAATATTATATTATAATCAAATCATCAGCATTCTTTAGGTACCTTTTTGCATGAAGTCTCAGATGTTGATGTTGAGAGTGTTAGTTCTGGAAATGATCACCTATTTCATGTCAGTCTTTTTCCTCTGCTTGGAAAAACAAGAGCATATGTAGAAAATCTCTTTCTTTGACAACAATTTGGTGTTGACTTCAAGACCAGGCCATCTCTAAAGACCTCCATTGACAAAGCTGTAAATAGTTTGTATTTGCAGTCGAATAAAAGGCTTCCTAGAGCTAGAAGTAATTGTGAAGACATTCCTTATTTGGCCAGTAGCAGTTTCAATTAATTTTTGTCTATACATAGTTCTGCCAGGCCTAAATTAAGTACATGAATGACATAAATATGTTTTACACTATGTAAAAATATCACCTGGGTATAACTTAATTTGTACATTTCTCTAGAACTAGGAGAAACATCAACATTGCATTGGAGTCAGGACAAATAATTCAGTTCTTTTTCTGGCTAAACAGACACAGTCTGATTAAATTTTGCTGAAAGATTAATATAGTCTATATATGTTTTTTGCAATATCCTTAAAAATAATAGTATTAAACTATAATCTCAGTCATTATCTGCCTTTTCTCCTCAATAAAAAGGCAAAGTCTCCTAGAGTGGAGACATTATATAAATTGTACTGTTTAGTAATAGCAGTGTTCATTATGAGAGGCTTAATTATGGTCATCATTCACAAAAAAAGTCAGTCTTGCCACAGAAAGCATAATAATGAATGCCTCTTGTTTAAAAATTAACGAAACCTTTTTTTTCTGAAGGTATGAAGTCTGCTAGTCTGCAAGATGTCATCACTTTTATTCTTCTCTTTAAAATAATTAATATTCATGAAAATTATATTACAAATAATTGTGAAATTGGAGTCTTTTTTATACTGCAGTTGGAGATGTTTGTTTATTTACATGATAAACCATGCAAAATCCAGAAAAGGGTACAAGAATAAAAGACAAGACATTTTTAGTTATGCAGGGATTATTCTGTATGTTAGACCAAGTTGAGCTCTTATTTACACTGGTAAATATATGGCAAATTTAATTCTACTGTGGTTTACAGAAGAATGGTCAGGAGCTTTCTTATTTCTAGGGACTAATACATAATGTGAAAACCTAAATAACAACTTACTGTGTGTTCCTTGAGGGATGATAGGCCCCAGTAGAGGAGTCCAATGCAGTACTTATGTATAGGGCTTAAACTGGGTTTATAGGTATGGGCCTAGGCTTTACAAACCCGAGATTCATTAGGATTAGTTTTAGCAACACAGGAGGATGGAAAGCAGCTTTTAACTTTCAGAAGAACTTATTTTTTAATGGCTTTAGTTGATGTGTAAATTGTACCATATAATTTCAAAAATAAAGCTGTTTGTAGTGAGCTCACTGACAATTTACATTTCAGTTTTAATTCAGCTGTACTAACTCTGAGTTTGGCAAAACATGGATTCTTCATTAGAAGAGGCATTTCATCCTTAGCTAATCTGGCAAAGAACGTTGGGGGATCATTCTTTTGAAACTCCATAAAAATTATCTGGTTGTGTTTGTTTCAACAATATAAAGAATATGGAGTAAAAAAAAATTTTGCTCCGCAATATCAAAGGAATGTCTCTTTGTAACCAGTTCTATCTGTGATGGTTGGCTGTGATCTCTTTTGGGATCAGAGTTTACAAAGATGATGCTCGGACTAGCCTCAGAAAACTCTCACCCTTCCAGAATAAATTAGCAAACAAAAATACTGCTGGCGAAGAAAAGCATTTCGAACCTAAAGTGTTAGGATAATTAAATGCATATTTCAGCAGTATTTATTTGGCATTGATTGGCTGAGGCCACTTACTGTGAAGAGCTGAATAGTTAATTCAAGTGCTAGACATCTCCTAAAGGAGATGACCTTGGGGTCATATAATTGTAACAGTAATTTATGTAGTTGAAGCAAACGAATATGTTCTCAATTAGCTTAGCAGGCATTATAATAACACTATTGGGATTTATATTTGCTTATGTCACTCTGCTGTAAGAATAAAGTTGTTGGATCTGTTTGCCTGAATTTAGTTCCACAGTTCATGATTCTTCACAGAAGGGATGTAAAGGTTTTCTCCTCCTGATTAATAGGTGACCAATGCCAATGATGCAGATATTGGCATAATCACTCAAGGGAACTGTGGGATTTACAGCAGTATTACTGGCAGAAGACAGTGTTACTTACTTAAATCTCTCGTGCTGATTTTTTTCCCCCTAATAGGTATTCTAAAATTTACCCCATAATTTGGTGCCTGATGTGAGGTTATTCCACCATTGGGGCTCTTGAAGTTTTATCACAGATATTTTATTCAGCTGGGACATTTTTTTCCCACTGCTTTAATCTGCTGTCAGAATAAAATTGGAAAGCACTAATTCAATGGTGCTCTACTTCAATAATGCTGCAATACTCTGATCTAAACTTCCCAATGTATTTTTTTAAGTTTTCAAATATTGATACATTTTCAGTCTTCACTGGTTGGGGTACATGTCAAAGAATGTATCATAGGCATAATCTACCTACCTGAAATGGCAGCATATGATTTATGGAAAATTGCAACCTATAGTTGTCCATTATCACCAACTACCATCAGAAATAAAGCAACCATTGTGATTTTTTTAGAAATAGCTCATAAGTGAGCTGGGGAAAACAGGTCAGCAAAAAAAAACAAAAAAACAAAAAAACAAACAAACCACAAAAAAACCCCAAAAAACAAATCCAAAAAACCCCAAGGAAAATGGAAATATTTTCAAGGCTTGTCTGTCTTTCAGCAATCAGAAGATTGAGTCCGTAGAGGCTCACTGTGGCCAAGACGAGAAGCCACGCATGACTTCCTGAGCTCTGCCAGGAGAGGTCTCTGCAGGACACAGTTCTGCAGGAGGGGCTCGGCAGACTCCCTCCGTCTGGTCCGAGCCTTCTCCTCTGGCAAAAAGCGCTTGATGAACCAAATCAACTTTATGGTTAGGATGTAGGCAGCTCAGTTTCATCACATGCTACCATTTATACAAATTAGAGGCAGGTTTGGAAATCCTTTAGTGTTTAGAAACACACTAATCGAGTTGTTAAAACAGCCTGGCCGAGCTGGTTTGCTTCATTTCTAATAAATAACAATCATATGCCCCAAGAAACATTTGAGTGAAACAAAAAGAACCATGTCTTCCTACCTTCTGTGTGGAATTTACAAATCATGCAGAACACTTACACTCATGCTTTTTTGTCTTACTTATACACGTACTTAAACATTTCATTGAGAAGAACTGGCTATCACTCAGTCTGTATAAGAATAATTCATTGATTGTCTTATCTTCCCAGTCCTGGGGAGTCTGCTTCCACTGTTTTCCTACTCATGAGAAGGCAGCAGATGTACACAACACTCCCAAAAGCCAGAGGACATTTGGTGGTCAAGGAAACTTTGTATAACCACTTTAAAATTCCATGTGATTTATGATATCTGTCCTTCAAAGTGCGAAACAAACAAAATTGTGTTTAATTTTTCTAATATTTTTCAATCAGTGATGGTATTGAGCTTAGCATATAGATGCAGACAATTTTTTAGCCAGTTCCATTTTATAAAATTTTCTAAGGAAAAGATACTTTCAAAGTAAACTCGTTTTTCTCTCTATAAGCTGTGAAGTTGCACTCTGTTGGCAGAGGTTTGGGAGAAGAGTTGTTTAGTTCTTTTCACTCTCAAGCTCTCTATTGATGAGGACAATTGATAAGAAGAAAAACCAAATGACAAATTTACAGTCATTTGGTAGAAAACATTTTAGGAACAGTAAGCAGTATGTTTTTCATTTACTAGTCAGTGTTTTGGAATAGATTGATGGCAACAGTGAATGAACAACTTTGATCAGGATACTTATGTTGGTGTTGGAACATGGATTTCAGTGACTGTCTATGGACACTGGGACTTGGAGTTTGACTGTGATTTGCAAACAAGTTAAAACATATTTTTTGTCCCTTGAGTCCATTACAATATTTCATTGTAAAAAGATATTTAGTGTTAAGAAAACAGTAATCCTAAAAAATTTTCCTTCCATTCCAGTAGAGTCCCATCCCCTCTTAACCACTGAAGAGTGATTAAGCAATTTTCACTCTGTCCAAACTCTCACTCTATTCACTGTGTGAGGCCTCTTGCTGATGTTATATTAAGGCCTTTGGGCCAAGATAAAGGCTATTGAATCTTACAAGTTAATGTGAACATACACTTTCAAATTAATAATGTGTAGTCTTCAGAACAGCTGTGAGAGCTACAGCTTGTTGCATGAACTGCCACATTCTATTGATGAAAGAACATTTTTGTTCAGACTTTCACTTCTTTGAATGGAATAATTCTGAAGAAATCTTCTGTAGGTTATGAGTCCTGTTTTACAGCATGTGCTGTACTATTGTACAAAAGCAGTCTGGAATACCAAGGTTTACCATATGGATTTTACAGTGACTATTGTAATGTCCTGTGTGACCTTTTTATGTAAGCATTTTCAGTCTGCCAAGCTCAACATTGGTTTAAATACTGGAGTGGTGAATGGTGTAGATCCTATTTAGATCCAGTGTAGGAGGGCAGAGCTTCATTGAGTTGGAGGAAATTGAATCCACTCTTAGGAAATCTGACCATGCTCACAGGAGTAACATGAAATCTAAGAGATAATCTATAGTCTATATGTAACATGTATGTAATAGAGCACATTTATTCCATGGCAAGCCCAACATTTTAACTTGGTGGTGGAAAGGGGTAGAAGAACACTCTTCCCCAGTTAACACAAGAAGTACCAGAGAGATGCTTCCCTAGTGCTGTGCTTCTCTGGTATGTCCTGCAGGGACTCCCTACCTCTGGCCACATGCAGCCTGGAGGATGGTATCCCAACACCAGCACTGCTGCCCTTAATCTTAAGTCTCTCTCTCAGTGACAGCAGAGTTCTTCACCACAATTTTTTTCTCTCTGGCCTCTCCCCATTAAATACTCTGGACAAACAACAGTAGAAGGAAAATATTTTCCTGCTGCTCGTGTTGTTCCATTTGCCCATGTTCTGCACTTTATGCTCATAGAAATTCTACTGACTGCTGTAAAAACTGTTGTCTCAGACTATAATCAACGGTGCAGGCAAAAGGGACAGAACAGCAGGGAAATGATGACATAGGGAAAACCTGTGTTTTGAGTCGTGTATACAGAAGAATTTCTCAGGTCTAAGTTTCCCACTGGTGCACGTTATCTTTTATTGGCATTAATGGCACTTGCCAGATAAGTTTCCTTGGAAAAATTACATAACTTAGTGTCCAGGTGCATGACCAGTAACCGTATGAGGAAATCATCATGCTCGTGGTGGAACAGTAGGCTTTCCGAAGACAGAGCACATTCTACATCTTGGTAGAAAAGGCAACTCTCATCTCTGCATTTAAGACAAGCCTGAGATGTGGGAATTCAATGTTATAGTCTTGCTGAAATGAAAGTGCTATGGGTTATATCCGTACATTTTTAATAAAATTCTGTTACATTGATCAATCTATGCCCTCAATTCAAAACGGAGATTAATTCCCCAAGACGTGTTATGGTACCATATTAATACTTGAAAATGTCTTATAAATGCTTATTTTGTATTTGGTGTAACTATTGTACCACTATAGAAAAGGCTTCTATTGACCTTTAAAACATGAATTTGTTGGATTATCATGACCGACATATTCAGAATTACTCATTCTTGCCAAACACAACAACTTTTTAACATTCCCTTTTCTTTCCTACTGCTTCCACTTTCAATATATGAAATATAGCTGTATTATATACCCCCTCCCATTGCCTAACATGTTTTTTTCAGAGTTCAAAAAGATTTACATTTGGAGCTAAATGTTTCAGTGATTGCTCTGTTGGATTTCATTATACTAGTGTAGTTAATCAAAGCAAGTCCGGCCTTGCAACTGTGATTCATTGTATGGTTTTCTGAACTTAGTCATTTATAGTGAATAAATATACACATTATCACCAGAGTACCAGATTTCCTTTAACAGCCTGCACGACATTGCACTGTAGTGCCTTAGTAGACTGCTTATGTATGCCATGTGCATACTATAGTTGCTTTTTTATTTTCTTTTTTTCCCCCCTTTTTGAGGAATTAATTGAAAGCCATTCTCCTTACCAGGCGAATGAGGGACTCACTGGGTGTGTAGTCAGTGCTAGGGAAATGGTATTCTGTTGTGGTCCTAATGACTGCTATTTCACTATACACAGGGATATTTTCAGATCAACACACTTTGTCTATGCAGCTGGGTGGTCTGCACAATAGTCATTAAGGAGAAATCCCCAAATAATCATAACATGCTCAAGTTTGGCTGATTTTATTCAACCACATGCTTAATAGCGGAGTTCAGTTACAGACAGGAGAACTGCTGACTTTGGTATGGCTGAGAAAAGATTTTGTGGTTTCTGTTTCTTTCTCTTGGACAATCTAATTTTGGTTTTGCCACTTCCATTGAGAGGTAAAATTCTTTTACCCCCTGGAGGTAAAGATTTAAGGTAATAGCCTGTGTTAGCTACTACATTCTAACTATTTTGCAGAGTCTTTATGCTGCCTAGCATCTGTATTTAATGTGCTGGCAAAGTTGAGTTAAAGCCTCAGCAACCTCTTTTAAATGCTATAAATCAAATACACAGTGCTATTTAGCTGCCGAGAGGTGAAGATGGGTGTTTAGTAAGATTTATCTAAATGCCTAAACAGGTCAGATACTTAATTCCCACTGAAATCGAATGACAGTACTTCAAATACCTCTGTAAATCAAGATGCTTGTACTTCTGCCAACAAGGGATTTTTAAAATGTGTTAATACCTGCTATTGTCATACTTTTATTCTCTGTCTGGACTGAACACATGTGACAGTCACATGCTTCTAGTATAATGTGGAGAAAAGTAGTACCAGCAAAACCAGTTTTGACAAGTGTCTAGATAAAATTCAGGCACAGCTGACTGTGGCATCTCTGTATTCCTAATCTCTGTTTATGCACAGCTGGCTCATTATAGCATACTCTCTGGTGTTCACCATTTCCATTATGGATGAAACACACTGACTGTTAGGTGTTAGGTGTGACTGAGTGAGAAGCCAGTCCGTGTAAACAGAAAGGGATTGTCCACTTTGCATCAGATTCTTAGCAAAGGTAAATGTGGCAGGAAGGGAAAAATTATAAATCTTGTAGAAATTTCAGTATATTACTCTTCTATGAAAACTGATGCCAGCTTCTAAGCTTGGTTACTTTAATTTTTCATCAAGTAGGTTAAATGGTTATAAATTAATTGGATGCTGTTATATAAGATCTCCTTGGCTGGAAGGATCCTCCACGTATTTAATGCCCCCTCCCTCCCAACAGCTCCTCTGACACAGCTCCTTTTAGCCTTTGTCATAGAAGAAGTATATTACAAAGGGAGAAATGATTTTCACCTCCTCAAGCAACCCTGAGGACAATGGTTAGACAGCACAGCATGGAACAAAATCAATTTTGAGGACGACTACTGGATGGCTGTTGCTACTGTCATCAACCTAGTTTGCTACTGCCTAGGAACTATTTTTTGTCTTAACAAAAGGTACCTAACAGCATCAAACAATTAGAAAAAAAGGAACACAGAAATAGTATGCAAATCTCTGCTCCTGGGATTGTCTTTGTGTCCTCAGTGTCACTTATCTGCCTTACCAACAGCATATTGTTAATTCATTCGCCTGTCTAAAAATGAGATTGTATATTGTGTTGGCTATGTGATAAGACAATCCCCTTTTGTACTTGCTTTCCACAGACATTTGAATGATTGCCTTTTACTGGCACAAATGGTCATAGAACACATGCTCCCCTATCACATGCAGAGGTATTCACCGAAAAACTAAATGTCATAGTTGCATGTATAAGTATTTCTTTCAGAAGTATATACTTGTTGTTCTACTGCATGAATAGAAAGAATGCCTTGTGACTTATCTGGCTCATCACAACTAACCAGTCAAAACAAGTTGTCAAATATTTGCATATAATGGTTTTGGATTAATCTACATGGTTGCTTCTAAAAAAATAATTTCAAATAACAAATTAATCAGGAAAACTATGAGCTGTTTGCAAAAAGAAGGCAACCTGTGTCTGATGAAATATTCATTGTGAATTAGTCACCACTCTCAAACTGTAGAAAGTGTAAAGATAAAAGATCTCTAAACTTATCAAACATTCAATAAAATTCTCGAAGCCTGCTGCATCTTTTTTTTTTTTAATTTTGGTCATGGCATTTCTGCCAATGAAAATATATTCATGAATTTGTAAGATTCTACATATTTTATGTTTATTTCCTGAATTAACAATTATTCAGCAGTTAAAGCAAATCTATATTTCCAACAGAACTATGCTGTTCTGTTTTATTGCTTTACTTCAAAGACATATTAGTGTTGCACATAGATTAATACTTATAAGAACACATAGCCTAATTTCTTCCCAGTGTATATGATTCCAAAAACAAAGGAGAAGCCTATCCAGCCTTCCTGATATTAAGAAAAAATAACACAAGTAGAAGGAAGTAGTACATAAATATTGATTTATCTTAATTATTCTTATAATTTTATAGGATTAATTTACTTGCCGGTAGAAGTTTCATTATCTCTACTGAGCCCTGACTTGAGGGCATACATTGTTCTCATACAGGGTATTGGGTTATTTGCTTCTGGTGAAACTTCACCCAAGGTACCAGAACTTATGTATGTAAAGATAGCTGGTAACTTTCCTATGGGATCCTAATACAGTAAAGATATACCTGCATAGATAATCCTTATTGCAAGCACCTTGACTGCATTGTGATGAGTGGAATATGCAGTTTTGGCATTTTTTTTTTTTAATATCTAAACAGTGGAGTATACAATTGTTGATTTTCAGGCCTAAACCATCATCCAATTAGATTGTTTTCCACAATAGAAGTTTCACCACAAAAAAGTGTGACTACATAATTTCCTGATCTCTTTATAGGAAGTGATTGTATTTTATGATAGGCTAGAAAAGGGTTTATTGGGGGATAGATAGCCTTCTTAGATGGGTTTCTTGAGAGAAGAGGTCCAGCAAATCACTTTAAAGATTGCTTTTTAATAAGAAACCCTGCACATAGTGACACTCTGATAGGAAATATAGCATGGATTTAACAGAATAACATCACCCTCTTTTGTAAAACACATTAAGAATGATACTACTTTACCTCCAAAGTTAGTGAGTAGTAAATAAAATGTGCCACTGAATATAAAAATACATATTTTTAGAGCATTTAGTTCTGAATGCACAGAATTTTTTAGGCAAAAACTCCCTCCCCCAGCTCTCCAGAAATGTGACTTCTGAAACATACAAATTAAGAAGAGGTAGAAAAAAATTCATCACCATTTATTTTTTTAAAAAATATACTGAGAGTGTGGGAAAAAAAGTCTATCTAAATATATGGGAAAATGCTTAAGGTGTGTACACAAACCCTAGAGCAACATCTAGTAACTTACCAGATGGAGATATACACGGCAGCTTATAAGGCTTGACCAATTGTGTTGAATGCTTTGTTATTGGTCATTTGTGTTTCTTAAAGATGTTCTAACACTTTACTGTCAATGACAACACGATCCTGGAGTTGGGATCACCCCAGCATTGTTAGCATTTACTAGGATAGATGCAGGCCACATTTCTAGATATATCCAGAAGCATGAAGTATGAAAAGGCATCTTTCCTAGACAACATAGTTAAGCGCTGGTTCCCAATATAGTAATTCCAGGCACTCGAGCACAGAGTGTCTTGATCTCTTACTCACTCTTTCATTCAGATGTATTTATTTAATTAATGTCATCGATAAAAATCAAATGCTTACAAGGTGCATGAGGAGACCTCAGGTGGGATGAATCACCTTTATCTTATTCCACCCTCAGTAATGCTGCTACTTGACTCATGATAAGAGAAATAAGCCCCACTTATTAAAATGAGACATTTGAAAATAGGCATCTAATGGCACAGAAATGTGTCTTACTAATTTCAGGTTCAAGGTACATGTACATATATGAATGATCATTTCAGATAAACTAATTTTCACTGTAACTGAAGAAAATGTTGTTTTAGGATATAAATACACTAAGCACCACCTGTATCCTCTGGTTCACTGCATGAAATGGGAAGTATGTCAGAATACACCTCAGGACATTACAAACAGCATATCCTTCCATCAATTGCATGCCAGCATACTACAAAACACTTGAAGGTAAGACTACATCAGGACTGAAGCAAACAGGAAAATCCCTTTAAAATGATTAGAGGTTTTAATAATGAAGTTTGAAAAATGAACCTAACCTGAAGAGAGACAAGCCATGTCCATGTTGTAAGCTTCATGATGTGAAAAACCTCCTGAGCACTACCTGCATGCACAAAGCTGTTGAGTTTCCTGCCATTTTAAAGGCCACATTTTAAAAGTCAGGTTAATACAGCAGGTAAGACTGCAAACCAGCCTGAGCAAGCGAAGGATAAGAAGAGATGAACGGCTCTCTCTGTGTTTAGGAAGAAGAGGAATTTCTAGAGCTGCAGTATTTTCTTTGGAGGCAGTAGTGTTCCTGGATATTACCAGAAAAAGACCACTTAGAGATTGAGTGACTCAGTGTGAATGGCTGTGAAGACTGGCTCAGGCTAAGGCAGGATAAAGTGGGAGCGGCAGAATTTAGTGCAAGGCAGGCAGGTGAGTGCTTCCTTGGGAGGTCCTCACGGATAACCTCACATCTGAAAACCTTCTGTATATGTTTTATATGAATCAATTGGAAAATTCATCTAATTTAATAATCAACACATCCTTAAGTCCTTCCTTGAAATGGGTAAAGGGATACAGGAAATACAGGATGCCAGACAGAGAAAAAAGAGAAGGCAGAGAAGGAATAAATCAATGCAATTATATGCTTTGGTTATTTCATCAAAAAACCAACCAAACAAACATGCAAAGCCAAAATATCCCAAGTATATCTTGAATTTATTTGTTTATAGCTTAGCTTTACTTGCTTCTTATAGAAATAATCTGCACTATATTAATATCACAATGAGTTTATTATTATTTCATTTTTCCAGAAAAGCACATTCATTCTCTCTGACCAGGGGAAAGTAGGCTAAAGATAAGCTATTTGGGCTGTGTTTAGCCCTTTCTGTCATATTATTCAGCTGTATTTTGCGGCTTACACATATAAATATTAATTTATCTGTGTAAGCTGCAAAATTATTTTAGCGTAAAGTTTTTCTTAGTCCTAATATAGGAAAAAAGACAAAAATGTCACCACTGTTAAAGAAAATTCCCTGTCCAACCATCCAGGAGTCACCCTGGCAGTCACTCTCATGCCACCTGAACTGGAATTGAGGCCCCTTTGCAGCTACACAGCAGAACAGGTCTGACCGGCGTGACCCCACACTTCCACAGAAGAATCTCTGACATCTTGATCCCTAAAATAAATTAACCATGATGCAATCAAAAAACAAAACAAAAAAAAATTAACTGCTTGATACAAGTGCCTCTGAATGGACTCTGAACAGAGGATCCTCTGGGACACCCTCACAGTCTAAGGAAAGGAAAACCTGTGACTCATCTGCTGCTGCTCTGTCCCAGTGTCCATCCACCTGGCCAGGCTATAGGTCCCCGGACCTGTGCTACAGAAGGGGTTGGCAGCTCCCAGCCTCTTGCCCAGGGCTCTCACACCCCAGAGCTCAACCTGCAGCTGCATCCAGATCTATCGACACTGAGCGTATTGGTCGAAACTCACCACCCCCCTTCACCCCACACACTTTATCCTAGGCATCATCAATCTGGGTTTAATTTCTATTTACTTATTTTTCTCCAGATCTCTTGGGCCCTGTGCATCGTTATCTTCAGTGAACATCTTTAGTAAACAGGATATTCAAGTGTATCTGTGCTGCTCTCTCTTGTTGCAGTTGTTTAACTGATTGGATCACATGCCGCTTTGATCATTTAAAAGACAAAAGGTTTTTGCAGCAAAATGTGCTGGAATGTTTTACAGCAGAAGACTGAGGAGAGAGTTGTATTTATATTGTTTATTTTCTCAATGATGTATCAGTTTTCAAACACCGTGGAGATTGCAGAATCCTTACCCCCCTGCACACACACACCTTCTGATCATCTTGACTTTGAAAGTTCAAGGTTAATCACTTCCATTGCATGAAGAATTAATTTTTCCTTATGATGAAGAATCTTCTGAGGTTAATTAGAAATACACTTGAGTTAGGGCCTGCCATGGAGTACTTCAGGTTACACCACACATGGTCTTGAACCTTAAATCTCTTGGTTTGTTACTAGTCTAGGATAAGACAATTGTATCACTGATACCTACACACAAGACTGGTGCTTTCTGCCTTCTTGACAATTCTGTAACTTTGCATTGATCTTCAGGTTTGAATATGAATATAGTGTTCATTTGATGAAGTTTGCAACAATTATAGCAATTTGAAAATTTTGCTTTAGTGGTAGAAAGAAATAAAGTGATTTTTTTGAGCATAAATCCATGCATGCTTTAAATAAAACAACAGATCAGAATATTGAAGACTGGTTATTCTACATCATATAATGATTTCGTTATGTCTCAATATGTGGGAATTGAAATTGAGTTAGAACTGATTTGGGCTGCCTACTGTAAAACAGCATGCTACCATAGTGAAGTGAGGTTGGTCACTTTCACTCCACCACTCCCCCCTCATCTCAACTGCTAGACATAGATACTAGCCAGCTCTTCGTGCTGTGTATTTTATAATAGTCAAATCCCAAAAAATTGCAATTATTGGTAGGCAACATGATACCACATTTCCAACTTGAGCTTTCTAACTAAAATCCTACTGGTTTTATCTTTGGAAAATTGGTCCACAGTCCAGAAGAAGTGAAGTTTTAGGGTAAAATCTTACAAAAATAGAATCTGAAGAACTACGTGAAGAGTGCACACTCTCTCCCACATGCATATGGACATTTGCTCGTCTGCCTGTTGTTTGCAGCTCCAGTAACACAGACAGGCACTTTTAATCAGATGTCAATTTTTGCATATGCTACTTGGAGTCCTTGCTATGAAATTTTGAATGCACAAACATTGTTGGTTGTACTCTCTGTATGTGGATATTCAAGTAATAGTACTAACAAATCACTTGAGCTTTCTTTTGTGTTGAATCTCCAGAGTGTTTTGGGTGAGCTTCATATCTAAGCACAGTGAATCTGAACAATGTTAACAAATCCAGATGGTAGGTTTTTACAGTAATTTTTCTTAAATAGAAGTAGCTGCTCAAGATATAGAGTCAAAGAGTGAATACTTTTGGAATTAGGTCCTGTATATAAAATCTTCTTTCTCAGGGATTTCAACAGCATTAATTAATTCTCATCATCCTGCTGTGTGTAGCTAAAAGTTTTACTATCCCCATTTTATAGACGGATAAAATTAGTCATATAAAGGTTAAGTGATTTGTGCAAGGTCATGTAGTAACTCTGTAGCAGGGCTGAGAACAGAATTAGAAGTCATAACCTGTGTTACCTTGGGCTAATGACAAGTCCACCTGCCACGTGTTATCCTTCCATAAATGACACGTACTCAGATGAGGACTGACTATAAATTGAGTATTTAAGAGATTCTTTATATAGCTCTTCATATCATATGTATCATAAAGGAGTTCAGGTACACTTGATGAAACATTGGATTCTCTGAGTTGAGTAATAGCCTTGTCCTCTTTAGGTCTATACTTTTCAGCTGGTGAAATGTGTAACTTGAACAGGCAAAATGAATGGTATATCAAATGCTCAGTTGA
The DNA here is from genome assembly GCA_020086605.1 of Lanius collurio. Taxonomy (NCBI): domain Eukaryota; kingdom Metazoa; phylum Chordata; class Aves; order Passeriformes; family Laniidae; genus Lanius; species Lanius collurio. The sequence continues at coordinate 2,065,172 of JACBWW010000026.1, forward strand.
TCCTAGTGCATGTTGAAAAAGTTTGTGTACAAAACCATACAGAAGAACAAGTCAACTAGAATAGAAGAGTGAAAACAATTTCCATGGGAGTATCTGAAATGAAATTCTTCTTTCCATCCTTAAGAGATCATGAATGCCTTGTGTAGTCTGAAAACCAGTTCTTGCCCAGTCCACAGGGAGCAGATTTTCCAAATATCTGAAAGAATGCCAATAGTCAAGAAAGTCTTCCATAGCTGCAACACATAATTTCTTACAGTTGCCATCAATGCCAAAGCTAACACAACTCTCTATGTCTGTCTCATCTATACAATTCTGCAGCAATTGTATAGCTTTGCAATAGATGTCACACTTCTTGCTTCTGCTTGTCACTGAATAAAATATGTGTCTGTGTCAAATGACATAGCTTTGACTGGACTTGTGGTGGTGAGGTGGGGAAACCATGACATTCAGGGCATTCATTTATGAAGAGGAGAAATTATGTTTGTCAGGTTCAGAAAAAGTTTATTGTTTCAACCTCGAGAGAACAGACAAAGTACAGATCCCTAATAACTTGGCAATTTAAAGTAAAACAAAATGTGAGGGCCGCAAAAACAGGAAGGGAAATTTCACTGCTTTAAAATAATTTAAATTTTACTTAAACGTAATTAAAATTAGTCGTATAAGGAACTGGCTGAGTTACTAACTGGAAATAAAGTGTCAGATGGTACTATTTCAGGAGTTAGTAGTCAGAGGTCAGTGATGTGTTTTTCTAGTTTGCATCTGATTGTATCTAAAAAAGTCATCAAGATAAGGACTGAGTTAACATTTTTCATTTTTTTTCTGATGTGTGTTGTACTAGGCATGATGAAAACACACAGTAAGAGCAGTCCCTGCCCAAAAGACCTTACAGTCAAAAATCGTTAGTGGGATAATAAAAGGGTAAAGTAGTATCTCAGTGGTTTCATTTCTTCACTTTTAAAAATTCTTTTATTGTCATTTTTATTATGGTAATGGGGAATGAGGAAGTTAAAAATGGCTGAAGGAGACGGAGAAACAGCAGAAAATTAATTAGAAATTAAAGAGGACACCAGCATGGATGTGTGGCAGGAGGTCTGAAAGTCAAAAGCACAATAGGAGAGAAAGTAGGGAACTTAGGTGGCAGGCAGGGAGCCAGAAGAAGTCAGGTAAGTATTTTAGAGTGGCTATGGGAAGGGGGCTTCCTCATGAAATTTAAAAAGGGCAGGGAGTCTCAGAAGACTCAAAGACTTCTTTCTTCTGAGCTATATTGTCCTAGAGATGAACACCACTATATTTGTAACACCAATTAGCAATGGCAGAACCTTCAGATTAGTTCTGATGCTGATGCTTTGGTTCTCCTGCTTGCAAACTACTTTGACCCTTCCCGTATATAATACCTTCCCCAAAATTGCCTGCTTCCATTACTTTTAACGATTGCAGAGACACCTTATTGTTGGGGTGATTTTATTTTATTAAGTGGATTTGGTCAAAAATGTTGAGGGGAGAATGGAGGATGCTGGTGGGAAGGGAGGTGTGCATTTAATATATTGATGTGAGGCCTGTAAGATCAGAGATAAAGCACAACCATTACCTTCTCATACCTTTGCATTACTAGCCATTACTGAATGACATGGTGCAGAAAGGCTGTTAGAGAAGGCTAATGCCTATACAGCCGGTGTAATGAAGAAATGGGAGGTTTAGGCACAGGAAACCACAGCTCCAACAGAAGGAGCTGAAAAGATATAGATAAGATTAGTGACATATGTAAAGGCACAGATAATGTGTGAGAGAGTCTGCCCAGCTGAATAGGCTGAAGCCAGCAGTAATAGGAAGTCCATGTTCTCCCTAATCCTCCCAGATAAGCTGTTCCATCCAGAATTATCAGCCAACAATCTTCAGGGTATCAGGCTGAAAATGAAGTTTCAGACTGCTTTGATTCCTCATCCATAAATGAGAAAGTGCCTGAAGGATCTTTATTTATTCTCGCTCCCTCCGAAACACTCTTCAAAAAGTGCCAATATACTAGCAACAGATGCATAAAGCCTCGCTTACTTTGATTGACAGAACATGATATAAAGCAACTCTCACTTGACATTTCAGTTTCATAAGGCTTCAAGCAAGTGTATGTGTGTGTGTAACTTTAAAACTTCACAAGGAAAGGAAAGGGGATATATGCAAACTTCGAGAAAATGTTTTCTGAATAGAGTACAACACTTCCCTTGTTTCAAGATCTTGTATGACAAGTAATTTCAGTGTATTGTTTATTAAATGACTGCAATATTTGCACTGTTGGTTTTTGTAAACTTTCAAAATAATTGATATCTATGTCCCCAGGAAATATATTTAAATTGAAAAGAAAATGAGTTTAGAAAAAACTTTCAAAATATTAATCAGCATGAAAAGGAATATTAATTAATATATTTTTTCAAACAAATTAGAATTATCAAAATGGTAAAGGAAGAATTTTTGTTGGTTTTTGTGTTTCTGTTTGATACAGGTACGAAGGGAGAATACTGGAACCCACCTGTAGCCTACTTGTTTTCCTGACGTAACTACTGTAGTCTGACCCCCCTGAGGAAGTCATCTAGGCAATGGTTATGAGACATATTTGCACTTTGTCCTCATTAGTTCTCATGCTTTAATACATTTTTCTATTTTTACACATAGTTCGCCTGGAGCTTCCAGTGCCAATATATTCTAAATACGTGAACACTCTGGAACACTGAAAAAGCTCAGAGATTAAACAATTTGTACCTGGAGAGAAAGGAAACTACTTGAAAGACTCTACAACCCTCAACCATTTATGATAGGATGCATCTGCTCTTCCTAATGAGGAATGCTTTTTACCACTGAAAGAAAAACAAAAATAAAAACCCACTGTGTGTAAGTTTTGTTGGGGAAAAGAGCAGAACCATGATCTAAGGGAACTGGCGGGTTTCTTACTCTTTATTTACAGTGGGCAACCAAGATAATTAAATAAAATTTTACTAGTGGAAGAACATTAGAAAAGGGAAATTGTTCCTGAATATTAGCATAAAACTTCAAAGAAAGAGTGAAGCAATGTAGATGAAGCATTCCAACTTTTCTTTCCTCTGGTTCCATTTCCCCGACAATAAGATGTAAATTACCTGCCTCCAAACTTTAAAAATTGCTATTTGCACCTGTTAATCAAATGTGAAAAAAATCTACTAATTTTTACAAAACTACTAATATTTCAGAATACTAATTATAGAATAAAATAATAAACAGCTATTCTTTTCAGAAATAACCATGATTTTCAGATATTGCAAGATTTTTTAAGGCACTTTTCCAATGCTATTAGCACAATTTTTCTATTTCCTCTTACTTTTGCTTGACCCTATTTAATGTAACAAAGATAAGTGATTGAAATGTCCCATGCTGTAAATTCCTACAGGGAAAAGAGTAAAATTGAAGGAGATTTCTTTCTAACACTAATTGCAAAACAATTATACTTTCAAGAATAATTTGAGAACACTAAATACATTCCTTTTAGTTTCTCCATAGTATTTTGCATTCTCCATTTTAGTATGTTCTATTGGCATGACTGTAAAGAATTTCTCTTTACCATGTTTGTAGGTTAACCTGTGCTGAAGAGTGGTAGCAGGTCATTACCAAATCACTTACAGGAATACACTATAAAATCAGCACCCTTGTGACTGAATGCAGGAACAAGACTTACAGAAATCTCCACCTCGAGGAATCCTGTGGGAAAATATGGGCATTGGGGAATGAATCTCAGCAGAAGCAGAATTAGAAAAGGAAAGCAGTACAAGTTAGAAGAAATGTAGGTTTAGAAATGGATACTTCATCTTCAAATGCAGACAAAATGTGTCTTTCCTGTCTTCTCTTCTTTCTTTCCTTCACAACTGGACAATTCACATCTTTTCTGAGTTTCTAAAACTGACAACCTAGAAAATAGGATACCTATGCCCAGCTTTTCATCACAATATATTGTAGAAAACCAGAAATGTAGTTTTGTTTCTTCACTCTTAACCATAAGGGAGTTGGAAAACTGTCCTGTAACTAGACTTCTGTTTGCTGAAACATAGTAAGAAGAAAAATAAATTACTATTTACAGTGTTGAGTGTCCAGCTGAACACTGCAGAACAGTGGTGGGGAGTAATTTCCATGTTTATGTTTGCAGTCATGAGACTCAAATACAAGTCCCATCAAGGTCGGTAGGGATCATTCTTACTCAAATGACCTTGGAACTGAATCCTTTTGATGTATCTCCAGCCATATTGTTATAAATGAAATGTCAATTATATCAAATTAATAATTTACGCGAGCCAAATTATTAATATAAAAACAAACAAGATTTATTTTTAATCAAATTTACAATCTTAATAAGCCACTATAAAGGAAAGCAGGGCCAAGCCTAGGTTCTTGACTCTGGGTGACACATACACAGCTCTGACCACCAGCAGTTCAGAGAGGCAGCGCACACCTTTGAGGTTTTTGAGTCTGGTTTTTATACTGTTTTTCTTGCTCCTGGCTAGGAAATCTTTTTTCTTTTTCACTTCTGATGGTCCTCTGGTCCAGTGCTCAGGGGTCCATTTAGATGTTGATTTGTCCAAGGATTCTCTTTGTGCTTTGGTCGATGTTTTCCAGTAACCCATCTTAGCGTTTCTGGTAAGGGGTCTGTTCAGATGATGATTTTTCTGAGAAATCCTTATATGATTAAAATGAAGTGTCTTAAGCAATAGGTCCACTCATCAGCAGTGTCCAGGGAGTAGCAGATCCTATCTCTTACTCCTTTCAGATGGAAAAGATTTCCTAGCTGGGTAGGATGAACTCATAGTAGGTTGATGGGTCTGAGGTCATTTCTTCTGGGCTTGCCTTCACTTCTTATGTTAATTTGTACCTGCCTTGAGCAAGATGTCAGGAAACTTGCCAAGGTGTATTTTGAACATAACATATTTGAACATATATACAAATTACAACTTGCGATATTTCACATTCCATATTTCACATTAATAACTTATTCTGCTTATACAATTTTGATTCCTTATGAATTTTGACTTATCTATAACAATATTATCAATTCAATTAGTGGACTTCAACATATGTTGGCCTTTTTAATTCACAGGTGGCAGCCGCTTAAAGTGGACTAAAGACAAGTCTTGTAGGCATTGCCTAATAACTTCCGTCAGCCACAGATGATTCTATGTAGATTGTCTGTGGATATGGAAAAATGCCTTCAAGTACTGTATTTATTTTTGAGAGAATAGTATTCCTCAGCCATGCTTCAGGATGAACTTCAACTGGCTGAGAGAAAAAACACAGTTGGAAGATGGCTCTTTGTGTACCACTGAGTCCCTACTTTGCCCACACATCACATGTGAGAGAGGGCAAAACAAGAAAAAAGAGATTAAGGGGAAACTGATGGGTCCTGTTGACTTTAAACAGCCATTTGAAGATATTATTTTAAGGCCAAACTGGACATGGAAAAGATTAGGAAACCTCAAAGCCTTATGGCAAGGCTGTTTCTTCCACTCATGTGAGTAGGTTAGACAATGATGTTACAGCTGGCAAACCTCCACTTGTTTGTACCACACAAATTTAGATAATGTAACTGATGTGCCCAGTGTCTTCTGCACAATACTTTCTGGAAGTGCTGACATGCTGGCACAACCTGTATTCCAAAAGGACAAAAAATAGCAGAAAAAGAAAAAAACCCCAACAAACAAACAAAGTGGAGCTCTAGGAAAGAGCTAAAGAGTTAAATAATTTCAAATGCCACACAAAGTGGTCCCACAGTTTTAAAATGTTAATCAGTTATGAAAGTGCAAGTTATCCCCTGCTGATAAAGAAAATGAACACAGGAACAGAGGAAAAATTGGAGTTTCTGAATTAAGAATCTGTGTGGCTTTTCATCAACACTTGGTAGGCAATCCAAAGACTCAAGCCTGTCATCCAGCAGACTGGTATACAACTCTGCATTTTGCATTACATATGCATTCAGAACCATGGTGCCTACCTGTGTTTCTGTGGTAGCCATTCTTACTATGCAGGTACAGGGGATGACAAAGGAGAGCACTGAGACATTTAGAGGTCTCTCTGAAAGTGCCTGAACTCACTGATTGCTTTCATTGCCAATTACTATGATTCTAACATAGATAGTCCTAAGGGAACTATCACCTGCTCTACATCCTTTGCTCTGGCTGATTTAACTCAAGTGGAATAAGAGACAAAGCAAATGGGAAGTTGTTACTGCTCTGTGGGTATTGCAGAGAGGGATCCTGGACTCCCATCCTGCTACAGATGCTTCAGTGCAGAATGAATGGGAAATCTCTAAATCATATCAGCGTTACCTTGCAATACAGGTGCGAACAGATTTTGTCATTAATTTGTTTTGAGTTTCCTTTTTTTTTTTCTTTTTTTTCTTTTCCTCAGTCTGACTTTGTCTTAATATTTTTAGTTTTTAGAGCTTAATTTGATAAGGTACAGCATGAGGACAGAGGATGATTGATTCTGAAGGAATCAAGCTGCTGAGAATCCCATTCAGGAGGAAAGTCCTAAAGTCCTCACTATAAGAAGCGCAAGGCATATTTTTTTCTGTTGATTATCTATTACAACAAAAGTGGGAGAGAGATAAAAAACCAGCAACTATATGGCTTATTTTTCTTCTTTTGCTGCAGTCAAGAGGATGCCTTAAACTTCTTGTACAAAGATGAAAATACACAAAACAGACTTCTCATTTAAAACTCGCATTTGATTTCTGCTTGTTTATTTTAAATATGTTGCATTTTATAAATTCAAAACTTTTAAGCGTGGAGTGGGATGCCTCTCATAGCCTCAAGCAAACACCTCTGATTTTAACATCCTATTATGCATGGATGAAAAACTAAGCTAATAACTAATTTTCACCCTTACAACACAACCATCTCTGATGAGATTAAAAGCGACTGTTTCTGAGGGATGTTTACTTACATTAGCCCAAAGTGGACAACTGGGTAAGTCAGGAAGCAAAGTGCTATCCTGCATTAGAGCATTAAAACCAGGCAGTTTTGGCACTGCACATGAGAAAATACACCACATTCAAAAGAAAGGAAAAGACATGGGCAGTGACCTCATCATATTAATGAACCAAGAGCAACAGAGGAAAAGAATATGAAAGAAATGCCTAAACAATTTATAAATGAGCATTTAGTTTCACGCTGTCTGTGAATATTGCAATCTTTCTTCATCTTTATGCCCAAACTGGGTATGTTGTGTATCACCACAGCATATGAGTGTGTGCAACAACTATATAACAGAGAATAAGTGGTATCTCTCCTCCTCTGCATTCATATGAGCTCATATACAGAAATTAACCTCCTTATTGTGAAATAATGTAAATATTTTTCATCTTGCTAAATATAACCACTTAAGGATCTCTCAGAAGAAACAGAAATGGTATATCTGGTCATGTAAACCATTCCTTTGTTCAACTTTTTAACAATTGCTGTGGGTGCACTACCCTTTAGCTTAGAGAAAATATGTATCTGTTTGTGGTGACTAAAGACACTATGGTACTTTTTATGGAGATGTTTGTGAATGTCAGTGCCAAAGTTAAATTATAGCTTGGGTATCAAGGTTTACCAAAACTTCCACATATGGTTTGTCTGAGGCTGTTCTCTGTTTCCTTTTCTCTCCGGGATGGTCATGCAATGCAGCTCTGAATGGCCTAATAATTACCTCATTTAATCTTGCACTGTATGTGGCTGCATCTCAGTGGAGAAATTAAAGATTAATTATACTCATCCATGTTTTTCTAGTTTTGTTTTGTTTTGTTGTTTTATTTGCTTTGGGTTTGGGTGTTGGGTCTTTTTGTTGGTTTGTCTTTTGTGTTTTTTTTTTCCTGAAATGCTGTGTACCTTTAGAAGTCTGCTGAGATTTCAGGGCTTAAAAATTATCTTACTCATTATCATTACTAGCAACACTAAGATGCTGTTTAAACAGAAAACAAGGCTAAAAAATTCTGAATAGAAGACATCAAGAAATTCCCCTGATATTACCGATGACTGCAGGTAAATTTTAACTGTAAGGTTGACACAGAAATAGATATGCGCATTACCAGACATTCTTCAGCTTGTGATATATCTCTTAGTGGCAGAATAAGTAACAAGATCAATTACTCATTTCAGCTGAAGACAAGAGTGGCCTAGGCACAAAAAAAAAAAAAAAAAAAAAAAAAGAAAGAAAAAAAGTAGTGGGTATTGCCTGACCAGTACTGAGCTTCCACCACTGTACAAGGAGCAGCTGCAATTTGTATCAATGAGGTTAAACTAGATTTAAACTAACTCTGATCTCACTCGCAGTGTAGCTGTAGAAATGAAAACTTAACTTGTTAAAGGCATGAACCATATCCATTTGCCCATGGTTTGCACCTTGCACTGAACTCCAGAGAGCCACTGCTACCCTGTTTGTTATTCAAGTAAGTTTATTCATAGCAACACTGTGCATTTCTTTCAATAATGCTGTCACACCTGGAGTGTGACATCTTTTGCCTCTGTTTGTGGTACAAACAGAGTATCACAGTGTGTGTGTTGAGTGGTACCACCATCTGGACAACTAAGCTAGCTGACTTGCTGAGGATTCCTCATTTGTTAAAGCACCTTCCCAGAGCACAGCCCACAATACCTGACCCTCAGTTCTGAGTGATTCCTCAGGTAGTCGACAATGACAGAACAGTTTTAGATGGTTCTAATTTATGCCAAACTCAATCTGGCCTCTGCTAGTCCCAAAATCACAGGAGTGTAAACATAAATTCATGCTTTTCCCACCTTTCCTTGTAGTTCAGGCAGACAAAGAGCTTATCCAGCAACTGTATACCTACTGATTAATTTGGAAAAGTCTCTTCTTAAACAATTTAGAAATTGGACTTAAAACTAAAAAAAAGCTTATATTTAGGATATTGTAGCTGAGAAGTGAAGTCTGAAAGGCTAGGACAGCAACCTTAAAATGTGCCCTTTTCCCCTTGTTCATTTTTCCTGTTACTCAAGGAAGAATAATTTCTCAGGGAACAAAACACATTTATTTATAACACAGTATGTAATCAGTTCAATCTACCCTCTACCAATAGCAACAACAAAATTTCTACTCAGAACACTGAACAGGAATACCTTAAAAACATGACGTGGGATCTTCAGAGGTTTTCAATTATTAGTTTTCTTCCATTGTATAAAAGTACAAGCTGTCATTCTGTAGTGGCTTTTTAAAATTCAGAGTATGAAATAGATAAGTTTCCTCCATATACAGCTGCTAAGCCCTACCATTGCAAGATGTAAACTTTCCCTCCTTTTCATCTCCTTGCTTTTTAAATTATTCCTGAATACAACAGTTTGCATAGATGCAAAATACAATAATGAAAAGCATCAGTCTGTGGAGCAGGATATGGATCTTTGGGATGCTCTATTTCTTTTCCAGGCTATGTCATTAGCTCCCCATGTTGCCACAAACAGGTCATTCCGTTTGGCTATTTCTAGCTCCCTGTTACACAAAGAGTAACAAGACCACTCATCCATGTTTTAAAATCTTCTGAGGAAATAAAATTGGATTTACTCATTAAAAAATTAGACTGATTCTGAAATCCGAGACTGAAAACTCTAAAACTACTTCTATTGAAATATAATTCATTATAATAAATATTACTCCTGGTAAGATTTTAAATGTAGATAATTATGTATAATTTATTTAGATTGGCACTTCTCATTAAGTGTATAAAATACTTACACTTCATAACTTCATTTAAAGTTGAGAGTAAAGCCAAATGAACTTGTCATCTAAATTTAGTCCTGTTGTTGGCGACTATCATGTCTTTGAAAGTCTGCTAGCATGGTGATGGATTCTAAAAAGTGCCTGTTAATATAATATGTTTGTGAACATCACCCAGAACATAATTATTTATAAAGTTTTATGACTAGGAAGAACAATATAAATATTATAAAATCTAAAACTGTTTAGAGAGTCATAGACCAGAGTCTTGTACAGAGAGTTCAGAGATCCCTGCTGTGTCTTTTAGCTTCAACAGGAAAAGACATCCTTAACCATAGTGACTGGGAACAGTCTATGTCTTCACACTTCCACAGGAATTAGAACCTCCAGCATAAGAGTGTGAAAAAACCCAGATTAAGATATGGTGTTTGTCACATAAACGTTTCCAAGATGGCAGGAATATCGTAGGGTCTGAATTTGTCTTGTACTTTTGTAGTCAGCCACTCCTGGGGATATGATATATATGGACGTATACTTTGTTTAAAACTCATACACTATGTTTTTGGCCTGCAATTAGTACTTTCTGCAACTATCACAGTAAGCAGCTTATTGTCAAAGACGTTTAAAAAAATTGTATGAAAATGGTAAACTCTTAAAAGAATTTGTTCTTTTCAAAGCTGCCATAACAGCAAATAGCAAATCTTGAACAGTTCAATGTATTTTTTAAAATATTAGCAAATGTGTTTTAGAAAAACTCCACAGAGATTGGTGTAAAAACTGAAGTACTATGCTGATATGCTCTCAGCCATATGTTATGTTGTTTTATTTTTCAGCACATGTCATCAACAGTTTTCTTTTGATATGATCAAAGAACCATACACATTCGCTCAAATAAGGTATAAAGAAATCTGTGCTTCTGTTTTTCTTTAGTTTTCAATCCTTCGTTTTGTCTGTTCTCTAAACAAGAAACTAGGAGTGTTCTCATGGCTAAGATGTGTATCAATTAAAAGTGAAGTATTTGCTAGAGAAATGCTAAAAACTTCAGGACTTTTCAGAGATGCATATCAATGGTAGGAATCTGATTGCACTCCAGGGAGATATTCTCAGTTGTCACGGAAGGAAAAATACATATACAGATAACTGGATTAAATGGAAGCAGATACTTTTGGGTTAGTGAATTGAGTTTTATTATATAGACTTGTGTTTTTCTGGCTGGGGTCCACAATAGGGCATCAAGATGACGGGAACTTTCATTTTTTAAAGGGATTTACAGTAATGGTGCGAAATCTCCTGGTACTCACTAGTGCCAAAAGTAATGTTTGATGCATAAAGCCACCAGACATATTCTATCAACATTTTCCTGATCCCAGGAAATATCATAAACCAGTTTGTACTTAGATGGAAAATCTTTTAAGGATGCTGATTATACTCACTATTGCCAATCAGCACTGGAACACTTATATCTTCAGTTCAGAGAGAAGGAACAGCTTCATGGGGGGTAACTACTTTCCATATTTCTTGTGTTAAACACTGAAAAATCATTACTTTGTCCAAAAAGTTACCTACTAGTGTTAAAATAATGAGCATTTCTTGCAGCCTTTTTGAAATGCACCATTCAGATTCTTTTCAGATGCCCTGTGATCTTCTTCTTACAAAGAACGAAGGTTGTGTGAAAACTTCTTTTCTGCAATTAGACAATCAAAGGTTGCTCTATAAAAAAATTGTAGACACTTTGGCAAATCCACAGCTTTGAATGTGTTCTCTAGTCTCCAGCATGTGGAGAAGATTAAAGGAAGGGAGCATTAGCCTTGAGATCTTTCTTTCACACCAATCCCCACTTGTAACTGTACTCAGTGCAGTTCAGCACTCTCCCAAAGCATTACCAGAGCTGAATTTGTACTATGCGCCCTTATATTTCTAGTTCTGTTTGGCAAGGTGATTGCTGCTTCTGTGCCTACAGTGGAGATGTGTTTAGGCCATGTTGACGTTCACAACAGCCAATATGACCAAACTATCTAAAAAAAATAGCGTCAAATGCCTAAACTGTCCTCAATAGTGCTTCTTTTAGTAATTTAGAGCTCATTTACTTTAGAAAGTTCCAGGTTTGTGTTGAATGCACGTGTCAGCTTCTCTAGATCTGCCACTACAGAGGTACTGCCTAGTGTATTCAGGGCAACTATGAGCAGACAGAGAATGTGTGTGTATACCATGGCCACAGCAAGCTGGGAGCAGAGGCACCTCCTGCTTCAGCTGTGCAAGTGCTCAGCTAATTGATCATGGACTTAGAGAGCAGCAGAGGAGCAAGATACAAGGTGTGCCTGTCTAAAAACATAATGCTCAATTCATTATCACAGGGCATGAAACCTTTCAATAGGATCTGGGACCAACACTATTTTATAGATTTGGTGCTAGCACAGATTTTTTAAAAATGAAGTTGAGAGTTTCATGACAAACAAGTTTTGGAGCTGAGAATATAATAAAAATACCAAGTGCTGCAAGGTTGGTGTTAAAATTAAAAGCAATAACAGTGTTGTGCTGAAATCCTCCCTTCACCAATGTCAACAAGAGTTTTACTGAGTACCTGGGCAAAGGACTTCATGTGTTGTAGTGCGGGGAATCCTCACAACAATATATAAGACAGCGATGGACTTGGAAGGAAAGATGAAGCGATATTCATGAAGATGTTCAGGGATGTTTTATTCCTCCAGCCGCATGGCTGGAGTTCCCAGGCAGCCTCCCTTGGGACCCTGCTCTCCCCCAGAGCCCCCAGGCACACCCACGCACACAATCAGGAACAGGTAAGGGGCACACGTGACATGGGGACAGGGACAGACCTGTACCCTGCAGGGTCCCTCCCTCCAGGATTTCAGAGGAGAGGCACCTGCCCATTCATGCTATGTTTTTACAGGTGATATAGAACAATGTTATTCTTCTCTGTATCTGCTCATTTCAGCTTGCCTACTAGAGCTCTGGAAACTTGTCAGTGATAGTATTTTTAAACTAGAAGCACTGTTTAAATAAAAGTTGCTTAAATACTGAAGACCAAGCATACCTCCCTGTCTTTATACATATATGTCCAGTCACAGAAACTATAATTTTCTTAAAAGAGAGGAAAAAAAAACCCCAGAATTTTCTAAAAAAAATAGAGAAAATATACAGTATAGACAGACAAGAAATGGGATCTAATATATAGCTTCTGAAAAGAACAGAGAAGTTAAACCAAGGATCCTGGCAATGTTCCAGTTCTAATAATTTGATTTTAGCTCTCTGAATTTCTTCTGTAATTTCATATAGATATGGAATTTTTCAATCCCTGTCTTAAGCTGTTGTGTAGATTTGCTGTTCATTAATGAACAATGCCATTTTCCACTCAGGCAAAGCTTAAGTCATACATAAACTATCTGGATTTTATCAAATTAACTATTAAGAAAATGCCCTAATTCCAGCTTAGTCATATGTAACTTCTCAGGTAGTCTCACTGGTGAAAAGTGTAATGGTTCTCTAAAGTTCAACTTCTTCTCTTCAGCTTAAATATCTCAGATTTTAATTTACAATACACAGCAGTGGCATCTTTGAATGATAGACTCCAAGTAAAAAGTATATTATTCAGATGACCACAAAAGGAATTGTGTTAATGTAGGCAAAAATTTTATATCACTAACATTCCACAACAAGTGTATCTACCAAAACAAAATCAGAACAGTTTTTCCTGAATTTTACTCAGTCACTGGGAACATTTTTTTCTGATGTTCAGTCTTTACTGAGTACATTATGGACTTCTCTAGGGAGTGGAAAATGTGTTTCTTAAGTAAACATGAAATGCTTTGATAAATGAAAACATTCAAATGAGATTGCTATTGGGGAAAAAAAAATCTATTCTGTTAAAACTGTTGTTCTATCATTTAGGATAATAGTAAAACTCTTTATCCTGAAAGACTGAAACAAATTTTGATTCATTGTGACCATACTGCACATTTCTAAAAATCTAAACTTTCATATCAAATGTAAATAATGTATTCCCATAAGCTAATTAGAAAAAATGAGAAATTGTCTACAGCATACTGAGTGATCAATATTTTAAGGTGTTAATAAAAATAATCCTCAATTTTCCAGTAAAAATATTCCTGTATCACAGCTGTTCACCCTTTACCCATTCATTGGAAACAAAGTAACCTCTAGTACAAATGAACCACTCATCTTTTGAATGCTGACCTGTGACAGTAAATTTCAGACCACTGCTTGAAATGGTGTTAGGTAAAACTCCATAGGATTTTTCCTACCCAAAATACCATACTTCTTACCTTATACTGCTTTAAATTACACCTTTAAAACTTATGGCTATGCAAAGGTTTGTTTTTATGGAGATAAGCACCCAAATATCTACTTTAAAGTGAAAGCCTTATTTTTCAACTTTAAAACCCAGACTATAAACCCAATACTACAAGGCAATATGCACTATTCAGTAGTGCCTATTATCTCCAATAGGTTCCTTGCAGTTATTTTGAGACTGCTCTGTAAGTGGAAGATGCAGCACATATTTTCACTTGTATTTCTTGTATACTGTACTACAAAAAATAAAACTGACATTAAAGGTAGCAGTGAGAAGAAGGGAGAACTTCAGACACATAACATGTAGTAGCCTCACTCAGTTGCCTGAGGCATGGTGGTTCATAGCATGATAGATTTTAGCCTTGGGAAAAATAAAAATCATAAATATGAGCTACAAGAATATGAGTCAAACACAGTAGAATTTGAAAAGTTTAGATAACTAAACAGAAATTAGTCAGTTTCTCTGGTACCTCAGTAGCAGTACTCAGTACCTCAGTAATGGTACCTCTGAATATTGAGAGATCTCCTGTCTCAAAATGACTTTCATAGAAATCTAAGTCTGCCACTTTCAGCTGGATCGTAAATTCTTAAATCAGTAGATCTGAACTCAGCAAGTTTAAAAAAGGTACCTAAATCATAAAACTATCAATGTGCTAAAAGTCCAGCAAAGCATTTAGGATGAACTTAATTTTAATCTTGTGATTAACTCCACTGAATTAATAGCACAACTCATGGGTTCAAAGATAAGCAAATGCTTAAAGCATTTTATGGACTCGGCATCAAGTATCAGGTCAGAGTTTCCCAGTGCTGCTTCTGAAACAATCTCAGATTTGTAGTTGTTGTGAGAATAGAACAAGTGCTGATGTCCAAGAAATCCCTGAAACTGTTAAAGCCAAGGGGCACACAAACTGGATGCCTTTGCAGGGATTCCTGAATTTACATATGCTAACCTTGGAAACTCTTTCTGAAATATAATAAATAATTTACAGACTCCACAGCCCTGTGCCAATGCCAATTACAGCAAGCATTTTCACACTTCCTTAAAAAACCTGAAAATAAATTGCCCAAAGCCAGATAGTGAGTAGCGAAGCTGGTATCAAGCTTTTACTATCCACTTATTTGATCCTCACTTTGATTTGCTATCTGATTAAAAGACTTTCTTTTAAACATTCTTGTTTGGCAGATGTGACTTTGGGCAGAAGTTACTTCATTTAAGCTAATCAGCCCTAGGTGGAGTAGCTCTAAAATTATTTTTGGGCCTTTAGTTTCTGGGGCTGGAAGTAGGTGATGAACAGTTTCACTTGGAAACACAGTATCAATTTGTGGGAGTCACTAAGTGAAAGAATGTGCTAAGGACAGTGTGCGAGTACAAACGTCTCCCTCGAAGGTCCAGAGACATCTTACTGGAGGGGGATGTGAATGGTCTTTGTTCAAGTGTACTTCTAGATACTATTTGTTACCAGAACTGCACCTCCACCACCAGCTCTTCCAGCTTAAAATGCTACTACTCCTGCATTATCATGAGAATCTGCAGTCTTCTCATGACACATGTGAGTTCTAACACTTTATAATATAAAATAGCATTCTAAACATTAGAATCCAAAGCGCTTCTGTATGAATCAATTAGCACCCCAGTACTTGACCTCTTAACTAGACTGCAGTCTGTAATTTGACCGTTATCATCAGTGGACCCTACAAAACTAGTACAGTAGATCTGTGCACCCTGACCTCTAGCTCCGAGTAATAATCTTCCTACAATTGTATTCACTGTTGTTCTTTAAACTGTAGGGAAAAAGGAAATATATCAATGCAATCAAATGAATCCAGTATTTACCTCTCCCTTGCCATCTCATATTAAGAAATTACAGAGTATTTTTCATAGTATCTGTTTGGTAAAGCCAATAGTAAAAGGCTGGTAGAGAAAATAAGTACAGAACATTTAAACAAAAATATCCTTGGAATTTGGTAGGTATATAACTTTTATAAACTCTGTTTTCTGCTGAATTACTGTATTAGGAGTCTTAAAGCTTCCTCCTGTTAAGGTTAATTTATTGTTTATATTAGCACATATGCCTTAACAACATAGTGTTTCTCACAGATCAGTTAATAAGATGCAGCATAGAGAAAGGGCCAAAGAATATCTGTTTGTTACAGTCTACTTAGTGAAATTATAACTACAATACTCCACTGCTGAAGTCAGTGAAAAGACACCAGCACGAAACATTCCAAGGAAAATAGAAGCCGATAATACAGCTGTTGTGGTTTGACACAACTAAGCGTCAAGCATCTAAAATATCAGTTATTTTATAAGGAAAACAAAATAAGAAAATATTGAGGAAAACTAGATAGCTGTGAGGCAAAACAAGTTCAAACTTAAACGGCTGCAGTACAAGGAGAAAGTTTTATTACTAACAGAATTAAAAGTTAAAAGATATAACAAGAAATTAAAACACACACCCTCCCCTTTCTTCTCAGCGCTTTACTCTTCTTTTTTAACTAGCACAAAAGATAACACAACAGGGGATTTTAGTCAGTGTTACAGTTCTTGAAAAGTCTCTCTCTTATGCTTAAGGAAAAAAGTGTTTCTTCTTCTTGCTTCACATGGTTTCTCAAACTGCCCCCAACAACAGACCCACCCAGAAAGAAACAATCTGCTGTGGTGTAATACATCTCTTCTATGGAAAAATATCAGTTTTTTCATACTGCCACACATGGGCCATCACATGGGGTTATCAACCTTTTTAAGGATGGGTCATTTTGGCCTGAACACAAAGGCTTTTTCTGCTACAAATCCTTAAATGTCTCTTACTGCTTCTATATATGCTGACATAGGCACTCTTCACAATCTTTATGGGCCACACATAAGTCTTCCATCCCCCCATGTACTTCAAATGGATTGAAGAGACAAACAGTTTGAGATATTACAATTTCTTACCACTGCATGGAAGAAGTATTTTTAAGCTCCACGCGAGGAACGCGGCACCGCCCCTTTTCTCCGTGGCCATTTCAGCTCCGTCTCTCATGGCTCACGCTCTCTGTCTGACTCTGAAACCACTGTGTTGAAGAGTGTTCTTGTTCAGGCTTTATGGTGAAGAAAGCCTCGTTCTTTTTGTGCTGCTGGCAGCATGGTGTTTTCTTCAGTTCAGCCTGAAGTGTGCTGGCTGCAGAAAGGAGGCTCCCGCCAGCTCCCACTGGCTCCATGTGGAGAACGGGGGGGAACCGCCGGTCCCAAGAAGCCCCTCTGGAGAGATTTTAGCTGTGCGCCAGTCCATGGCTGGGTTTAGCTGTGCCAGTCCATGGCTGGGTTTAGCTGTGNAGGTGGGCTGGAACAAGAGGAACTCCCACTTTTCCATGCAGTTTAAATGTCTAAATTGTGAGAAGCATTACTGGTCTAAAAATCTATCAACTCAGATTCAACCCACTACAACAGCACAAAAGATTCTTTGTTTAAGAGCAGCAGAAATTTGCAGTAACTGTCTGAAAATGCATGACATAAGAGAATGCAATTAAATAGCAAAACAAATCCAAAAAGACAATCATTATAGACCAGGACAAGGACACTTTGTTTCTAAGTGTACACAATGAATTTTAAAGCTCTTTCTTTAGAAGCGTAGTGGGATGATGACCAAAGAGCCCAGGAAGGGCTAAGTCTTACTATCTTTGGCCTACACTGTGTACTCTCTGTGTTATCTTTGCAGATGGAAATCTGCATAGTTGACATGAAGAAGTGATGAACTGACTGAAGGATGAAGTCCTGTGGAGACAGGAGGATGGTCCTGTTTTGGCTTTGAAGAATAACACAGAATGGCAGAGTCCTATGACTGGAAATTTGAAGGACACCATAACAAAGAAAAATTAACTTTTGTCTAAGGGTTGTTTAAATTCTAAAATGTACACTCTGCATATGTTAACAACCTTAATTAATTACATGCTATGACATATATAACTATTTTACAAAACTCACACTTTCTATCTGTGACATACAGCATAGGAGGAAGGGAAAAACATTGGACAGTATTTAAGAAGGGTATAAATTTCACTTAGGAGGAAAAGACAAAAAGACTTGAGACAGTTGACTGGTTACTCTCCTCCCTTTTCTTCTGAGGGTGCATGCTTTCTTGGTAAGCTACTAATTATTATTACCCAGATTAACACAATGTTACTGTTATTGTTAGAGTTCTATCCCAGCTAATGCATTTGTCAACAACAATTCCAAATCTGCATTTCCATTGCTTCAATAAATTACACTATTTGTGAATCTCTGTTCTCAAGGTTCTTGAATATGACCAGACCTATAGCGCCAGATTGGTTCATCACACTACTGAATCTGTAATTGCACAAGTTCTTATTGAACATGACCTGACCTATTAGCATTGAATTGGTAAACCACATTACTTGTGAATCTGGGGTCATAGAAGTTCCTACTAAACACAAGCAGACTTAATAGTGCCAAACTAGTTCTAATCAGAAATTAAGCCCTCTCCCACCCAAACCTTATGAACTCTGATGACCAGCTGGAAAGCAAGAGTGTTTATTCTCTGCTAAAGTTCTTAATTTTAATGCAACAAGGGGCAATAAAGTATTATGGAGGAGTGACACATTTGATGGATGAGTGGGTTCTGAAAAAATCTATTATCAATTACTTTTTAGTGTTTGGCTCTAGTCCAGTAATTTTTATTTCAACAGGCCACATGTTAGCATTGCTTTTGATTGCAAGAACTGACTGCTTTTAAAGGGGGCACTATTAATTTGCTATCTTCAGCTTTATGGCTCCTTTCCCTGGTAGGGACTCTGTTATGAAAGGTGTTGTTTTAAAAGTTAAAGGGAAAAAAGTCATAAAAAAAGTTTGTTTAATAAATTACTCCCTGCTTTGTTTTTAGCCATCTCACATCAAGTTCAACCTAATATATCTTGCAGGTTATTCTGGAAATAAGCAATTTAATAGCCCCTCAAATTTAGCCCAAATCAGTTTGACCCTATGGGTTGTATCTGTTCTCTTTTTTATACCAGTGCTCATCCAAAGCATGTATGTATGAGCACTATGTAACCTGATGGAGTCACTTGAGCTACAAGCAAGTAAGGAGTAAATCTCCATTCATTTTTTTCCTTAAGTAAACTTTGCAGAGGTTCATGAGCTTGCCCTATTGAAAGGATTTGTTATCAGGAACAAAATGGCATTGTTTACCTTTGAGACAGGTGTGGGTGATACCTGGAGTACCTGGAGTGACAATCCCTGCATGTATACCCAGTTATACAAATAGAAGGAGTCCTTCAAATTACAACCATTTCCTCATTACTTTCTTTAGTTACAGTTTGTGAATGTCCATTTCTCAGTACTCAGTGAAGAGAACTGCATTGTTTGTGTTCAGTTCTCATGGAGACCAGACTGTCACCCTAACTATAAAGACAGATAGAAGACAGAACAGAGTCTCCTACTTCCAGAACCCACTGTTCTCCACTCCAGGAGAGTGACAGCTGCTCTCCATCACACAGAAGATACTCTGGAGACCCCACTGGGCTTCTCTTTTGCATGTGGGGGCAGGAAGAAAAATGTGCCAAAGTCAGGAAAGACAAGGCTGTAACATAGGAGAGCATGAACTCTCCAAAACTGTGTGAACAGGAATAACAGAAAGGTAATGCCATATGTGGCTTTGACATAATCTGATGTCTTGGCAATATTTCTCACATCACTGCAAAATATTCACATAACCCACAAACCCCTAATGTTGACTATTTTCTGAAGAAATGACTCAATGCACATGCCTGTGTCCAGGTCATGGATATGACCCTGTCCATACAGGATCATCCTAGATTAATCCATTAAAGACAGAAATAGAACAGAATGCATTCAGTGAGTCTCAAAATCTATATACTGTTGAAAAGTTTCAATGCTGAAACACACTAAAAATTCATAACTGTCTGCATTGTTGTGCAGTGTAAGACAGGAAGGTTACAGGCAACTAATAAACTTACTTGAAGCACATCATCTCCACTATTTCTGTTCTGAATAATAAGTGGAGACGAATTTTTCTTTACATTCCTTAGGAAGCAAAACCGTCATTTAGAAAATAATCCTGGTTGTTCATCATATAAAAACACACTGCCATAGAATTAGAGTTTTCCATGAGTTTGGCAGAAAAAAAAAAAAAAAAATATATATATATATATACAGCAGCTATTTGCTGAATTCAGTCTCTGCTAAACACATTTATCTTTATCATATAGTAATTTCATAGCTACTTTAAGAGGTGTGTGCATCTTACTTTTGAATGATGCTCCTAAGGAAGGTCTGAAGGAAATGAAACTGCTTCACGATACATAGATCTAAACTCCTGATTGCTGTGCTGGCAGAGTCTGCAGTAAAATGACAGCATGCAATTCAGTTTCAATATATAATTGAAAATTAAAATTAAAAGAGAAATGGTGTCTTCACCTTTCCAGAGCAACTACAAAATTTTCAGTATAGGATGAGAAAAGAAGAAGTACAAAATCTTAATTACACTCTGAAAATAACTTAAAAATAGTTTTTGAGGTTTCTTATTAGTTAATATTTTTGTACTGCTCAGTTTACTTAGTCTTGCCAAAGTTAATGATAACCAAGTCACTATGAAGGACATTAAGCTAAAGACATACTATATCAATTTATTTTTCTTTCTTTTGGCTTCTTACCCTTCAGTACAAAGTATCCTTTCTCATCCTACTTAAAGCACTTTGAATTTGTAGAATTAAATTGGTTTGTATAGTTCTCTTGCATGTCAAAATATAAATAATTCAAAAGTGTTAAGTTCCAAACGCTGGTGGTTTCTCTTTCATCAAAATTATATGACAAAAATTCCCTTTTCAATTTAGTATTTACTTTTGAAAATCTAAAGTTTTGAAAAATGTGGAATGGTATTTATTGTAAGAAAATGTGACAGAATTGGATTTTTTTAGTAATTAATATGCGCCAGAGACTATATAATGACATTTGTTAAGGGTATTGCAAGGGCTGGGAGAACTTTCTTTACCTTCAGGGACACAGACTGCATCTTGAGTAGCCGGAAGGAATGCTAAGTCCATTCTCTTCACCTTCTAATACAGTTAGCAAACTCCTAACATTGCAGCAAACACTCAAACCTGGTTAGAGAGATTGAAAGGCAAGGTAGAATGATAAGTCATGTGTTTTACTACATGTTTTACAGTTATCACTCCGGATAAGGAAATCCTTGTTCTTATACTGGGGGTCAGCGCAAGGGAGGCTGTATTTTGTGAGTGGTTGACCTCTTCCCTGTAATAACTTTGGATTTTAGCACTTAGACCAGCCCAAATATTTCCTGATGAAACCATCTGACTAATGTTCTGGAAGTTAAGAAAATTTTGTGTCTGATGTTGCAAATCAAGTGGTGGATTTTAAGTTACTGAGACTAAGGTGCTTCCAATGAATAAATGCACTAAGAAACATTGTTGTCTTATCAGGGGTATAATTTGTAATCTAACCTCTGGCTATAAGGTATACCATAAGAAAATGCTTTGTTCAGGTCCAGTTTATTCAGTTCAAGCCTTACTGCATTAATTTCATGCTCATTGCAACTAAGAGTATTACCACAAAATGAGGAATAAATGCCCTAAATATGCATTAAGCAAATGTTGCAGGCGGGTCTCAGGACTTAAGTAGTTTGACTAGGTAGCACTCACATATAGAACATGATAAAAAGGCTTAAATACAACTTAAGGATGACACAGAACTTTATGAGATTTCTCTATGAGAGTTAAGTTTTCCTCACAAAGAATTTGTTGTGGTTTTGCCATGGATAAAAATATTTGTTACTGCTAGTTCACAGATTTTAATGCAGAAAGAAGAATTGACTAGGAAAAATTACTTTAATTTCAAATATCTGCCTAAGCCATTTTGTACCATGCAAGTTTGCAAATCCAGCTTCCAGTACAGGATAACTGAACTATTATTCTTCCTGCAGAAAAGAATGTCAGTGTACTTTAACACAGGTTTTTCTGCCACATCCCAAGTGGAGTTCTTGTAAGCAGAACTGTATCATTGCAAGAATTCTGCATGTAGTGAATCAAGCAGAAATAAAGTAAGACCATAAATCCAGACCACCAATGCCTAAAAAAGAACTAAATAAAGTGTGGCTTTAGCAATGCAAAAGAAAAAAGTAAATACTTCAAAGAAAAATAGTTTGGAACATGCAAAATTTGTGTTTTGCAAGGGAGCTACATATAAATTGGCATATAAATCATTACGTTATACATGGTATCATAAATTCGTTTAATGTTCTTACCTGCAACAACATATCTCTAAGGTCACTAATGACTAATTTTAGGTAGGAAGGGTTTTAAAAACTTGCTGAGACAGGGTCACTCGATACCACTTGTAAAACACCAGATCATAAAATGTGTGTCATTCTGTTGCATTCTTCTACCAGTAGAACCTGACTTAATACCATAATTAAAATTTTTAAGCAGCAAGAACTTAGTTTCAATTCAACTAACAACCTCACTTGAGTTTATCTTCCCAAAGATGAAGAAGAGCACTTGTTACACAGGGAACTTAAAAATGTGTACAGATATAAGATTTACTCTGGGGCATTCTGAACTGATTATCAGTTCAACACTTTATTTTTGTGAGTCTGTGTGCCTGCATGTGTGCCTGTGTATGTGTGAGTATACAGCTGACAAAGTATGGTGACTTTGTAACTTGGTCCCAAAATAAACTGTAAAAAGTTGCAGTGCTAGGCACAACTGTCTTAATCTTCAGCTACAGTCTTTCCAGACAGGGAATATGGAGAGTTACATATAAAACAGACTCAGGACTGGACCCTTTCTTAAAGGTCCTTTAGCACTGATAAATATCTGTACTAAAGTTATGATGTGACTGTAAAAAAAAAAAAAAAAAAAAATCACAAGAGTCTGAAAGTGGGTTAGAAACTCTTAGGTGGTAAAGAGAGGGTTTTTTTCACTTATCCTGTAAAGTACATATATAAGCACACACTGTTCTGTTCACTTAAGACTCTAAATTTTGAATGTAAACTAAAGCAGGCTAGTTCTGAACTATTAGGATTGAACAACCAGTTGCCTTTCTTGACAAAAGAATGGATGTGATGTTTTGCAACCTCTGGCTCCTCTGAAACATTTTGCAAGGGTTTTTCTACACCAGTCAAAACTCAGCACACTTACCGTGCATACGAAAATGCCTAAATATTTCTTGCAGTCAATTCATTTATGAAAAATTTTTGGTAATATGTGTTAAACATTTAAAAGCTAGCTTCTCCACTTGCTAGATAATGGCACAGGTTATATAACCTAGCACAAAAGATTTTTTACAAAAGGAAAAAACAAGGAACTTTAAATACAAAACAGCTGATATTAAAAGATCCATCAAAGCTGTGTCAGAAGTGACAAAAGATGGGAAAACAGAATGACAATAACATTCTGATCTTAATTCACATAATTTAAAAGTGGCAAGTTATAGCACACTTTCTCTTAAACTTCTGGGCTGCATGGATCTTGCCAGAACACTGCAAAACGGCACAAAAATAGACAATTTATTAGTTACATAAAGAGTTAAGTATATGGATATATATGTCTTGCTAAAGCATTGCAAACCAAGTTCTGTCTTAATTTTAGCTACACAAATTCACTGAAGACCAATGGGCAAGCAAGAGTAAACACTGGTGAAGCTTCGATGAACATTGCTGGTAAACTGACCAGCACAAGAAGACCAGAGACTGCTTTAACCAAAAAGCTGTACACTTTTGCCTTTTAAGGTATTGAACACCTGTATGTTTGGAGCTCTGTACCTAATGCCAAACTCATGCAGGGCAACAGGGAACAATGAATGTTGCTGTTATTTTCAGAATTTAATTTCTTCAGATATACTGTTTATTTTATAACTGGACTTATCTTTCTCCACTTCATGGATTTGATGGTAATACCCACTATGCACACCCATCAGGTTTCCAGAGATGGTTGCAACTCTGCAGCATGAATAATTCTGTTCTGTTCCTGCACAGCTTTCACACTCTTGGTGACAGCCACTTAAGCATTTGTAGATTTGGCAGCCATAGTTCTGAATGTCAAGACTTGGTCCAGGCATATGGTGAATGTCCTCTATTTCAGAGGAGTTGGAAGTGCTCCTCTGTCTAGTGAGGGGTGCTCATGATCGATTTTTTAAAAGCCTTTTTGGTGCTGGAAGATTTAGACACATGAGAAGCAGTGTTTTCATAATGAGCCAGGTGTTTTATCACAAAATCTTTAAACAGTATTTAGAGGTCTAAATCCCTTTGGAAATCTGATTATGATCTTGGTAAATAGGAAAATTACAGCAGAAACTAGACATGCAAGTAGGCTGGAAGAGAAGTATTGCAATATAAAATATGTAGATATTTTTGGCCATATAAAAACAGAAGATGAGAAGGATGGACATATTTTGGCCCATTTTGCACTTGCCATTTTAAGCAAAATCTTTTTTCAAAAGGATTAAGAATCTGTTGTGACAAACTTCTCCATATCCTAGTGGTCATAGCACTCACCATAGGGGAGCAGATTTTGGTTACAAACTCCAGAAAAAGGTGTAATTTCCACTGTGTGCTTCCTGCAGCTGAGTCCTAGGCAGTGGTAGAAGACAGATGTCATTACCACTTTCATCATCACCACCACCATGAATGTTTCACTGGATCAATCTTTGAAAGTTACTTAAGCAGGCCAAAACCTCAATGGTAAAATCAGGGTGGCATGTCTCATCAAGGCCTCAAGGTGCTATGTAGCTGCAGGCCTTAGCCAGAGATCTGTAGGCAGTAAAGAGAATTTACAACCAAATCCATAAATATATGTAATTTAGCTACCATCGTTAGGGTACTAACTGCTGAGTGTATGTTTTGAGACTATAGATTTGGTATACAGGCATCAAAATGACATGACTAAACCACATCTATTTTGCATGCAGGTTTAAACTGCAGCTCATCAGGAATACAAATTGCTTGAAGGCAAATCTAAGCATGACAGACACAGAGAAGGAAAAAAAAAACCAACCCGATCTATGAGCCTATCCCTCATGTGTGCGTCACTGCACAGCATTGTCTAGACCGGGGCCCTGCAGAAAATTTGTTCTGGGGTCTTTCCAGGATACAGCACCACTACGTGCAGAATCGGGTTTTTTTCGGGGGGAGGTGTGTGTGGAACCAGGTGTTGACGTTCCAGCTCCTCAATGACAGCTCTGCAGAAAGCATATGACACTCAGGCCTGGGAAGACACTTTCTGAAGCCCGCTCCCCGGTCTGCAAAACGCAGGAGCCGCGGCTGCTACAGCTTTAGCTGCTGGAGACACGAGGCTGTAGTTCCTGTCCTTTCCTCTCCTTAGGTCGCTCCCAGATGTGTTTACTGTACATTCCAAAACGAGCAGTAGTCAGAAAGGCACAACCGCCCTGTAAAGCCGTGACAGAATGCCCCATCGAACACAAACACAAACGTGGCATTACAATGGAGCATTTAACGACTAGGTCTTCAAACGCCCCTCTTGCGAGTGGAGAACACCCTGCCCCGACTACCGCTTCTTCGAGTATAGGCGGAGCTCCTTCCATAAAGCCAGGAAAAAAATAAAAAGAAACACCAAAACTTAAATCACGTCGCACTCGGCGGCTGTAGCAGGGCACAGCTCCGCCTGCCCAGCGGCACTGGGAACGATGGGAGCCGTCGAGCGGCAAGGGCCTCCCGCCTTGGCGCTTCCCGAGTGCACGCGGGCGAGCACGGGCGCTGGCAAAGATGCCCGGCCCCGGCACGGCGCGGCCCGCGGAGCTGAGGGCGGGCGGGAGAGCCCCGCCTTCGCGGCGGCCAGCGCAGGGGCAATTCCCCGCCCGGCCCCGCCGCGAACCCTGCGACGGGGCCGCGAACCCACGGGGACACCGGCGACGCTGCCCCTCATTAGCACCCGTCTCCGGCCGTGCCCGCGGGCGAGATGCGAGGGGAAGACCCCCGCGGCCCCCCGCTCCCGCCGCGCCACCGCTCCGCGCGGAGGAGAAGGAGGCGGCGGGAGCAGCGGCGGCGGCGGCGACAGCCGACACCGGCCCCACGTTACTTTGATTGACGGCTGAACAAATGTTTCCCCTGTTCGAACGCCGGCGCCGCGGAACGCCGGCGATCTGCGGGCCCCGCCTCGGGCGGCGGGAGAGCGGGGGCGGGGAGGCGGCGGAGAGCCGCCTGGTTGGTGGCTGGCCCGAGGCGCGTCAGGGCCCCACGTGGGGGCGAGTCCAGGGCCGCCCCTCTGCCCGGGCCCACTCGCCCATTTGTCAGCGGCGCAGTGATGGGCATTGGTGCCGAGCGGCGATTAATGGCAGCCTGCCGCCCATTGGTCGCCGCCGCCGCCCTTCATGGCAGAGAGGCGGGGCGAGCAGCCGACGGTGTCGCGGTGCTTGATGGGAGAAGTAGTCCGCGGAGCGGTTGCATGCGGGTAGTCCCGGCATCAGATGGACTCGGACTCCCAGAGTGCCCCGAAGCGGCGGCCTTCCGGCTGCTGTGAATATGTATCAGAATGTTAATAACGAGCCGTTGCTAAATTTGGTCAAAGGAGTCACCTCGGCAGAGCGTGCTGTGGGAGCGGCGCGGAGCGGCGCTCGGGCTGGACCGGACAGGGCTGGGCCGGGCCGGGCCGGACCGCACCGCGCCGAGGAGCCGAGCACGGGGCTCCGTTCTGCGCGTCGCCGCCGCCACCACCGCCACTTCCCGGAGTTTCGAAAGGCGAGGAGGGATAAAAGAAAAAAAAAAAGACATAAATAAAGCTGCCCGGACCGTACCGTATTTTTAATCTTTCTCGCTCTTCCAATTTTTTTTTTCTAATTAAAAAAAAAAAAAAAAAAAAAGGCGGTCGAGCAGCAGTAGCGGGGGAGATGCGGTGCGGACGGTAGCAGCGAGGACCGGACCGCCGCACAAAAGGGCACCACACTGCACGCACCCCCTCCGCGGCAGCGGAGCAGCCTCCCGCCCGCCGCAGCCGCCGGGGTTCTGCGCCCCGCTCCGCCCGGCGTCGGGAGAGCCGCCGGCAGCAGCAGTAAAAGTTTTCAGGAGGGGAGGAAAACTGCCGGCGGGGGGAATCTCCGGTGGAGCGCGCGCCGGCGCCGGCGGAGGGGCTTTCCCCGCCCTCCTCCACCTCGCCCTCTGCCGCACGGGGCTCGCAGCCCGCCGGAGCCCGTGGAGAGGCGGCGGCGCTCGGGAGAACCGGCCGGCGTCGCCCGCTGACCGCCCCCGGGGGATGTGGCAGCGGCCCCCGAGCGTCGCGGACGCCGCCGCCGTCGCGCCTCCCTGCTGCCGGCGGTGCCCCGCCAGCCCCGGGGCGGCGGGGCCGGGGCGTCCCTGCCCGCCGTCTCCGCCGCTGCGCCTACAGCCCTGATCCCCGCCGCTCCGGCCGCCAGCGCCCCCCGAAGCGGCGTGGATGATCCGCGACCTGAGCAAGATGTACCCGCAGACCCGGCACCCGGTGAGTGGCGGCGGCGGCCCCGCGGGCAGCGCTCCGGCGCGGGCACCGCGGAGTTGTAGCCATTTTCTTATTGTTGTCCGCCGCGCCGCCGCCGCCTCTCCGGGTCGAGGTTGCCTTGTTCGAGTTGCCCTCTCCTGGTGCGCGGCGGTCCGGGCGCCAGCCCCGCGTCCCGGGGCTGCGGCCAGTACGGAGGGTCCGAGCGGGCGACACCTCCTCCAGCGGCGGTCCCGCACCGCCGGTAGACACGTCGGGGCAGCATCTCGGGGCGCTTGGGGTATCTCGCCGTCGCCAGCGGACGAGCAGAGACCTGGGAGGCTGCGCCTCGGCGGAGCCCGAGTGCGAGGGCCGCGGCGGGGGACGGCGGCGGGCGGGAGGTAGTGACCGGGCGAGAGGGGGCGATTAAAAGACCTGCTGTTCCTTGCTTGCAGGCTCCTCACCAGCCAGCGCAGCCCTTTAAATTCACCATTTCAGAGTCCTGCGATCGGATTAAGGAGGAGTTTCAGTTTTTGCAGGCTCAGTACCACAGGTAAAACTGCCTACTTTCCCCGAGCCCCGCGTGGTCTCTCCTCTGTCCGCTTTCAGTGCCTTGCCTGGAGGGACGGCGGGGCGGGGGCGCGGGACCCCTGGCGGGACCCGGGAGCGGGGCGGACCCACACCAGCCAGCCGCTCCTCGTCAGTTCTTCCACATCCCGCTCCGCTCCCGACCTTCGGGGCGAAGGGCTCCTATGGGTCTCGTGCCGAGCCGTGCGAGCGGATTTTCTTGTTTTCCCCGTTTCCGTTTTGTGGTTGTTTTTTTTTTTTTTTTCTTTTCTTTTTTTTTTTTTCCCTCCCTCTTCTTTTCTTTTGTTTCTTTCGGTCTTTTTGTTTACTTTTGGGTGCCGAACGGGGGAGGGCGGGTGTTGATGGAAAAATATGTGTCTGGCTGCGCTCGTCCTCTGCTTTTCTTCGAAATGCCGCTCAGGACAGGCATCTTGTCTTGGCTCGGCCCTCTCGCGCCTTTCATTGACATGTCAAGTGCTGATAACCTGGAAGTGAGGCGGCGAGCTGTTTCATTATACTTAGGTGGAACAGCGCTGTGTCCTCTAAGTGACGAGTGACTTCTGGCAGGATTGTTTAGCGGGCTTCTGAAAACAAAATAAACACTGGAGGTGTTAGTATTTACCACTGTATTCCTTAAATTATGTGCAATGTTTTACTTGCATTTCTATCATCAATAATACCAAAGAGCAAAAATTAAAATCTACAAGTTTTGATTCTTGAAGCGGTGATATACAATTGATTCTTCTGTGGGTTGAGTAAAAGAAAGAGATGTTTCTAAAACTCCTAAATAAAAACTCTGAAACCCAAATTATATTTTCGTTAGTAGCTTCTTCAGCTTAACTGTTAAAGATATGAACCCCTGTGTGCTTCTGTGAACCAGTGTCGATGTTTATTTTTTTTGTCATAATTTTCTGTGTACACCACATGTAGTATGCAGTTTTTTTAGGAGATGAGGATGTTGCACAGTATCCCTTGATAATGGAAAAGTGCAAAGCCCCACCCTAAACTCCCAAGTAAGGGCTGGAATACCCGTTTATATTTGTGTGGTGTAGAAATGTTTGAAAAGGGAGCAGCCGGTGCTCAGGAGAATGTCACTTTGGTGTGATGAAGTAACCCGTGCTTTTTCCTTTTTGTCTCTTAAACAGTTTAAAGCTAGAATGTGAAAAACTGGCCAGTGAGAAGACAGAGATGCAGCGACATTATGTCATGGTAAGCAAGCTGCATAACAAATTCAAAATGTCTATTAGCCTGGTATACTGGGACTGACATACATTTGGATTGCTGGAGGCGAACAGGAAGATTGTAGTAGCACTGCTGTTGTTGAGATTGCATCAGTGCTTCCATTATAAATCCTTAGTTTCTGGGGTGTTTTAACTTGTTTGCAGCAGTCAGTATCCATGTGAAACTGGCTTTTTAACCTTTTAAGCAGTTGAAGATGTTTCTTCCAAATGCTAGCAAATCACTTGTCTGCCCTTTCAAGCTGTGTGCAACTTCTGTAGTGTACTTGGGGATGATGTTTTCATTTTTGCTGACTTGTCCTAATGGTCATATCTGTAAAATGGTTCAGGATAGTATTTTTTTCTGTGATGGAAGTAAGACAAAATTGTACACAAGCTCATGCAAATCCAACACCTTCTTTGTAGAAGAGCTGTTGCTCTTAGGCAGCTGAATCATTGTTTCATTAATTTGAGAATGTCAGGGATCTCAGCTGTGAAAGGGATTTCCTCAGTTGTTGTGGTCTGCCTGGTTAAATAATGTGCATAGGAAGACATCTCTAAAGACATAATTGTGTGATGGATCATGATAACTCTAGAGGAGCTCTTGCTATCTCTTCTGTTGTACATCTCTAAAGGATTAGCAGTTTTCTCTATGCACATGACAAGTAATACTCTTGTATACACAAAAAGAGTAAATAACCTTGAAAAAATCTTAAGCAAGAGCACAAGCAAATGGTAAGGCGGTAAGGCTCGCAGTTGTCATTTAATGCCTGATATGCCTAAGTCTTGGAGATTGTTTGGTATTAAAATTACACACTGAGCAGAGTTCCCTGCACTACTCGGGCACAGCAGGACGTACATAGATTGGTGTAACTGCTCTGGCCCTGAATTTCCGTGCTCGTTTTTTTTTTTCTATCCTTGCAATTTAATTGCAGGATTTTTTTGTGCGTGTTCTTTTTTAAAATTTAAAATAGTGAATAATCAGTCTGTTAGACATTACTGATTTATGTTTTTATATGCTTGAAGCACTTTGGGTGTTTTTTTGGCATGTTTTATGCGTGCTATTGAATAAAATCTTGATCATTTTCTGCTTCTAATCCTTGACTCTGCTTGTGATTATTTTTCTTTTTTTTGTTGTTGTCTGTTTTTGCCTTGTTTGACAGCTGTTCTTTGTAAATGTGACACAAAACAATGTAGATAAAGCAAAAAAAAAAAGTTTATTCTAAAATGCTCTCTGCAATTCCAGGAACTCTTCAAGGCAAATAAATGTGCGTAGGTCTGCATGTATTTGTACAGATGATGTTTCAGTCACAGCGAATTTCAAAATAAGTTTCCACAATTGCAAGGTCTAACAGAGTAATTTTTTTTTCCTAGTATTATGAGATGTCCTATGGGCTGAATATAGAGATGCATAAACAGGTAGGTAGATCATTTGTTTTGTTGTAAGAACGGTCTGTATAATTTCTATCAATCTTAAAAGAGATGTGTATTCTGTGTGACTTGCTTTAATTGCATGCTTGAGTGCATCAGAATTTTTCTTCACCTGGCCTTGAATCTTCTGTCTCATGTTTGGTATGCAGAGTCTTTGTAGGTTATGGTCTTGACTTCCAGTTGTGCATTATTTGCCTGACTTTCCACACTGCAGTTTTTGCACATGCAGGCAATCCTATACTTCACAGGGAGGGTGTCTCTGAGTATGAATGGGTTTGTGGGTTGTGCCTTCCTTTCTATCTGGTGTCAAACCTTTGGGGTTTACTTTTTGGGATGATAGCTGCGTCATGAATGTGTATTAGGAAGAGGATTGTGTGTGGAAAAAAATGGATTTTTTGGTTAACGTGGGCTGATTTAAACCGGAGGTGCAAATGCAGTTATGTTCTGCCATTTTGATGACTCCCTCAG
Source organism: Lanius collurio (assembly GCA_020086605.1). Classification (NCBI taxonomy): domain Eukaryota; kingdom Metazoa; phylum Chordata; class Aves; order Passeriformes; family Laniidae; genus Lanius; species Lanius collurio. The sequence goes on from JACBWW010000026.1 coordinate 2,096,335, forward strand.
GCTGTTTACTTGGACTTCTGTCCAGAACCAATGTGTTAGCATCTCAAACATGAAAGAGTAAATGAGGTTTCTGTGAGGGTGTAAGCTTAGAATCATAAAATGGTTTGGGTTGGAGGGGACCTTAAATATCGTCTGGTTCCACCCCACACTTTCCTCTAGATCAGGTTACTCAAAGCCCTATCCAGCCTGGCCTTGGACACTGCCAGGGATAGGCATCCTCTGCCTCTCTGCTCCAGTGTCTCACCATCCTCACAGTAAAGAATTTATCATAATGTCTAAACTAAACCTGCCATATTTTCAGTTTAAGGCCATTTCCCTTTGTCCTATCACTGCATGCTCTTGTGAAAGGCCCTTTACAGCTCTCTCGTAGGCTCCCTCTAGGTAGTGGAAGGCTGCTATCGGTTCTGTGCCTTGAACTCTAGCACTTAGGCCAAGATTAGCAAGAGATTAGACAGCTAGTGCATGGTAGTGTAGATGAGAGTTTCTTATTTGATAAATGTGTTTTTTAACCTCCTCTAGAGGAGAATGAATTAAACATCTGACCTCTTTTCTAGTGAGGGAACTTTTTATGTAGTGGAGTTTAGTACTGACAACTCATTCTAGCAAATGGTTAAGCAATTTGCCGGCGTTGCTGGGGAGCATAAACTGCAGAAATAAAGAAATGATTGGATGGGAGAAAAAAGATCTCCTGAAAATTGGTTTCTTCGCATTTCTGTTCAAAGTTACGGATTTGGAACTTCTCTGGGTTTGGAAATAGGATTTCTTTATCTTGTTGACAGCAGACATAGAAGTCAAAAGTTCTTTCATGTTATTTATTATATTTTGTATTCCATTAGCATCTCAATGCCATAGAACTGATTAGGGCTGTTTTTGCTAGATGGCATACATATGAAGACACTGTGGTTTCCTACCTCAAAGCATTTTGCATCTACAATTCCAAACCTATGGAACCTTGTACATACACGTTATTTTACAGACATGTGTAGGTCTTTTGAATTCTCTTATGGGTCCTTCTCCTGGGTACCGTAAGACTCAACAAACGCATTTAACAAATGGCTGACAGGAAAAGGCATTGATTGCAGCAGATCAGATTGTATGCACATGCTGACTGTCTGGACCTGATCCTTGTTGAGAGTGCTGGTGGAAGATTGGTTACCGTCTCTTAAGAGGTGTTAGGTCTGTTCTCAAATGAATATCCAGATTGTTTCAGGTCCCATTAGAGTAAAACAAAAAACAAAATAAAACCAAACAAAACCTCAGTCAGTAAAGCTGCAGATATGGAAACAATTCACAAAGACCCGAGTCTTTACAGGCCACCTACGTAGCAAATTCTTACAGGCATTTGAAAGCTAGCATTGCAGTCAAACTTGTTTATGTTTCGAGATACCCTGTTTTTACAGTGGTTATTTAGACTTACACTGACTGCACAAAATTCTTTGCAACAAAATCAGCTTGCCAAGTGCAGTGTGTAATGAAATTGTATTAAGCCATGTAAAAAAGCTATGAGTTCATAGCAAGAGCCTTTTAACTTTTAATTTCTAAATGCTTTACTTCGAAAATTTTATATGTGTATGGTGATGGAGTCATCAGTGATACTCTGCAGAAATTAAATACTTAGTGACAACTAAGTGTGGGGATTACAAAGGACTGGGTTTTAATTAAACACCTTTTTCCATCCCCATTCAGTCTATTCAGATTAGTAGTTTTAAGTATTGAACTCTAATGCAAAACACTTAAATATTTTGTCAGATGGTGAATCAAATTAGTTGTGGCTAAGAAACTTGTTCACTTTCTTTCTGAAATCTGATACCAGTTTCCTGTCTTTTATATCTCCCTTTCTGTTGACGCAGTGTTATGTTTTTCCTTTCTCCTCTTGCCTCAGCAAATGCAAAATATTTCCATTTTCCATTATGATCACAGTATTAGGGTCCAGTTTGGTATTTGTATAGATGGCATTGATTGCTTCCTTTGATGGGCGCAAAGCATTTTTGGTCTACCACCTTAAATTCTCTTTTTCTCCTCTCCCATCTTTGAGTTTCACTCAGCTGCAATTGAGCAATTCACCCTTTTTTATTTTCCTTCTCCTCCGCCCCCCAGCTTTCTAAATTCAATCATATAAAAAATCCTGAGGGCAGTTTATCGCATTATGAAATACAGACAGCTCTGCAAACCACCTACTTATTATATTTTCTTTCTTTTTTTCACTTTAGCACAGAGGCATATCTGTCTTTATTTGTTTTTCTGGGCAGACAGCCTTGGTTCCTCTCAGGTTCTTTTCCAGATGTACTCACTGGATGCCCTTGTAATGGAAAGCAGGCAATAATGCAGTGAAGTTGCCCTTCGGCGTAATTGGGCCTAGTTCTCAAGATCAGGTTAGGCTTATTCACTTATTAGATTTGCGTCTCAAAGGGTTCAAGAGCAGGACTCCCTGGAGTCCTTGGAAGTACCCTAGTAATTGGTGGCCCTGATATTTGAAACCTTTGTGTATTTTTCTGTTAAAGCTTCTGTTCTTCTTGGCTGCTTCCAGCCACAGAGTATTTATTTTTAGAGAAATTTTTCACTGGAACAGAAAATGATGTGTGATGGAGTCATGACTCTGTGACTTAGCAAATTGATAAAAGGATAAACGTGCAGAAAGCAGCGGTAGTGAGTGTGCCTGTGTGTCTGGGGGCAGAGAGGGGGGAAGAGCATCTCTTTTCCCACCCCTTGTGTGATGCTCATCATCAGTCATCCTGTGTTGATTTTGATAGAAGACTATTAAAGTGAAACCTATGGGGAATTTGTCATTCTGAAAGGAAAGCTAATGTAATTAGTACCAATTAAAGTACATTTAGTAAATTGGATTTAATCTTAATTAAGCCTGCATAATGTTGCCAATTTTTAACAATTATGTTTGAGAACATAATTAATTTAAATTTTGGTAACTGAGTAAATAGCATTAGACTAGTAGAATTAGTCATTTGTGTTTTTTTAAAAGACAAGTGTAGGGTATGCTGTCACATGTGATGTTATAGCCCGATATACTAAGCTGATTTTTGATATTCTGTATTAGAATCAATACAGCTTCAAAATTGACACATTCTGGAAAAAAAAGATATTGAGTTAGAAATTTTGGGGCACAGTATAAGCAGATATGTCCCTAAAAATTTAAAATTTTAAATTTTAATAGTGGAGTAATGCTTGAGTGTGGTCTAAAGATGCCCATTTCTTACTAAGTTGCTTTTTAAAACATTTTTAAGAGGCTCGTTTGGTAGCTTGTGAATGAATAGTTAATTCTCTGGTCTGTGTTTCTAAAATACTGTTGGTACTTGGAGGTGGTCATTTGTTTAATTTCTGAAATTAGACTGTTTTAATGTTATGATAAACAGTTTATTTAAATTGCTTTAATCTAACACGCTTACTGAACGTTTAATTAAGAATTGTAATTATTGCTTAAAATAAGTGTCCGTATTTGACTATAGGCAAGAGATATTTGTGAATGGAATTGATGGAAAGTGTAAATAAGGTATGGAATTCATTTTTTATTTTATGTTTTTCTGGAGATGTCAATACATAAATTATTTTACTCACTTTTTGCCTAGACTGTCATCTTTGAACTAATTTATGTTCTAGAATGTTGAATTTCATCACTTTTTGAAAGAAAATTCAGGTCTTTTAAGAAGTTGGGTATTAAAAAATAAATGAAATGGCTTTTTAAGATCACAGGAAAAAAAATCAGTCCAATCCATGTAAATTTTATTACCAGACTTGGGCAGCAACCATTTGAGTGCTGCTAAAATATTAATTGGATAGAAATGAAAGGGCTCTGCTAGCTGATAGGATATCATAATCATAGCTGCAGTAGTCGATGGTAAATGATGATAAATGGCATTAGGAACCTTTTAGCAAACTGTAATAACTACAAGGAGGGAAGCAGTATGGATTTGCATTATATCTGATACCCTCTAGTACCAAGTGGATTGCCAATACTGCTTGTTTAGCATTTTCTAAGGGCAATAGGATATTGATTTCTGTCTTACAAGGAATAGCTCTATTTTCACCATTGAAAAGTATTGCAGGTTGTTAAGAAGAAATTGACTTGAAGAGGCCTGACTGCTGCCCATCATGGAGCAAATAAAGCAAAACTGCCGAAGCATGGTGGAGCAGCGAGATGGGGCCCTCAGCAATTTGTTGCTATTAATTTACCATGCTCGACAGCAAATCAATCGGCATCTACTTCATCTGCTGGAGAAAATGCTGTCCAGGGCAGATAAAAGGCCCTGCGTGGTACAGGGAATAGACTGGATTGGCCAAACGGAGGCTGCAGTTAATGTGTAAATAAGTGAAATCAAGGCCACTGTTGCCGAGAAAGCTGTTTTTAATTAGGTTGAGGCTTTCTAGTGAGCTATTTAAGAAAGTGGTATGGAGAGTAAGGGGAGATTTATTGCTGACTGAGTTAATGTATGGGCTCTATGACATCCCAGCCTTTTACTCTGCTTGCTTCTTAAGACTTAGTAAATTATTTTCATGGGAGGGTAAAGATGGGAATGAATTTGTTCCATTTAGGGCAGAGTTTTGACTGTTTTTCATCTTCATGGTGATAAAACACATGCATCACAGAGAAATGTTTTTATATGCTCTACCTGTGAAACAGAAAAATACACTCTTCCTTTTCCACTTTGGTTTTTTGACGACAGCCTAGGCTTGGCATGCATGTGTGCACATGCATGTGCGGACTATTTTTTTGACACATCCAATAGTTGAGTGTACATTGTCTTGCATTTGAAAAATAGCTGGAAAGTCAACTAAAATTATAGTGGCTGAATTTGTTCTTTATTGTAAACAGTAGGAAAGATTTAATAGAGATACAGGCAGTGGGTAGTCAGAACTGAATGGAAAAACTTCAAAATGAGAGATTAGAAGTGAAATTTTGAAGACTGCAGCTCACACCGGACTGTTAAGGAGGAAGACAAAAACAAGTGGTGTTTCGATTAAAGTCACAAAATGTAAAAAATAGGCTGTCAAATCAGTTTGACAACTGAGGCTTGTTTGTCCCAGTTTTAGGTTATTTGGCTTCAGAAGCCAGCAGAAAAGCTTAGAAGCTTTATGAAAAGTTAGAAAATCTATTATTCTGGAGTAAACCAGAACCTTTTACTTGGTAATAATTGCTAAGTTCCATAACAAGATTCTGTGCTTTCTTTTCCTCACAGCTGTTAGGCAGCTGTTCTGTAGAGAAGTCCTGGTAATTACTGGGAAGTTTGTTGTTGCTGCTCCTCCATGAGTTACTGTTGAAATAACCTTTCCCCTTGCAACTGCGGAATAGCATGAATGACAATAAGAGCTTCCATATCATCCAGGTTTTGCTGTTCATCAGCAAAGTGTCGTTTTTTCCCACTTGTTTAGGCAAATTCAGACAGATGCTTAAGACACAGGAAGTAGCACAAAACATGCTGAGCAAATGTTTAAATTAAGACATATGCTCTGTTTTTACTGGCAAAAGGCTGTGCTCTACAGTGCTTAAACATAAAACTATTTTTCTATCTTTGAAAGATGCTCATTACTATGATGCTGCCTCACCGGCTGTATTAGTTTATGGGCTGACTTGCAATTACAGAGGGGGCCAGTGGTGACCCTGTGGTTATGGTCACCTAACTGTTTCCTTTATAAAAAATTATTGCATTTTTAATTTTTTTTTTTTTTAATGAAAGGAACTTGCAATAAGGGAGAGTGTTACACTGAGAACCACTAGCCCTTTTGGGGCAGTGGTAGAGGAGAGGGAAGGCAGAGGGAGAGAGAAAGATGATGTGTACCTTTGCAGTGAGAAGCTCCCCTCCAGCCTGGCACCACTGCTGGCTCTTTGGGTTGTCCAGTGTGGCTCGAAATATGACACAGGCATAAGGCTCCTTCTGAGCAATCAGGACTTACTACCCACCAGGAGAGACAGGCTGTGTCACCTTTTCGTATGTAGCTTTTGCACCATTTTGTGCAGTCAGATTTGCCATCCTTTTAGGGGCAAAAAAGAAGTACTGTGGTCATTCAGCACAGGAAGAAAACATTAATTAGCAGATAGGTTTCAAAGTGAAGTATCGCTTTGCTGGGATGCCCAGGCTTTACAGCATTTGTGTAAACTTGATCTGGCCCCACTGTGTATGTGCATTGTGGTGCAGGTTTTAGTTATACACTCGCTGATCTCATTACCAGTTTTCCTGGAGGACCTCTTTCAGAGCGCAAAATAGACATTAGGAAAGTAGAATTAAGACTGCAGAGCTGATTGTAAAGCTGGTTTGAAAGTGTTTGGCTGCTTGTCTCAGTTAAGGAAATGACTTCAAACATAAGGATTCAGGCATGTGAAATAATTGTCATTGTAAGCTCCTTAAGAATCTGATTTTGATTTGTGTTACAAAATGTGAAGGGTGTGCTCACACTGGTCAATCACATTGAATACCATGGACTGGGTGCATTAAAATTGGTGAATAAATTTTAGCATCAAGGCTGTCAGACATGGAGAATTCAAAGTTATCAATTTTTGCCTTATTTTTTTTTTCTTTCTTATCTGGATAATTGTAATCTGCTGTTTATGGACGTAATAGAGAATTTGGCTTATCAAAACTGTGGGTCAGTTTGTGAACAGTGCAATTATAATTGTTAAAAAAGATACCACGTTTTTGGTCTGCAGATTGTGTACATCTTGCCACTGACTTTCAGAAAACCTGTTTAGCCACAAGGTGCAGCGGGAGCAGAACAAAGATGATAATGTGAAACATGGGCTTATAAACTGATGCTTGTTTTAACTAACAGGCAACAAAAGTGTATCTTGAAGCTGAACCTATCTATAGTCAAGAAATGCTGTTCTATGTCAGAAATTTAATGTCCAAAATTAATCTTTATTTTAAAATGTGAAAATATGAAATGGTTTTAAGAATACCTATTTGTCTTTCTGTTTATCCGTGTTTCTATAGGTTTTGTCTTGCTTCAAGATAATAGTTTTACAGTTCCAGTGTGTGATTCTACTTCAAGTACTTCTTATCTGAGTTTTTTGCCTTGATACTGTTTGTCTTAGTAATGGCACAAACTCTGTAGTTCAGCATAGCAGAAATTATTTTGGCATAATGTCAAAAGCATGTGTCCATAATTTTTATTTTTAGTAAAAGCTTTTAAATATAACTGAAATATGTCACAAATAGTAAATAGAAGTCTAAATAGTGATTTCTTGCCTTTATGGATAGGATTTAGACAAAAAAAAAGTCTTTCTTAGCCCAGGACAGGTACATAGTGCTCTGACACTGAACACTGTAGTGTTATGGCTAAGGCACTTAAATGTGCAAATGTCAGGCAAGTCAAAGTTATAGTTCCCATAGTAAACTTGAATTGGTCTCTTTATGGTTACATAGTTGTGTGGTATGCTGTATTGCCAACTCCAAATGTTAAATCACGCCAGTCATTGGAATATCATGAGATTGGCTGAAAATTAATCATGAGATAAACATAAAAAGTTTAGTGCTCTTTTTACTTGCATGCTGATTTTAAACTGTCAAAGTGTTCTTGTCTCATGCTTCTTAGATTTTTCTCTGGTGTTCTTTGATAATTGTTTTTTTTGGTTTTTTTGGGTTTTTTTTTTTGCAAGTCAGGAGTAAAACATAACCAAGATTCATGATAAAGTCAATGGAGCTGAGTATGAGATACTGCTGAAAATTTTTTGTCATAATTTCCTGCTCTCAGAAAATGTGTGAACTATACTCTTCTAAGGAAAAATAATACCAAACTGAAAATATATACAGAGTCTTTCTGGAACTGCTTGTTAAGTTTTTGTGTCATAAGGGGCAGAGATACAGTGGAAACAGTTCTTAATGTGTTAGAAGGAGAGGAAGCAGAGGACATAATTTTGAGTAGCAATCTTCTAAGTTGGCCTCTCTCTTTTTGTCTGTTTAAATAGTTTCTCTGCAGAATCTTACACAGCCAGAAGTTTTTGACTTTTGCTGCATGAGATTCAAATTCTTCAAAGGAGAAGAACTTCATTGTTATATTTGGGATGTGAAACATTGGCAATGAGAATGTGTGCTTTTTTTTTTCTTGTGTTTGCTTAAAAAACCTTGTCAGAACATGTCACAATTGAGCAGAAGTAAAAATTCATTCCCTTCATGTCATAAAGAATCTGCATAACACTAGGCCCTACCATGAGATTTTGTTTGCAAAGTAATACATACTGCGTGCATGTTCTGTATGATTACTGTACGATTACATTTAATTTTTAAAAATGCTGCTCTTCCTCTATCTTAAGTATACTAAACCTCTTTTATGTTACTCTGTCTCTTTATGTATGTGGTTTGGCTGTTTGGAGACTTTGCAAATGAGAAAAACCCCTTCTGATGCTGTTCTGGCTTACCCCAGAAAGGAGTGATTGCTCTAGGACTGAGTAGCCAGTGATGGAGTAGCACTATAGAGAGGGCATGATGAATATGCTGCTGACACATCACCTGGGTTTCAATTACAGCTGTGGCCCGTGATGCAGATACACTATAGTTGAAGAGTACTTTGGAGAGCAAACAGGGTCTTATCCCCTTGTCTTTTCTGATTTTGAACCCTAAATCAACAAATCAAAAGAGAGCAAGGCCAATCCATGCTTCTGTGCAAATAATAAAATATTGTGGTACTTGTAGGCAGTGGACAGCAATGCTTTTGAAATTTAACACTGACAATTTTAAAACCATGAAATACAGCAAAAGGATCTAGCCTGTGTTTTTTGTTTCCTCCAGGCAGTGGGTTTCCTCCAAGCTCAGGGGTGCTCATGGGGTTACCTGGGGATGAAGGAGGAGCAGGTAACCTGAAGCGCACTGAGCTGGCACAGTGGTGAGATCCTTGTAGAGGCTGGAAGAGTGCTTGCATGATGGTGCACAAAGCTCAGAGGTGGGAAAGTCAGGGTTACAGATGTTACTGACATCTACAGTTGATCCATGGCTGAAGCTGTTGTTTACCATGTTAACTTGACAATATTATTCAAAATTATTCATAAGGCAAACTTGAGTGAGCTTTTTGGCTGTGGGTTAAAGAAGAGAAAGCATTTTCTCAAGTCTCTTTGCTTCTTGGCAGGAGGGGTAAATCTTCATTTTTGCTCATTCCTTATAACGAGATAGACAATGGGTCTTCCAGATTAAAATATTTGGATATCTGGTTAGTCTCTCTTTCTCAGTAACTTACATGTACTGGTAAACCAGTTTCTCCTATTTATCATGCAATTCAAATGTTCCTTTTTAAAACCAGTTGGAAAATGGAGCAATCTTTGAGCAAAGTTTTTCTCTTGGACAGCCACTTTTCTCTCTCCGTTTCTACCCTTTGACGGGGGTGAATAAGAAGTTCTCAGCCATGCCTCATACCTGAAATGATTCTTGACTTTTTTTGAAAACACAATGCTGTTTTCCTATTACACCTTCCTATTAATAAGTGCAAGGGAGACAGAATAACTTCAGTACAGTATAGCTAAGGCTTGGGGTAAGGGAGCTCACTTGTGACTGACAGTGCTTGTCCACATGTTTTCACGTGTCTGCCTTGGGAGATCCTATGTTGGGTTTGAACTGGATAACCCACCATCTTGCTACTTGACAGCCAAGAAGGCAGTGGCAGCATGGACTCTGTATGGTCATTTGAGTCCAGCAGCTGAGCCAAACTGTGTCGTCGTTTTAGAGTGGGATGTGGGTCTCCACTGGATTTTTATGGTGACTTCAGGAGGCAAGAGTTCAGTACTCCTCCTTCATGAAGCACTATAGATATGCAGAGAAAAGTCAGTGTTGCTGTCTGTTTCTTGCTCTAGATACCTGTTGATGCTTATCCAGGGACTTGCCTGCCTCAGATCCAGGGAAGAGGCTATTTATAATTTAGGGCATGTGACAAATTACCATCTGGGATTTCTCTGACTGTGAGTTTATGAGCTCTGCAGCCCTTTGTGAAAGTCTTGTAACATTTCTGTGCCTCTGTCTCTCACAGAAACCATGGCGATACATACGTGATGGGGCATGAGCTAAGATTTAGTTTGTTCACATCCATTATGAGATGAGAGATTCTAGAGAATCACAGAGTATTGAACGAATATGTGTTTGCTGTGGAAGGAAGAGGACTCTTTCCAAACCCATGTTCACTGTGTAACAAGGTCCAGCAGTGCCTTAACTGCTATGGAATTTCCTTTTTCTTTATGCCTCTGAGGTTAACAGGAGATGTAACACCACAGATACTTGAGTTGTCCTCCTGTCTGCTCTTCTGTTAATTTTATTTGGAGACAGAAGTAGTGGAGTCAGCTCTTGTGATAACATTTGGACAAGAGCAGAAAAAGAGAGTAAGACCAAAGCTGGCCAAAACACTTTCGCTGGATTTTTTATTTGAAAGAGGAGGTTAAGAAAAAGGAATGTTTGGACGAAGCTGTTTAATTGGTTTTCTTCTCACATCTCCTACTTCCCTGCAGTACCATTCTCTCTGGATGAGAACCATCCACTTTCATCTCTTTGAAAGATGGCACTGTGCTGATGTGTAAAAGAGAGGCTACACCACCACTAATGTTGGCTTTCTATAACATGTCACTAAATACAAAGTAGGTGCCTCTTCTGGAAATACACATCCACAGTCTTGAATAACACAAGGTTTGAAAGACTTTGGGCATAAAACACTCCCTATATGCTTGTCTCAGTGTGTTAACAAAGGATAGATTGTTTATTTTTATACTCAATTTGACCAGTAGACATTCTGTCCTAATTGCAGAAGGCTGTTGCAGTCTGAACATGTTGCTTATTTGCAGTTTTTATCAGTACTTCCTGATTTCTGGTGGCAAGATGTGTTTTCTTTCTGTCTTGTCCTAAACGGTATCTACAACATCAACAGCAAAATCAAGTAGTGTGATGAGGGTTTCCTGTTTATTTGCTATGTTAAAGAAATATTACTGGCAACTTCATCCAAATGTCAAAGGACTTTTTATGTCAGGTTTACTTTTTTTGTATTTACTATTGAAAAGCAAATTGTGTAGAAGTTCTTGGTTTGATTCATTCAGGAGTGATACCCTGCTTCCTTTGCAGCTCTGTGCTTCCAGTTTCTTTTAGAGATGGCTGTTAATGAAAACAAAGCTAAAAATGTGTCTTGAATGTGAAGGACATGAGAAGAACATTTTCTATTTATATCTACAAGGCATTTTGTTTTCTTCCGCCAAAAGTTCCCTGGTTTATGTCTACAGACTGGTGACACCAAAAAATGCTTCCCATTTCACTTGTTGGCAGCTTAAGAAGTCCTACAATTGTGTGCCTGTGATATCCTGGAAATTTCTGGGACATGATTTGTTTCTGAAATTGCTTCTAAACCCACAATCTACCAAGGATGAAAATTGTTCTCATTCTTAGGTTTGATCGTGTCTATAGAGATGTAAAAAGCAACAACACCACAAGATTGTACAAGAAGAGGGCCCCCATGAGCATACATGTGGTTGCTTTCTCCTTTCTGGGGTTGTAGGTTTGTGTTTGAGGACAAGTTTTTAAGCATGTATACAAGATGCTTTTAAGACTAACATTAGCAGCTTTGCTATTATACACCTAAAGAACCTTTTTCCATGGAAGGACATAAGACTTTTCTTTGCAGGTACAAATGTCTAGCTTCTTTGCATATGCAACATTTTTTTTCAAATGTGCTTTCAGTCAAGTGGACATAGAGGCCTTGTGAATGTAGGGAATTATCTTCTGTCCTTTGTTTAGTTGCTGTTAGCTCTCTTTTTGTGCTTGGAATTCAGGTTTGTATTTCATCTAAAGCCTTGCTTTTTAACAAGTCTTTTGTAGGTGAAAGAATCCTGGGATAATCTTAGTTTACACATTTTGAAAGAAAAATGCAGCTGTAAGTGTGCACTGCATTAAGGGTCAAGAGGGTTTTTTTTAAGTCTGTGACAGAACCTGAAGGGCCTGAAAACCTGTAGACAGAGGAAATGCCTCTCTGTATTAATGTAAAGCAAGGCAGAAAGCTTGCAGGTGGATGAGATGCAGCTGCCAGGATCTAGGGCTTGGAGGGAATCTAGTGCAAGTTTCTGGACTATGCTGTCAAGGGATTCCCATGAGACCTTGGATAAGAGACTTTGACTGGTATCTGCAGCAAGACAGGAGCAATGCTGTGGGCTGAACGAGGGCAGACAAATGCTTGAGGTATGTGGTGTAGGTTAAGTGACTCAGCACGGTATCAAAGAAGGTACATATGGAGAGTACCTCATAGAGGAATGCTGAGCTTGCAGGAGTGTCTCAAATCTCTTGTTACTTGAAGTCACCAAAGTTGGTGCTGCAAGGACACGCTGCCTTGGCTTGGTAGTTTCTGAATCACTTTTTGAAGAGTGGCACCTAATCTTTACATCAAAATACAGGCATAGTAGGATTTTTCTTAAACAAAAAAGCTGCAGAAGGCAGCACTCTTGATTCATCCTAGTTCTACTGTTTTTTTCTGCTAGAAAGACCCATGTTTCTTCTCTCCCAGGAAAATGATTGGTATACCCAAGAGAAAACTCTGGTTTGTGTGAGATCCTTAATGGTCCAGTAAAGCTGAAAGAGAAGAAATGCATCCTGTGCTGTTCCCCCTGGAAAGAGGTCAGCTGGATGAGTTCTACTTGATTACAGTCCCTGCCCAAAACCTATTTACATGGTTTAGCCTCTGGTATTTTTTCATGTACGTTTATTCTAAGCAGGGACTGGAAAGAGACTTTCCTTCTCCAGGGGAAGAATTGGGAGTATTTCCACTTTTCACAGAAACCTAATTATTAGACAGGGAAGGAGAAGTAAAGAAAAAAATTGAAGTACTGTGTATAATGGTCTGATTAAACTCTTCAACCACTAACCTGTTGCACAGAACTCTGTCTGATATCCACTCTTCCTTTTAATGTGTTGCTGCTGTATTTTATGTGTGAATAATGCTGTCAGAGATTCTCAGCTCTCTGGGGAACAAGGCTGGAGAAGCATTGAGTTGTGGGAGTTGCAGGGACAAGATTTCTGCAGGAAGGAGTTGTGAGCTGGTTTGCAAGGAACTTGGTGTTGTTAAGCCAAAGACTCAGTAGGGTTAGTGGGTAGCTTCAGTGCTGAAGATGGAAACTCATATGCAGTCTTGGTGACTTTATCGCTATGTCATTCCTGACTGAGTAGACAAGGGGTTGAAGACTGTATTTTGGGATTTTTCTGGTAATGTGTTGTGGTTTTTTTAGGATGCAAAGCTACATTTGCATAGCTATAAGTAAGGGTAGAAGCCCCCATGTGCTTAGGTATTCTAGAAAATCCTCTTGAATGTTTGTCTGTTGCTAACTTTCTGCTGAATTACATGTCTAGTCTGCTGAGACATTTTTAAAAATCTCATTGCATATCTTCTTGAGACTTTGCCTGTGGATTTCACTGCTTTAGATCTCTGTCTGGGAAGTAGAAGTAGTGCCATTTCCTGAAGTATAGCCATTACCACAGGGGATTGTTTAGAGAGCAGTGTGTTAAAAAATGGGAGGTGAGATGCTATTAAATGGGAATCACTTAGAAGTGGCTGTGTTTATTTAATAGGGAGGTATGCTTGGGGCAGAGTGCTCTTTCCCAAGACAGTTTTGTCCTCCTTTTGTTTCCCATGTGAATTCTACTATTTTCCATCCCAGCTGCAATTAACAAGTTCCAGTAATGTACCTTTCAGTGGTAATACAGTCAATGCTTTGATTTGTATTGAGGAATTTTGCCTGTGGTAGTCTATCTTCTCAGCCTCTGTCCTCCACTTGGACAATGGGGTAATACTACTTTTTTTACCAAGGCAAAACCGAAACAAAATTTCTTGCCGTGTGGCAGTATTCTTGTCACCTGTGTGCCCAAACCTTTACAGTTTACATATAGGTATACATTCAGTGGTTTCAGCACTGTGGGGTCTTGGTTCTCTGGTACAACTGATTACATTGTAAAGTTAGGGAAAATAAAGGGTCTGATACACTTTTCTGTGCTGGGTGGTTCTATGTGGAACTATGCAGAATTACTCTGAGGCAGGCTATTGGTGTAACTCTCAAGTAGCTAGTTCCCCACTCTCTTTTTAACCACAATTGTATTTTCACCTTCCCATTAGACAGTGAATTCCTCAAGGCTCTTTCTTGATTTATTTGTTGCAAGGTTGAAGGAAGGAAGGTAATGACAATGTGAGATGTCAGAAGATTAGGCAAACCAACTTTGTATCAGTAGTGAGGATCACAGCTTTGAGTGAGTCATCGCTCCTCAGTATATGAATACCCTACACGAGAGAAGCTGTAAATGTAATTTGAGCATAAATGCAAGATGGACTTTTGTGAAGAAGTACTAGTCTAAGGACTCTCTTCAGCATAATATAAAAGAAAGGTTTGATATCTGGTTCTCTCCACTGAAACACTGCTCTGCTTTTCCACTTTGGTGAAGCAGTAGAATTTAGGCAGTAAAGCAGGTCACTTTCTCTATTCAAGCATCTGTTTGCTTCTACCTATTGTGGTTACCCTCCCTCAAATGGGAGTCAACTTTGGATGCAGAACAGCTATGAATTTAACAAAACTATAATATCTCTCAGTGTACAGTCTAGGTTAGTCAATGGAACTGGAGAAAGTCTGATTGACAACCATATCAAATGAGCCCTACACAGGTTCTGTGGTGGATATTGAGGGTAATTCTGTATTGCTTTAGACTGCAGAAAAATGGCATCTGTTTTCAAGACTTTGTTTACAGGTACAGAGTTAAGATAAAGTGATGTTTGGTGCGTGTGGATGGTATTCCAGAGTATGACAGAAGTGCGCACAGGTGTGCTTTAACCTCTGGTGAACAGACTTGCTCAGGTCCTAATAACTGAGGAGCTGGCAACGTTTTACTGTGCTGGTTATTTATCCAGCTTCTCGGGCTATCCTGTAGCTAGTTTAAGGCAACTTTTGTTTTGTGTTCATGATCAGAAGTCATATTTGTGGTGGTAACAGCAATTGCCTCCCTTGTTGGTGACGTAAAAAAGAAATGTTTTCTCACTTCTCTTTCCCTTGCTTTCACCTACACTTTGTGTGTTATAGTAGTGAAAATGGACTTATTTCGATAAAAAAAATCAGTAATTTTATACTGCTTTCACTTTATATGGAAGTATAGGATTTTCCAACTTATTCTGTCATCTTCACTGAAGCTCACACAAAGGAAACACAGTCTGAGCTATCTGCTTGTCATCAAAACTATTTTCCATCCTACTCCTCCCAGCTTTTTCTATTGCCTTTATAAAAAACAGCTAATGATTTTACACAAGCGGGTTTGCAAACAGTCAGTAGGTAGTTCTGAAATTTTAATGTTTCCTTTCTTGTATTTCTGGCAGATTTCTAATGCAAACAATATCACAACTAAGTCTCAAATTGTCATGGGAAGCTGCTATTACAAAAAGGAATAATTATCATAGTTTGTGCAAAACAGATTTTCATAAACCAGAATATATCCAACCTCTGTGTATTTTTGTGGGTAAAAATGTTAGGATTTTAATGAGTATTTTTCATGTAAATGCTTGCCTGAAACCTTTTTGATTAAAAGAGTGGCAAGATTACAGACCTAGCAGGCTAAATATGAAATTAACAAGCCCAGAGACTGCATTTTGGTAAACCATAGAATTACTCTATGGCAAAAAGCCAGAAAGCTATTAAATCCACAACAAACCGGGCACGGAAATATGGTTTTGCTGTCTCTCATCCTGTCTGCTATAACTGAACGAACATACCTTGTTTTGTGAGTGTTGGTTTTTCTTCACAGTTTTGACCACAGCATTTGATTTCTTCATTTGACCAGTACTTTCTTGGTATGTCCACCACTTATTTTCACCAGTTTTTGTTTATTTTTTGTTTTGAATTCACTGTGCTGATGCCTTAGGATTTTAGCAGTTGGGTGTTGGTGATTTGATTTACCAGATATCTAACAGGTGGCTGTTAGATAAAGGCTGGTTGGAACTCAAAGCTAAACCAATCATGATACTAGCCTGAGAGGTGAAAAGTTGATACCGATATGACTTGGTTGCAGTGTAGTGGAGGAAGTGAAACAAGAGTGCCTTACCTTGGCCAGAGAACTGCTGGTATCTCTAATATGAGCAGCTTGACAAAAATGCTGCTGCGTGGTCTGCTTCTTAACTGTGCTCTTGTTTCTGACTCAAAGGAGTGTTCAGAAAAAGTCTCATCTTGGAGATTTTGTGTGTTTAGGACTGCAATTTCCTGTGCACTTCAAACAGGGAGAAGATGGCAGTGGTAAGGAAAGGGGTGATCCTGCATTTGGGTCAACCCCATGGTAAACTGGGTCTGGGATGACGTTTGTATTTCAAAAAAATAATTCCTTCATTTGGAAGAAGTCTCTGCTTTAATGTGGATAAATTCATTGCTTAGTTCACCACATGCCCACAAAAATGCTATTAACAGAAGGACGGGGCAAGCAAGAGTAGCTGGATTAAGGGAGAACCTTTTCTGTGCCTGTTCTTACACCAATTTAAACTGCACATGAAGTAACAGTGAAAGCCTTCTCTCTCTCAAGAGCAGATACATCATCATTGATGAGTCTGTAAATGTTTCTTGTCCAGACATCTTTATATAGTAGGGGATCCTGGGTGTGAAACTGGTAGAAGTTCGTGAAGGAATCTTGTTCTGACTGATGCCTCTTTTGATAAGAACATGTTTAAGGAGAGCTTTGATCACATGGTTAATCTGTTTAGAGAGTTATTTACCCCTTATATTTGCTTACATTTGATGTGTTTTCCATTTCTAGATATTTTTATTAGAGTTTGTAGGTGTAGTATGATGAAAAGCACATTTAACATATGGTGTGTCTTGAGCATTTGTCTGAAATTAATGTGGTTCGTAGTAGCTCTCCATAAAGTGTGATCCCACAGGGAGTTACACTTTGGAAAATGTTCCATGAAACCTACATTTCCTAACCAGAGAGTTCTTCTTGCTTCATTCCTCCTGTTCTGCTTTCTATGGCATTTTCTTAAATTTTGCTTTTCTACAAAATGTTATTTTGTGTTGAAATCCCTTTTAGATGAAGAGTATTTGAAAATTTCAATAATGCTGATATAATTTAAAGATAAATGCCATTGGGTGTTGCTTGATGCAGATTCTCTCTGTTCTGGTAGGATTTTACTAAGGGAATGCCATTCAGATGAACGGAACATCAAGATGTACTTAGTATATCCAGCTGTCTTGGACAAGGGAAGTTTTGTGAACATACTAAGCATGCATGTGTTACAAATGTCTTAACATTTGCTTTGCAAATGTGTCTTCCTAGGTAGGCTAAAAAGAGAATTGTAAACTACCTGATTATTTTAGATGTACTTCCCTAGTGAAACTACCACTTGTTAGGTATTCACATGTTAAAGGATTAGATTACCCATTCTTTCATTGTCCTTTACTAAGAAGGAAAAATAGCAAGCAAAATCCTAATTGCAGAAATGCTGAAATCTGAATAGTTGTTTTCAGCAGAGGTAGTTATGATGAATGATAATTGAAATTACTAGCAATGGCAAATCATATCAATATTTTCTTCTCAGTAGGATTTGGAACTACAGTCTTTTTTTTGTTGTTCTTCTTCAGAAAGCAGTATTCTGTTGCATCAGTAATCCCTTCCTGTTAAGCTGGTTGCTGCAGCAAGTCTTTTACTTAAAAATACAGATACGAATTAGTATCATCTGAGTAGTGGCAGAGATGTATGAAATGTCCAGTCTTTACTTGTTGGATGATTCTGGTCAGCTCCCCATCTCCTTGTACTCTCAGGGCAACATGCTCCAAGGAAAGGGAATTGGGATCCTCAGTGGCTGTGTCATCCATTGTATGCAGTATGGTGTAATCTCCTAGTGACAAGTTGCCCTTCTGTACAGGGTATTGGAAATTTTCTGTTGGTGCTTCGGTAGGTCTTTGGCATTGCCATCTCAAGCATGGGGAAAACATGAGGCAGCACCTGACATTGAAACTTGCATTTAAATTTGGAGTAAAAGAAAATGTGTCCTACTTTTACACTCTTAGTATTTTAGTAAACTTTCACTTGTAGAGTGTTGGTTTAACAAACAAAAAACTCTTTAGATCAGAAAGGGAGAAAAGTGTCCTGAGTGTATTCTGCTTCTCAGATGATTGCTCTGTTCCAGCAACTGGGACTTGATACAGTATGAAACATTTCTTTATCTTGAGAAAGATTTAGCAGGTATCATACTTTCCTTGGTTTAAAACGTGAGATAGTAACATGCCTTATTTGAATTTCTTTCTTTGCAAGGATTCAAAATTGAAGCTTGATTATATCATTGCCACAGAATCCACTGCACTGTTCTTTCATCTCTTTCAGGGATGTTGTTAAAATTGTGCTGTTCTGTATTGGCTTAAAAGGGGCAGTATTTTTGTCTATTATTTCAAATACTAAAATCTGTTGTGTTAATCTGCAGAAATTACATCTGACTGTTGCTCATTTTTGTGGTACAACAGGATAGTTAAAATGGAAAATGAGTTAAAATGATGTTTGCTTTTAAAAAAACCCTATTTTTTTATTTCTTGAGCTAATTGATTGCTATTTGTGATGTATAAATTGCTGGGTAGGAAGAAGAGATGAACGATTGAAAGTGAAACACGTCAGAGTTTTCAAGCTCTCTGAGAATTCTTGTAAAAGGAATTAACAAATCCACCAAATAGATCAGCATGTTTATTCTTAGTATTTTCTTTCCTGGAAGCAAACACAATCAAGTGTGACTGACATTGAATCAGACAAACTATGGGCTCCACCTTTCATAACCTTCAGGACTGAGGCAGGTAAACAAAGGAAACCAAAGGCAGAAGAGAAGTAGTAGTCTTGTTCCTGATGCAGAAGGACTGATTCCTGGCTTCCAGATGAATTTGGAAGAAAATAAAGTTGAGTTCAGCAGTCACATTGTATTTCTTGTTTTTATGGGTGACTTCTGATTGCAGCTTTTATCAGTTTATTGATTGGTTTTATGTAGTTCATTAAAACCTGTAGTAGCGCAATACTTGCTGGAGAAACTTAATTTTCTTTCTTGTCAGACCTTTGTCTGTTGCCACTGGTTGCAGTGCTTTCTGCAAGTATCGAGGCTGAAAAGTGTAACTTTTCAGGTGTAACTGGAAATCTGTAACAATCTTCACAGTTCTCAGCTCTGGTAGAATATCAGCTTGTAAGTGATTAACATTTGAAGCATGCTGCTCCAGAGTAAGCACTGTAGCCATTAATATAGAGTGGATAACAGGTACCTATAGCTGTTTCTTAGTCTTGCTTTAATATTTATTTGCAGACGAAAGTGAAGTTCTGGTAAGGATCAGGAGTGGACATCGACAGTTCTGGTTTGTAGTGGGAAAATTATTTCAGTGTTTATTTTATGATAGCATTTTTATTAAAAAATATCAGAACTCTCTTTTGTAAGCACAATATATATACATTTTAAAAGTGTGGTTTCTTTTAGATTAAAATGCCAGATATTTTCATCTTTTGCATGAAGTCTTGGCCCCATAATATTTTTTCAGGGCAGTTAAGGCCACCACCTCAAGTTAAACATAAGCTTACTGAGAATAGGTTTTTATTCTCTCAGTCTTTTTTTCTTTGTTTAATTTTTTGTGATGTAACATTGGAACTGCTGATCTGCGGTATTCCTTTCTGACTAGTTTCCCTGTCACCCCTGTGAACCAAAGTATAAATGAACTTGTGATGTAAATAAATAAATAGGAGACTTTTCTTCCTCCTGGACACTAAAACCAATGTATTCATATAGCTACAAGGACAAGCTCACACTGGCTTGTGCCATTTCCAGCAGTTGCAGAACCATGGTCAGACTCTTTGGCAGAGTGTGTGAGGGAAGAAATAGAGACCTAAGAGATCATGCATGTTCTGCTGTTTTTCAGCAGTTATGGGAAGGATTAAAATGGGAAATTCTGACCTAATTGCAGCTAGAAGACAGATGCAAAGTACTGAACTCTGAGTTGAAGCTACCTTAGTGTGATGCCATAGGTCTATAAGCTTAAAATGTTTTTTTTTCCCTGTATTTTTTTTAAACTGTGAAGTCACATCCTTCAATTGGTAGAGAGTGGTGGAAACTTCTCACCCCTGTATAATGAGGACATATTTCACAAAAAACATATTGCTGTGAAATGCTGAGGATTGCTTGTAGGTAAAGGCATAATACCTTAAAGAGAACTTCAAAGCTCCACTGATGGAAACAGCATTTCCCGTGGCACTGTCCTTTTACTCATTTCTCTCTGATTTTTCAGCAAGTGTTTCCTGCTGCCTTTGAGGAAGGGAAATTGAAACCAGTCTTTGTCATTTCAAGTTCCACTTGCAGCCTGTTTTTCTGGATGCTCTGCAGGCACATAGGGCAGGGCAGGGCAGGATGCAGCTTGGTGGCTGCCTGAACAAGAAGAACTTTGATAATGTCCAGGCTGTGCATTTCTGTTCTCCTACTTGCTGATGTAAGTTGATATTAACAAAAAGTCATTGACTTCATCAGATGACAGGCTTGATGCATGTTTGTATGTCACCCTACTTGACTTGGTTTTTATTGTCCTAAACATGAATGATTCAGTTTGTATCCTTTCTTGCTCAGTTCAGCTGCATGTGATTCTTAAGACATTAAATAAAAGCTGTGTCTTATCAATTCACTTCAGCAGCCCACATAGTCATATGTACATTAGAAAATAGATTTTGAGAAGTATGCCACTCCAGTTTACTGCTTATGCTGCTGTTTGTAGTATTTTGTGCAAAACAGGCAACTAAATTAACTTCCAAAACACAAAATTAATTTGCAGAGGGAAAATTACAGCACTTTATGAGCGTAGCTGGGATGTTTGTAAAAAAGTTGGTATGAAAGTGAGGTGGAGAGTGGTACCTGTGACTATTTGGCAGTCTGGTAGTGGTGGTTACATTCGGCTTGTATGTGCATTGCTCACAATGTATCTCTAAACAGCAACTGGCCTAGTGAAGATCTTTGTTTTGATTAGTATCCTTCTTAACACAGAAGGTAAGATGGTCTTTTCCATCCACTTGCTTTGACTGTAAGACTAGGCTCTTTGTATCTTGGTTTCCAAACACCATTCCTTTAGGGCTGAAGTGAAATTTGATATTCAAGGCTTGCAGTATTTCCTCCAGTTCTGTAGAACTGGCGTAAGCACTTCCAGACAAAAGTCTGTGATTAAAACAAAACACATTCTTCTTTATGAATGAAGAGTTAATTTTCTGTGAAGTACTAAGATTAGCTTTTTTACTTGCTTTATTCAGAATCATGATATGTTTCATACAGTGTAATAATGTTTTTTTGTTCTCACTAATTTGTGAAATGCTTGTTTAGGGTGTGTGCATGTGTTCTTGGTAAGCACTTAATAAACTAGATTGATCTTTTTGGCAAAGGCTGCGTTGTATAGAACAAATTAAACCTGAAATAACAGTTGTTTCAGATTATTTTTCTGAAAGCGTAATTGCATATATTCTTCTTCCCACTGGCTGCTGAAATGGGTTTCCCAATAATGTTTTATTATTCTGGTTTATTTCAACAATACATATATAGTAGTTTTGTTTCCATTCCACTGAAAAACCTAGAGCCTCCAGTGGTAATTCTTTACCAGCAATTTTTTATAATTGTAATAACGATGGAACTTTGTGAAATATAGTGGAAATATTTTCCCAAAGTTTATTTGCTATAAATAAAATCCCAATTTTCTTTTTTCCACAGAATCATTTATGGGTTTTTTCCAGGAAAAAGGGAGGGCAAATAGATATTTTTAAGCAGGAAATTTATTCTGAACTGCCTATCTGTTAGAACATTTCTGAATACTTTAATATCTGGAGTTTATATGGCTCTTGCTTCTTTTTTAATCTCCATCAGTGCTAAGAATTTGGACATATGCTAAAATGCTAATTAAGGCACTTGAACATATTTAACTGAGTGCTTATGTCCTATTTTAGCTGTGTGTGGCAAGGATAAATTGAATTAAACCACTATGTTGCCATCTTGAAAGGGATTTAGGAGTCTAATGGTCCATCACATGCTCTTCTTTACCTACAACTGATGGCTGTGTAGCCATGGTTGTAGTCCAAGGACCAGCATTACTGAGCCTCCTTCATAGACTGGGTCACCTCATGTGACCTCAGGTATAGACTTGTCTACAGGCTTATCTTTGAACATTTTTCAGAATGCTTTGCAGGCACTTGTGAACTTAAGGTGTCAGTTTTTTGGGTGTATTTGGCAAATAAAGTACCATTTAACCATCAGGTCAAAAAGATTTTGTTGTCTGAATCAGAAACCTAAGCTTTTGCTCTTGTGTTGTATCTATGCAACAATGCTGAGGGACTGTTAACTGATAGGAGTCTCCATAACTTTACTGGGATCAGATTCTGGCGCAGTAATTTTATTATCATCTCTTTATACTCAGACAGAAAGAAAAAAGTTAACATTGTAGTTAATAAATATTTAATCTTTCTCTTTTTAAAAAGGATGTCACGTAAGTCGCTATGAAAAGAGATCAAAACTTTTAAAACAGTGTCTTGTAGGTGTCTCCCAAAGGGTGCAAACAACACAAGCTTGCATTATATAGGCAAAAAGGCGATTCAAGCCCAAACTTTCCTTTCTGCCTTCCCTTCATCTTTTCTGGTTCCATGCTGGCGTGTTTTTATGCAAAACCAAGCATCTTTTGTGTTCAGGGAAAGGAGAAATAGAAGTGTTGGTGTTTGTTAACAGATTTGACAAACTGGCAGCAAAAGCTATCTTTTTTATACTTTGGCATGAGCAGTCACCCTTTTATTGGGCCATTAAGGCTATTTCAGAGCGTCACACTGTATCTACAGGCCATAATTTAGCAGTTGTTTATCAAGAGCTTTCATAAAACTTTGAATAGTATTATAACATTCAGTAACACTAACAACAGCATTTCAGAATCCGTGCCAGTTTACACGGGATATTCATGAATGTAGTTGTTCAGAGATGCATGACCCACATAACCTATAAATGTGATTGGAATTTACAGTGCTAGCATAGGCTGATGGATAGCAGATTAGAGCCCTGATTAACCATGTGATTCACAGGCTGGGAATATATTGTCCTAAGAAAGATTCATTAGATGCAATCAGAATTTCAAGTGGTCAGATGAAATTCAAGTACTCTGTTTGCTTTCCTTCCCCCTTTCCCCCCCCTTGTGTTTTTCTTTTTAGGTTGCCCTCTTACTCATTTATTTATTTATTTTATTTCCAGAGCTGAAAAATACTACTTTGATGAATCTGTTCCTCACCCTAAAGCTGTCTGTCTGTTATTCATCAGAAAGCAGGTCGCAGTTCAGTGAGCAGAAGAAAAGATTTTAATAGAAGCTGTGCCAAGGGCTGTAATGCATCATTTTAGGGCCCTAATTACACTACAATGACAAATATCAATGGTGACAACAGCAATAACCTACATCCTTTAATGGCTATGCTGGAAAAGGAGTTTGGGCACTGCGCCATCAGATTAGACTTGGTTTCAAAACAGGCCATTAGAAGTGTGTGTGTCCACAGCATTATTGGCTGATAACTGAAGCCCAGTGGAAGGGCCTGTAAATAAATGAAGCCTCTCTAAAGCCTGGTCCTGTGGGACAAAAGAGGTAAAATTAGATGACTGTGGAAACAGCCGTGTTTCTGAGGCAACTTTGGCTTTCCTTGTGAGGAATTGGATGCCTGATTTTATGAAATCATACTTTTTCCTTTTCCTGGCATTTACACTGATCATGAAAACCCCATTGACCTGATGCTTAACAGAAAAAAAGAAATCCTATACTGTTGTTCAAATGTAGGGTTTTAAAAATGTGTGAGTGTAGAAATATGGAGTTGTGCTTTACCTTGTGTTAGAGTGTGTACATTAGGCAAAGAGGAATGAGTTTCCAGGCTTCCTTCAGTGGTGCTAGGAATAGGTCTACTGAAATGCTAACCTGTGTCATCACACCTTCAAGCTTCAGGGTAGCATTGCAAGAAACCCACTCAACTAGCTTCTGGCAGCTAACTCCTTTCTCTTGTATGTTTTGTGGAAGACATTCAAGCCTGTTGCTGTGGCATTATCTCCTGTAATTAGTTGGAGAAACAGTTGCAGTGTTGAGCCAGAGTGTACTTCATATTTACCGTGTGAAAGTTGTGAGACTTTCCTTGGTACAGAACGTGCACCTACCATTTGTACACATACGCGGTGTTTTCCTTCATGCCTTTGGACTGCCTGTAGTCTCCTAAGGTAGGCAGGCACACTCCATACCTCAGTCATGCTTTGTCTCTGCAGTCTGCTGCTACTTAGCTGGGCTGTTTCCTTGCTGACTGAGTGTGGAGGATGATAAAAGGTAACTTTATGCACAACCACGCAACTGGGGATGCTCTTTGTTAGGGAAAGTGAAGACTGTTTTAATAAGGAAAAAATGCAAACACTTTAGCACAGCAAGGGCTTTTTGGCTTTGTTGTGACTGGCCTAGCAAAGTGCTACTGGGGAGTGTTTAGACATCACTTAAAGCTGTTTTAGCTCTTTTTCTTCTCCATAGCCTGAGCTGGATGCTGTCTCCATCAGCTCACTTCCCTGCATACAGCATGAAGTTCTGCACTCCAGTGGGATTGATATAAAGAAATTTATTGCAGTCGTGTAACTGTTCATATTCAGTGACCTGTTTTCAATTACTTACAGTTTTTTGAAAAAACTCTTTTTAACTGAATGTTTCCCAGGCTCAGAATCTGCCAGAGGTGAATTTTTATACACATACTGAGCAAATATGTTTTAGCCCCTTTTTGGGCAGAAAAGCAGTAGAAGAGAGACACTTCTATTGGGGAGGGGGGGAGAGAAGTGATCAAAAAAGAAACATCATAAGTGAAATCACTTGAAATATGTATGGTTGAGTACCTTACTTGAGAAGAAGTGCCTCAAAGTGAATAGAATAAAATTATTTTTGTTGACTAAGCTATATTCTAGCTGAACGGTAATTTACAGGTTTGATGGGGGAAGCCAGTGAAGTTTTATAGCCTGTGTTACCCAGGAGGTCAGATAAGACAGTTGTAACAGTCCTTTCTGGCCTTAAAATCTATGAATCTACAAGCCTTTTAAAATAAGATGCTGACCTCCTGCATGGCACTTTGAGCTGGTTTTGTTCTCAGTTCCTTAACAGTGCAGTAAAGGTATCTAGCTAATGTAGCTGAGGCAGAAGAGTGGTTTTCCAAAGGCTACTCCCCTAGAGCTATGCAGGGGAAGGTTGTGACAGGCCTTTTAAAGATGGGGAGGAGTTCTTCTGCAGCAGAAGAAAGCATGATGTGCCTTTTTTTAATGAAGGTATATATGTGTGTTAAAGGGCAGGTGAGGCTGACACAAGCTTTGGAATTTTGTGCTCATGTGGAAAAGCCTTGAAGAATAAAATGTGTAGTTTTCTCTCTGGCTTTAGGGCACTCAGGAGATTTCTCAAAAAAAAATAGCAGTGTGGCTGGAACCCAAAATTTGGAAATTACTAGATTAATGGTGCTTGAATTACTAAGAGCAGGTACTTTACAGCTGTGCCTTGTACTACAATCAAATAATGTTTCCCAAGTAATGCTGTATTGGATTGTACAGCCTTTCTGGCTGAAGCTTAGATGCACACAGCTTGTCACTCCCTGTGCTGCTCTGTGTAGCAAGCAGTTAATAAATTTCCTTGTCAACTAGTGTAGTGGATGCTGTCTGCTTAAAGGAGTATTGAAGTTTTACATTGTGGGATATCTGATTTTATAGGTGCATTTGAAATTTGTAGATAATTTAGCTTTTTGCTGAACGGTACATATTCTGAAGTGTCATGTTGCTAATAATGTACCTATGCTGCTGAAGAAATAGAAAAGATGTAGTGGACAAATAAAAAAATATATTGAAAGGGGTAAATTTAATGAGACAAGGACTTGCATAAACAGTGAAGACCAGTGAGCAAATACAAAGACAGTTTAGCACAGAAATTGCTATATAAATAGCATATGGGAATCTAGGTGGATTTCAGAGAAACGAAGTTGTATTGCAAAATAGTGTGTGTTAACTCGTATGTATCACCCAGTATGCACAAGGGGGCAGAGTTAGTTTCACATGTACTCTTACCTCTTGCAAACCATGTCTGCTGGTTATGTAGCTCTCTAACTGTAATATTCTTTGAACCCAGATTTGTTTCATAAGAACTCACTTTTTACTGCTACTTCTGAGCCTTTCTGATCTGTAGATTCTTTTCTAAGTGTTTACCATTAAAAGACAGCATAGCAAAAAGGCTGGAAGGTTTGCTGTTAAAAGAAGGAAGGCTAAATTGCCTGTTAGTATGTCTTCATCACATGATTTGTGACTTTGCAAGGGGAAAAGTGTTCTGTCCTATCAAAAATGAGGAACTGATCCTAGTTAGAATTTATTGTAAAAAAGTTATGACTTATTGTAGGAAAGTCTGTGTGTCTTTAAATATTCTACTTCTGGAGCTGTAATTCTTGTTTTATCTAGCCAAATCTCCTCTGTCTTTATTGTGATTTTCAGATTAAATACACAGAAAAAGAATTGATCTCTGGCATGAAAATAAAACATTGTGTATTATTAATTTGTGAATGCCACATGAAAGTAACTATTACTAACCAGTAGAATAGATAACAGCAGAAGTGTGTTACGAGACTGCAGTATTCTTTTCTGAAATACATGGTTGAATGATTATCAGTAAGGTTGTATATTACAATGCTAATGTTCTCATGATAAGCACTGTTACAAATAAATGGTGTATTTGTTCGTTTTGCTTACAGTGGCATTGCTATAATTTGAAATGATCCTTCCTTTTGCATTGTAGGAGGGAGTTCAGTTTGATACACAGAATTTTGTTATCTTTTTTTGTTGCCTCTCCTGAAGATTTTGTTCTTTAAATTCCTGTGATTGCATAATCAAAATTAATTACTCATTTTGTCAATTCTAAACAGTGGGGTTTTTTAGGATAAGGTTTTAGCCAGAAATTACTAGCTTCCTAAGTATTTTTGAATCTGTGTGCAAACACTTTCATTATTTTGAGAATATTTTTGGCCAGAGGATGGCCAGAATTGAAAAAAAACCCAAGCAAATGTCTCTTTAGGGTTCACGGGTGACAGTCTCATTTGAGAATTTATATAATTGAACTTCTTTTTTTTTGTGACTTGCAGGCAGAAATTGTCAAGAGGCTGAATGCTATATGTGCGCAAGTCATTCCCTTCCTGTCCCAAGAGGTAGGTAGTCATTTGTACTGCTCCTGATCTAAGTGATTGCCTCATCATATCTCTTACGAAAGTGAGACTTTGTGTTGACACTGTTTCCTTATGAATCTCTTGGCACTTGTAGATGACTTTCCACTGTGCTGTTATCACTGTAACTTTGTTATTTTCTTCAAGCCTATTATAACATCATTTAAATATATTTATGCAATGGAATGTGTTGTAATGTCAAAGCAACTAGAGTTTAAACTACAGCTTAAACTACAGTTTAAATATTTTTCTTTAATATACAAAGTAATTTTTCTTGCAATTATGATTTCGTGGGTCTGAAATAAAAGACAGCTTGCAAAAATGCTAGAAAGGCGTAATTTGTGCTTCATCCTTGGCAATGAACATTAAAGGTGGGCAGAAACTTCTGTTTTGATATATGAATAGTGATGTTCAACACAGCAGGCATAGGAACACAGCTTTTATTTTGCCTTTTTTTTGTTGCAGGTGGGGAAGGCGAGTTATCCCAACATTTTTTCTCTCTGTATCCCTGATTATTTACTACCTTAAATTCTTTTATGTTTTTGTATATTTGGGGAATATAAACAGAAAATTGAAACTTACTGTGAGCTAATTTCTCTAAGCATTAATTTTCTTCAAATTATGATTTGCTGGTATTATTGTGAGTGCATTGTAGATAATTTAAGAGGCACTGGGATTTGGGGGAGTTGATGGGAGCTACTGAGGGAGCTTCTGAGCAACGGGCGTGTGTGAAGTAAAAAGGAAGTGTGGTTCGTGGAAAGAAAGCATAGGTGCATAATGGCTTCCCTTATTCACCCCTCTGAAGGAAAGGGACTGGAGACTGGGGTCTGTTAGCACAGGTTAGTGTGCTAACACACTAACACAGCATGTGTTTTCATTTTAATACCGTATGGGAAGGTGTGAAGTCAAAACTGGAAGGTGTATTTTTGTGTTTTGTGTGTGTAAAACGTCATGCCTGAGAACATGATGTGACTATTTCTCCTGGCTTTTTAGTTGTTACATAAAATGCCAGTGCTTTTCAAGAGAGCTGCTCAGCCGGCTGCAAACGAGGCTGTGTGCTCCGTGTTGCTGTTCAGTTAATGAGCTTTGTGCATGCCACATGTGTGTGTATCTGTGCGAGTCTGAAATGAGAATAATGCCATGAAAACTAGAAGCTGGCAGTGTTTGTGAGTGCCACTGTACTCTGCTTACTAAGGTGGATTTCTGGACTCTAAATGGCATGTAATGTTCTAGCTTGATTGGTGGAGGACCAGAATACAAGTCCTGCACAGATCTAAACCAAGTATTAGCTGTTTTGTACTTTGGCTGCTTCAGAGTCTCTGTAGGTGTAGTTACACGGCTTTATTTGCTGTGCAGGGATAGCATACCATATATAAACAGCAGGGAAGGATTGAGAAGGGAAGTATAGAAAAGCTTTTCATGTGTCTTGACAGTGCAACTGACAGTGACAGTTTTTGTAATGGGCTTAGGAAAATCTTGATGATTGTTTGACCTCTTCTGGTAAGAACACATATTTAAACCAGTCTATGTTGGTATATGCCGATGTGTGAAAAGAGAGCTGAGCTTCAGGTTTGAGTATCCTGCTAGTCTTGGTTTCTCTCTAATTTTGTCTTAAAAAAGTGAGTGTCTTAATGGAAGTCTCTTTATTTCGTCATCTAGATTAATAGAGAATTGAGTTGCAGCATGGTTTTGCTGTTTGTGCATTTTACATACAGTCTAATTGTGGAATAGTGGCTGAAAAATGTGATCAGGCTCCTTTATATTGTGCCTGAGGGAAAAATGAACAAAATACAGTGGTTGCATGCACCGATGGCAACATTATTGCCTCATAATAGCACCAGGTTAACTTGTCTTATTGCTTGTTAACTTTGTAAGGAATCAATGGCTTGTGATAACTCACTTAGAAGTAAGAAATTGTGGGCAAAATCACTAGAGATCTTGTGAAGAGGATGCATTTATAATACATCACGCTACTGTGTACTACTGTCTGCTTTGTTTCAGGGGCAATCCAGTAAAGTATTTAGTAAATTCTCCGTGTCTCAGTCAGTTTTACTGTGTATTTAAGCATATATTTAAAACAAAGTTTCTAACCTGCCTAAATACACAGTCAACTGGTACTGTGTTTTTACATTTATTCCAGTTTAGACAGACTGTAAAATAACAGCACCAAGAAATAGTTCCCATTTTCATAGGAAAGAGTGATTCTGTGGTCAAGACCTGAGATGGACCTCAGGGGTGATATATGT
The DNA here is from genome assembly GCA_020086605.1 of Lanius collurio. Lineage (NCBI taxonomy): Eukaryota > Metazoa > Chordata > Aves > Passeriformes > Laniidae > Lanius > Lanius collurio. Next base: position 2,125,754 of record JACBWW010000026.1, read on the forward strand.
TCGATTTCTGCTGTGGCTTTGGGCTTCCTGTGTTGCAACAGTCATTTTGCACCTCTCTGTGATATTGTGAGATACCAGCATGCTCAAAGTAGTTCTTATTGCATAAGATGAAAGGGGTGCCTGCAAGGGTCTAGGTTGTAGTCATGCAGTTAATTTAGTTTTGATCTGCTGCAGTTGATACAGATAGTTGAATGTTCCCGTGCTTAAATGACCTAGCCACTACAGTGCAATTATTTTGTGTCTATAGCCATAGACTGTGCCTCTGCTAATTTACACTTTTCAACTGAATTTACCAGTTTCAGCAGAGTATGACAGTTTCACAATCCTGTGGCTTTCAAGTTGGGGCTGATTCTTGTATATGTGTCTATCATTGGGGGTTAAGTGCTGAATGACCTCAAGTGCTGGATAGTGGCATTTCTTCAGTGTGTCTAGAGATACTCATGTATCACAGTTACCTTCTTTTGAATAAATATTGACTATATTTATATTCATGAAGCACATGCAGACTGGCCAGTGTGCAGCAGACACTGTAGTTGGGCCAACTTGGAGCTCAGCACTACTTGAAAAAGCTGCTTGAGAAGCCAGTATTGGTCCCTGTCAACTTACATACCTCAATGTAAGCATTTTTTAAGGCTGAAGGAGGCTATAATAAACTTCTTTGGAAGGTTCACTTTCCTTTCCAACTGCCAGTGAACTAGATAATATCAAGCTAGATGGGTTGTTTTTTAACAGGCATCTTCAGTTCCCTGTACACATTAAGGTGGTCAAATATACTTACTAGTATAATAAAATGCCAAGCACTGGCATGCATACATGTAAACAAACATCGGAAGGAAATTCTGCTTGGAGTCTTCTCTTTTCAAACATTTTAATAGCAGTTGATGGTTTTCCTTTTAAGGGGTCGGTGTGGGCCATAATATGCTTGCTCTTCTTTGTGCATACTTTCCCTAGAGGTGTTTCTAAAGCCCAGTAAATTTGAATGAGGAGGGTGAGATCCATTATATAGAAGGCAGAGCAGGAATTCTTACATATTGATCAGAAGGAAGTAGCTTTTGGTCTGAGATGTGAGGTTGGGAAAACAGAATTATTTGCCTCCATTTTAGACTTGCCCGAGATTAGAGCTAAACAGCGAGGAGACAAGGAAACTCTCAAAGATCTGTAATCCCTCTGCCAAGGAATGCATCTCATTGGCAAATTATACATATGTTGCTAATAATGTTCTTACATTTTTCTGAAGTAGTTATTCTATCTTGTCTGAGTTATGGTGCTTGGGTGCAGTGACCCACCTTGTCCCTTCTAGCTTTTTACAGTGCGTGCTGTACTCCATGGTAGATGTGTATTTGCTGTCCAGTTCTCACTAACATTTTTGGCATGACCTTGTCTCATTATGTTGTCTCTAGATAGGGCTTCTAAGAAAGGCAGTGCTGCAGTTCTTAAGCAAGACCTGTACTTCCTCTAAACATATTACAACAAAATAACACGAGTAAGGAACAGCAGAGGCTGCTTGCTTTTTTAAAGCAAATTGTTCAGGGAGTTTTGCTCTGAATGTTGGTAGTAGTCCTGAAGACTGGCTGTAATTAGGGGTTTTTAACACCAGTGTAATTGTGATTGTGCCTGGGGGAATTTTGGCCACTCAGTTGCTGTCAGTGCAGCTCCTCTGTCACTGGGAGTTGTGAAGAGCTCTGACATGGTATAAAAAGCCCGGGAATTTTCCACCATGCTACAGTGCCTGTGCATAAGCTGAGACTAGGTGACAACCGTGTGGTGAGACAATATGATGGTGAAAAAGCCTACATTCTTCTTGTGGTCTCTGTAGCTGTTGCTACCCACTGTGAGACTTAAAAGAAGTGATTTTCCAGCACAAGGCAAGTGCAGACGCACTTCTCATTACAGAAAGCAAAAAGGGGAGAAGAAACAAGAGAAGTTAGAAAGGAGAAACAGTATTAGTCTGCATGGGGCATGGTACTGAGCTCATTGCTCTGGCATGTTAAATGCTGTGCAAAATTCTGTTTTCCCACAACTGAAAAAAAAAAAAAAAACAAAACAAAAAAAAACCCCAGGTCTGTCATTTGCTTGTGAGGAAGGCTAGCATTAAATGTGTGTGAAAGTTGCAACCCTGTGTCTATATTTGCTTGGGGAAAATGTAACCCTTTTTTATTGTTGCTGTTTTTACTTGGCTGTAAATCACTACATGATCACTTGATGCACAGGCAGATGTGTACTGCTAGGTTTCAACATGATGCTGCTTGTTGCTGGTGTGCTGGCCCAGGAGGGTGTTGAGGCACATGGCAGGTATTGGAACCATCCATCCTTGGGTGCCCTTTCGGGCTGGGCCAGCCATCCTGCTCAGCAAGCCCCCAGGCTCCCTGCCCCTCACCTTGATTTTGGGTTGCTGTGGGTCCCTGGACCCAAATGGGCTCCTTCTCTACAAGTGGAGATCCCCACCTGTTCCTAGAGCTATGGCTGGTAACCTGGAGCCCCCAGTTTCAGAAGGGCTGTGAGCAGACAGCTCTTCAAATCCTGCATGGCCTCTTCAAACCCTTCATGGGCTTTCCTTTGCCTTTTTTTCACTCAGCTGCGTAGTTTGTGTCTGTAACTTTAAGTAGCCCCAGTGTCACTTGGCTCATGCCCTGCATGGGGTTTTTGGGAGCTGAGGAGGAGCCTGCTCAGTTGCTGTAATGAGCTGGAAGTGATGGAGAGACTAATTGCAGACCATCTATTTTGAGTCTTTTGCCACTGAAGATTAAATCAATGTTAGAGCAACTAGCAATAGGAGAGTTTTAATTGTCTCTACTGCACCTAATTTAAGTTCAGTGTTACTAGGCCCTTGGGTTTTCTCCTCTCCGTGAAGTCTTGATCCCAAACCTGTTAATATGAAAGATGGATTGTGTGGCTGCTCCATCAGAAACCTGAAAGGTTTTGGTACTCCTTGCCTTCATCTTCTCTTCCTCTCACCTAAGAATGAAATATTTTTTTTCCCAAATTCTTCTAAGAGCTAATGTTTGCTATAAGGGAACAGAAAACACTCTAGCTCTTTTGGAGTTGACTTACTTTTCAAATCCTGGATGCAAATTGAAGTAATTTCTACAACAATTTTGATAAGTTTAGGCCGGCTTTTGTAGTGCCTTTCTTCTGGGAACAGGATTTTGTAGTTTTTTTCTTCTGGGAACAGGATTTAAGTGAATTGGTGTTGGAATGGAACACTCATATATACAAGAACTTTCTTTACCTCATTGTGAAAAACATTGCCTGGGAAATGGTAAGAAAGAGAAGATGACTAAAAACTTCTCAGTAAATGCTTTTATTAAAAAAGTAAATATTTTAAAAACTCTTCTTTGTTCTTTTGGGGTTTTTATAATGACTTGAGGGAAAATTCCATTACCCATTTTTTATGTGAATGACCTCCCCCCAAAAATAGTGGTGTAATTTTTATAATTACCCTGTTGACATGTAGAGTTCTGGATCACCAGGTTTTCAGCTATATAATCAATGAAAACTGTACCTGTTCTTAAAAAGTGATGGCCTGGAGCTGATAACACATTGCCAGGAACTTGGTACTTGAATATTATGATTTTCTTTTTTTCTAATATCTGTGGTAGAGATACACTGGATTTTTAATTTTTTCTTCTTAAATTCCTTAATTTTTTCTTCTTAAATTCCTTAATTTTTTCTTCTTAAATTTCTTCTTAAATTGCTTATGTTCAACCTGCTTTTTAGTCTTTACATTGTCTTCTTATAAGTGGCTTTATATTGGCACTGGATTTATACTGGCACTGTAGTTTTACAAAACTCTAAATGGGACTGCTGTGATGCTGTTCCCAGCTGCAAAGTAGCAGTATTCTACTTGGTCTCTAGGAATTTCCTTCATGTAATTCTTCTTTGCTTAAAAACAAACAAACCCTGAAACCGTTTTCTTCCTTCAGGAGTTTTTCTGAATTAACATCTTCATTCTTTGCATTTTTCTGTTTTTCTTAGTTGGGATCAAAATTTCTTACAGTGTCGTTGTTTAGGAATGGCACTCCCCAGTTTAGTGTTTCCACTAAATTGAAAACCGTGCAGCCAGTTCCCCCACCACATCATGTGTGGGAGAAAAAAAGGCAGAGATTATGGGCTGAGATAAGAACAATTTACTGGAAACAGCAATGAGATAAGAAAACAGACTGTAACAGCAACAATACTGATAATGTAAAAATGTACAAGGAGAGGCTGATTTACAAGCAAAATTGTTCACCAAGACCAGGACCAACAACCAATGAAAGATAGACCTTCCAGCTGCCATGTTTTCCTGGACCAAAAGCTATTTCTTCCAGGATGCCCAGGATTCCTTTATTTGTGCCCTGAAGCAATGAGATTAGGTGTTACAGAATAGCCCAGCTATGCTCACAGCTCTTGGCTGCTGTGTAAAAATCAACTCTGTACTGGCCAAAACCAGGACATGCATTTATAGGTGGATTTTTAGGTTTGCTTTTCCTTGCCCTGAGAGCTTCTATGTGAGAGGGCTTGTAAGTGAAAATGCCAGTTTTGTTTGTGTGTTGCACTGAGAATTATAAAATCTGAGTCTGCCAAGCCCCTAAAGCAGCAGCACCTTTTTTTACAGCCTCCTCACACAGTGCTCCCATCAGGGGATCCCAATGCTCTTCACCTAACTCTTGTGTTGGAGGTAGTCTTGAGGATTTGGGTCTTTATTTTACACAACTTCTTGCTTCTGATAAGGATGCACAGGAGGAGTTGCTGTACAGGATGGTCTGTACCTTGGCTCCATTCTGCCCATATACACAGCCATGGGAGGGCAAACTTGAATCTTTAAAGGGACCTTCTCAACCTTTTCCTTAAACTTTGTGCCAGAAAACATCTAGATGTTGGTTTTGATACAAAACTGATGTTTCATTTTCGTAGTTTTAGCACCTCTCCATATAGTCAAGACCTCCTTCCTTTCTCTGTTCGACCTGTGGCTGTAAATCAAAGATGTCTCACTCTCAGTGCAGATCACACAACCTACTTGCAGTTCTCTCTGACCCTTCCCTGCTCCTATTTGTTCTGTGTCATCCTGATTGTGTGAGACTGTCTGTGAAGATTAATTTGCCTCTGGTGGAGGTCTGAACAGGCATGGATCTGGTTGCAAGATGAGAACCTTATTTTGTTTGTAGTTGATGTTTTCAAATAAATACCAGTCAGTTTTCAACATACAGAAATTTTGGATTTACTACAGGAATACAGTATCACTCAAACTGAGATAATACAACCACTGGAGCTTATAAGCTGTGTTGTTAATTAGACCATGTGTTTTTGATAGACTTTTTAAAGCTATTAAAATTTACATGTTGGGGATTGAAATAATTAGTATTCTTCCACTTGTTTCACAGATTTTTGAATGTCATTTTAAATTTTTTTTCTCACGGTTGAGCTGCTTTTAAATGTACCTAGGAGGAGAATCTGTGTATTCTTCAGTGATATGGGTGCCATGTACTTGTTGAAAATACATACCTTTCTTTTCAGAATACTGGGTGGGGTTTATTCATAAAGTTCCCATGTAAGGAAAGTGGCTTTTATTTGAAGATGGCATTTAATTTTGAAAACACATTGTGCTGATGAGCAAAAGGAAGACAGTTTCCCATTTAGCCAGGTTGTAAAAGAGCTCTTCGGGAAGCAGAGGTGTAATTCCTAGCATGTAATGGCTTAAAAATCCTCCTCTTGCTTATATATTTTTGCAGATCAACAGACAATGTGACTGTATATTAGAGAACACTTATTTAGATCATCCTGCATGTGTTAGAAAAGCAAATAAAAAGAATAAAAGAAAGAAACTGTGCTTAAGAATTTAGAAAATAAATAATTTTATTCTGTTTCTGATCTTCGTTTATAGCACCAGCAACAAGTGGTGCAGGCTGTGGAGCGTGCCAAACAAGTGACCATGGCAGAGCTGAACGCAATCATTGGGGTATGTGGTCTTTCCATTTTAGCTCTGGTAGTGTTTATAAATAGCTTTTCTTTTTCTTTCTCTCTTGCATGAACTCATTTCCATCAGGTGGGCAAAAGTTGTGGGCAGTGGTGAAGTTCAGTAGTTTGATCTTCATAAAAGCTGGTTACTACCTGAAGACTTTTGCTTGCACTGTGCGGAGAAGACTACTGGGGTAGTTAATGTCTGTGTTGTATCTATTCCCCAAAGCAGGCTCAGTATTTGTTTTTCCTTTTTTTTTTTTTAATGTTCTATTTGAGGAACATTGTTTCCTTTGCATACCACCTGCCAGTCTGCTTCTGCAGCCACGGTAACAGGTAGCCTTGGTAGGATACACTGTTTTTCCCATCCCTGCTGCCCACATATTTTTCTGTGTGTTGGTTCAAGGTTCTTGAATATTCATCACACTTTTTATTTTTACATTAAAGATTAACTGTTACTTTAAAAAGCAAAAAACCCCACCCAACCAACCAACTGAAACACCCCCACCAAAACCAAAAAGCCAAACGTACAACCAAAATCAACAGCAGAACTACTTATCCCCACTGTGCTTATAGATGTCCTGCTCTTAATCATCTGAAAATACAGGTGCATGGATCCCCTCTTGTAAAACCTTTACTGCCAGTGGTATTAGCCCAGTACAGACATTTTATAGGTGTGGGCAGCCACAGTGTTTATATTTTATAACTGGAGAAGACAGGCAGAACATTGAAACCAATGGCTGTTCACACTACATAAAAAAGGGGTGAGAAGTCATAGCTTAATAACACATTATTCTCTTGTATAATTATGCAGCTGGAGCAAGCAGTTGTTTAAGTTATTCTAATGAAGACACACACAACTGTACTTCCTATCTTCTGCGTCCTCCCAAATGCTTTTTCTTCTGTGTATAGATTATACATAAAAGTATTTTCCTTTTTTTTATTCAGTGTATCAAACACACTTTGAAATGCTAATTATTCCATTTACTTTCATTAAAATTCAAATTGCTGAATGAAGATGTGGATAAGGGTCGCTGAATAATCAATCTGAAGTGACGATATTGCTTCAATTATGCCTGTGTCTTTTAACAAGGAAATCAGGACTTTCTGATCATTTCTGACAGTAGCTTAGAGCAGCAGTCTGATTGTAGCTTGTTTTTAATAGGCTGTTTCTAACTCTACTTTGTATACCTCTGACCACAAGAAAGCACTGGCAGTCAATTAGAAATTATAAATGGAAAAGAGTAACCTTTATTTCCTCTGAAGTGCCCGTTAGAAAGAAGGGGGTGAATCAGAGCGCATCATGTAGAATCATGAATAACATTTGTTGTATGTCTTTTACGCTCCAGTGGGGAGAGTGGGAAATGAATAATTTCCCAATTAGTTTTCATTACCTAACCAAAAATATTGCCTTCTATTAACATTCTTTGCATAAAGTAAGTAGCTAAAGGTTGGCTTCTTTGTTAAAGAAGCTTTTATGTGTGTGTGCTGCATGTGCATTTGTAGCGTGTGTTTACAGTTTTGTATATATGTGCACATGCACATACTTCACTGTCTACCTGTGCACATTTTTGCCATTCACCTTTGTTTGCATTAGAGAGACTGCAAAAAGCAATTTGATTTCTACTAAAGAAATCATATGTGAAGTGTGTGATGTTACAGATACTGGTTGTCGCACTCATTTAAGTTTATCCTACTTTCATGAACCACTAAACCACGCAGAATAAAAATAAACAGATTAGATACTTTTCTGAGAGCCTGGCAGTAATTCTGTTGGTCTTTCCCTCACCTGACAGAAGTATATTTTCTTTTCTCATCTCGTGTGTTTGTCTTTTCATGTCAGCTGAAATTCTGTTGTCTCAAACTTTTCTAAACTATCAGACTTCTGAGTTTGTGCATTAAAGTTGGCCAGCCCTTGCCTCCCTCACAAGTCTGGTTTTTACCTTGCTCTGCTGCCTTTTTTCTCTCAGCTGTTTTATGTTGACTTAGGGAATACTGTGTGTTCCTCTTTAATTTTAGAAAAACAGGAGCAATATGGACTGAAATTGAATGTTCATTAGGTTTAAAGAGAAGTAACATCATGCAATCTTTTAGAGGTTAATTTTTAAAAATTGGAATATAAAGGAATGCAAGCTGTCTAATAAGCTTAAGATCATGTTACAAGAATATCCACAACAATGTTGTGTCTGCACCTAGAGAGATTTAGGTCTGAAAATGTAGCGTGGTGCTAGAAAAGGCTTGTCATCCTTTCTAAAGTGAATAGCAATAAAAATAAAAAACAAAAAAACCCAACATAATTGGAAATCCTGATTATGTTATCTTAACATTATTTTTCTGTGTGGTAAGTCTGACGGGGTTTTGTGTTCTTTTAACCCTGTGGTATTTTTAAAGCTTCCAATGTTTATTTTGCCCATTGAACTATGTATAAGACAGAAACAGAAGTAGTATTTGAGTTTTGGAAATAAAATTGTAGCTTAAGCTTTGCTGTGTTTTGTGGGCATTCTGTTCGGTTCACCTCACTCATGCTAAACTCCCTTCATTCTAACAGAGCAACTCTGGGTTTGATTTAAAAGTGCATGCAACCAGAATGGAGTGTGGCACAAGAAAATAATTGAAGGTGCACAGATCATATCTCTCTTTGTGTTTCACATGTATATATTTTTGTATGAATGTGCTCTGATTTAATGGAATCTGATGAAGCACCTTTTAACTTTGCAATATTATTCTATCTTCATTGGTAAATGAACCAAATCACTGATCCATGCAGTTTAAATGCAAAATACTGAAGTGAGCCCAGAACCCAGAGAGACTGCCTGTTCTCATGACAATAAACTAGTTATGTTTAATGAAATGAAACACAGTTATAATGACTTCTTTCACAGGTCATGTTCAGTTTAAAACTGTTGATGGGCTCAAACAATCATTTATCATCTTCTGCAGAGATGCAGTGAGAAAAACTAAACCAAAACTGGGTATATCATAAGCATGCTTCAGGAGGACTGTAAATCTGCAGGCATTCAGACTCTCTGGTGTTTGCCATGGACAGTGCAGTGCAGCATTCTTGCCCAGGGCAATCTGTAGTGCACATCCAGAGCTGCTTTCCACATTGGGTGTTCCAGGATGGGCAGTATAATGCATCTGGTTGATCTTGTCGTGTGTTGTGCTGCCATGTTTTTACATTAGAATCTGCAAGATCTCAGTGTTGGAACAGCATTCAAATCGTAGCCTTAAATCAGTCATATGATCTAATTAGGAATGATGTTTTCATTTCCTGTATTGATAAATTGAGTAGTCTAACTTTCTTAAAATGTTGGGATTTGTTTTCTTTACTCTATTATACTATACAATTGGAACATGCTGTGTGAGTGTGGTTACATTTTAATAAGGGAACCAGGGAATTAACTTGAAATATTTTGAGAATTTTATCTGTTTAAAATAGTCATTTTTCCACTACAGTTGGGTAGTAAGACAGAAGTGAAGGCCTGTGTGGCTGCTTATCATACGGAGAGAGATAAATGTACCAAAAACTTAAGAACAGGTATATGATGGTGTTCAAAGAAAATGCAGTTTAGCACGAGAAATGCTGAACCTCAATTTTTAGCAGTGACATTTTAATGATAGGAAGTCTGCAAAATTATTTGCCATCAATTGTGAAGGCAATAACAAGCCTTGGTGGTTTTTCACACCCTCTGTGTTAAGTGCTTTCAGAATGACAGCGTAAACTGTGTTGGAGAACTCCAAGGAAGTAAAACTGATTAAAATGTTCATGCTTGAATGGTGCTGATGGAATAGTTCATTTGGACTTTCTCTACCTCCTGCAGCTCAAGCTGAAATATTAAAATTCAGTGAATTTAAATCTCTCTCCCCTCAGCTCAGGAAAAAAACATTACATTTTAATAGGTTTTAAACTCATAATTCATTGGTTTGGAGCAGCACTATTAAATCTATTTAAATATTACTTGTATTACTAAGGAAATGATTGAAATAATTCTTTTTCTTTACCATTCTATGCATCTGAGTGAAAAAAGAATGGCTTTGGTTTAATTCTTAAGCATTTTGTTTTATTATGCCACTTTTATTATCTTCTTAAAAAATAAGCAAATGGCAGTTACTGGAAGAAAGAGCTCCTTCTCTCTTGTCACATATAATTACTGTGCCAAAATGTTTCTTCTTAAATGCACCGTTTGTCACAATTTCTACCCTGTGTTTGAGGCCAAGGTGCTTGTTTGACCCCTCTCAAAAGGTCCGTAATTCCTGTTTGCTTTCAAGAGAGTGATTGTTTTACAGCTGTGGAGAACAACAGCTGTTTAGGAAATAGGCACAGAAGCCTTTGAAAGCAGTGTGGTGCAGATAAGTACACACAACTTGAAATGAGAGTTGGCGTCAGTGCCTGCCATGGCTGTCGCGGTGCCTTGTCCAGGGTTGCAGGTGCCAAATGCTGCTTAACATGCAGAGTCATCTCCTGCTCCTCTCAGATGGTGGCTTGTTTCTGGCTCCTGTGTGTAAGGGTGCTGTGAGAAAGACTGAGGGTTTTCTACTTGAGCCAGTGCATACAGTTTGTGTGGAAAAGTCATTCCTGGCCATCGTGTGCATTCAGAAATGGTACTGTCAGAACCAGGTGTGTTGCAGCATGGAGACAGCAGTCACTTGTCTCTCAAGCCTTCTGTGTTGCTCATTCAAAGGTGTGTCAAGCAGTGGCTGAAGCTTTAATTCTGTAAAATAAGTTGGTAGTCTGCTGTATATTGTACACAGGTTGTTAAAGTGGGAAGGTGACAGCATAGCCTGATTTAATAGCTATGTGCTTCAAGTTGTGTTTGTGTACCCTAAAGAAATGTTGAAATTCATTGCTCCCCATTTAATTACTCTTGTTTGCTGGTTTTACATAAAGTCATGATATGGTTCTGCAAATATTTTGCCTAGTGCCTGAAATGATTTGTAGAAGGAATTGTTGATATAGAAGGCTTCTGGGTGAGCACTTTTGATTTTGAATTATTTACCTCAAGTCTGGCTGAGTTAAAGACATCTTGTTTTTTGGTTGCAAAGAGCTGGTTTAGAGGAATTCGTCATCTTGTTCCCTTATTCCCGTATGCCAGCTTCAGAGAGAGCCTTGAAGGTGAGGCCTAATTTAAATAAATCTCTTTGGTATGCAGCATCATCTTCATTTCAAGAAACTGAAAATGATCTTTTTAGGGATTTTTGAGGGAATTAATTGGAATGTAAATAATTTCCAGGTCCCATATTTACTGAAAAAAAAGGCTCCAGGGATGGATTTTAAATACCATTGCTGCACTTTGAGTGGGCTTCTGCTTTTTGTCCTATTTTCAGTAGCTGTGGTAGCTACTTGAATTTGTATTGGTCTATCACTATATGAGCAGTCAGTAGTGTTGCAGTGTGAAGTGCAGACCACTTACAGCATCTCACTGCCAGTATGCTGGTGCCAGAGGCCTTTGCTTGTTATGCTTAAGAAATACGCATGACATGCATGTTGTGGCTCACACACTCTTATCTCATCAGACAGAGGAGCTGACTTTAAGCCTCCATGTTTCTCAAGGTGTTACAAACCCTGGTACTAAAGCTGTGTGACCACCATATCTTTTTTGTTTTTTAAATTAGGATTAATCAGTGCAGATGGGAAGAGTCCAGTGGAGAATTTTCTTGATATTCTGTAACATGAACATATGCGATATTTTATTTATGACTTACATTTGTATGGTTTCATGTAACACACAGTAGAAAGGAGACAATACTGTTGTCAGTGGGGTCTGCACTCCAGTAAGTGTTACTAGAAGCTGTTGCCAACCAAATGCAGATGTGGTATGTTCCATCTTGATCTATTATATGCTGTATATTTCCTTTAGTGATGCCTTATACCAGTTCTCTGGAAAAAAAGTCTGTCTGTTTGGTTTTAAAGTATTATGAAGGCAGGAATTTCCCAAAACCACTTGACTGCAAAATCAGCAATGTTTATGTACTCAGTGACAATGCTGTCTCTTTAAATAGATATCCCTGCTGTACACTACAGCCTAAAGACAGCTGCTATTGTATCATGGTTTTATAATACAAGAGTTCTGATACCACCCTAAACAAGGTCACCTAGACTTCTTCCCAGCCACACTCTGTAGGCTGCTGCCTACAAAGCAGCAGTGAATGAGAACCAGGACTGTATTGTAGAGTGGATCAGTTAAGTGTTTGCTTTTCTTCAGGTAGGTGAATAGCTCTTTTCATGTCCTCTGTCTTAAATGTAGGACAAAAAAAGGGCTCTACTGCTTAACTGGGATGGACACTAAAGTACTACCTAAGTAGAGTATTTCCATATGTTAAGTCCATTCATGAAGAAGGAATTTAGGAGATCTTAGATCCCTACATTGGTCTGATATTTCAGAGCATTTGATTTTATTAGTAGGACATTTACTTCCTTATTCCTTGGTGAATTTTTCTTAGTCATATCCTTGGGTATATGAACGCCCCACAAACACTGATGAACTAACATAAGTAATGTTTGTGGAACATGGGAGTACTGCTTTCACTGTTACACTTTTTAAAGAGGCTAAGGGAAAAAGAAGTCCTTCCACAGTCTTGGGGCTGTGTCTTAAAGCCAGGTGATTTGATCCTTGTTGAGACCTTCCTTTATCAAAGCTGCTGTAACTGCACTAAAGCAAAACAAACCACTTTAAGTTTCAGTTACCTGGCTAATGGGCACTACATTAAAGAGACAGAATACATCTCTCAGTGGAATCTACTTGGAGACAGATAATGGTATCCACGTGTCCCAACACCTGTGGGAAGAGGCTACTCACCTCTGAGAAGAGCAGACATTGCAATCTTCTACAGTGGACCACAGCTGCACCAGAAATGACTGTCTTTAAAGATACAGAATGGGTTGGAAAGAATGGATCAGTCTGCACAACCCAGGTTTTTATCCCAAGCAAAGACAACTTGCTGAAATTTAACATAGTGTGTACTTGTGTGTTGTAAGCATGATGAAACACAGTGTTAGCACTTAAGAGTTAAAGGAACCTCTGCTTCTCTGTAATTGCTATCTAGAAATTTGAGTTGGTAAGGATCAACCTTATAAGATGCATTAGAGAAATAGACATATGAGATGCATAACATGCAGCTCTTTTATGCTGATATTACATGGCTCTAAAACTGTATCTTGTGAGGAATCTTAGAAATGAATTATACTTGCCATATTTGAAAGCTCTGGTAATATAATTGCTTATAGATTTAACCACTTGAGTCTCTGTGTGACCAGTGGCATTACTTAACTTCTGGATTTCATTGTTCGATTCGTGATACATCTCAGATGGTAACTTTTTCACTTTTTAGCCCAGAAACTTTTTACTGTGGTAACCCTGGAAGATTATTTAGAAGTCTGCTGGGAAAAGCATAGACGTTGCTTTCATTTCTAAAGAAAAGGACCAAAATTTACAAGGTCACAACAGAGGTGCTGCCTTTTTACTGTTAGGCCAAAGGAGGAAAAAATCTCTTCCCAGTAGGACATTAAGCAGAGCATTTTGTAAATAGGGTACCCAAACCAGTGTGTGTGCCTGTTTAGTCAGAGATTAATTTTGCCATCTGTTTATATGTAGCAGAAAACACCCATTTGCTGCCATTGTTATTTTTTGCACTGATCTGTGTGAAAAGGTTTTGAAGCAGAAGTTTGGTACATTGAGGCACATATCACACATCATGGCAAGACCTTTAGCTTACTGTTTGTGCTTTATGCCTCTTCTGGCAGAAAATGTGGATTTTCTTTACCTTAGATAGAAATTGATGGGGGTGAAGGAAGAAGAGAGTTTTGTTTGTTATGTGATTCATGCAGGAATTTCTGTCTTTTATTAAATGCTAATAGGAAGTGATTCTGAAGAGTTTTAGTTCTTCCTCCCTCATCTCCAGTGTGAAATTTAGATGAGGTCCTGCAACCTGAAGAAGGAACTACTGGACTTTAATATTCTGTGGGAAGGTGAACTTACCTTTTGCAGTGGACTAGGTTCTTCCCTTATTAAGAGTCTGTCCATTTTTTTGCCATGAATCTTTTATTTGATAGTAGGTTGTATTAATTTTTTGTCCTCTGTCTATGCTATTTCATAAATAGTTGTAAGAGTGGAAGGGAAGACAAATGGGGAAACATGTATCCTGACAGATGTTCCCATATATATGATTAAGAACGGAAATGTGCTCTGCATATATTGCCTTTCATCCCACAATATGATTTGGGAGATGACTTTTTGTTCCTAGATCNTCCTCTTCCTCCTCTTCCTCCTCTTCCTCCTCTTCCTCCTCTTCCTCCTCTTCCTCCTCCTCCTCCTCCTCCTCCTCCTCCTCCTCTTCTCTCTTTTTTTCCAGTTAGACTTTGGCTCTTCTAATTTTTCCCCTTCGTAACCTCATGATATCCTTGTATGTCCTCCCAAGTTGCCTGCTGCTTCTTCTGAAGCTGATACATGCCCTGTTTTTAAACTGAGTTCTACCCAAGACTATTTGTTTAACCAGGCCAGTCTTCTTCCCTATATGTTGACACATGGGTAGAGCCTGCTCATGTGCCTTTAGGATTTCCTTAAAGTACATCCAGCTATCCTGGACCCTTGTGTTCCTCAAAATTGCCTGCCAAGGGACTCTCACACCTAGTCCCCTAAACAGGTCAAAGTGCCCTTCAGAACTTCAAGGCAGCAGTTTTGCTGATTTCCTCCTTCTCCAAGAATGGAAAACTCAAAACAGTTTTTGATTGCTGTGCCCAAGATGACCTCTGGACCATCCCCTCTCCCACTAATCTTCATCTGTTTGAACAAACAGCAGGTCCAGTGGGGCACCAACCCTTGTTCTCTCCCTCACTCACTATGAGGAACCTCCTGGACTGTTTTCTCTCTGTTGTGTTGTATTTCTAGCAGACATCTTGTAAGTTGAAATCCCTTATGAGAAGAAGAGCTTGTGATTGTGAGAATTCTGCCAACTGTTTATAGAATAGTTCAGCTGCCTCTTCATCTTTGTGGTCTAAAGAAGACTCCCACCGGGATATTTCCTTTTACTCTGATCGCTTTCCCTTAAAAGAGTAAGGGTAGTAGTTTGTTCTACTCTACATCAGTAGCACTGTTTCTTTATGCAAATCAATTATATGTTATAAACCCATATAGCTCCAGAGCCATTCCACTGGAGGAACTGCTGTATGACTCTCTTTGTAGGCTGTTTTGCTGTCTTGCATCATAACATCAGAAAAACTTTTTTTTTTAAAGTTATCTGCTACCAGAGGGAGAACAGTACAAAGGAGGTACAAATAGTGCAGACCACATCAAGGGTGTGAACAGGCATTATAGATAAAAATTCATATCATCTTAAGTACACTCATAACTATGTGTGCCAAAGGATTGCCTTTGCTGGTTTCCAAACCATTGACATTGATACTGTGTACTCTTGAGCCATTATTTTTATGTCTTTGTTTCCTCTTCATCTTGGGTTTTGTTTTGACTGTATGCTTTCTTACTAAATGATTCACTCTGAACAATCAACCACAGCATTTCAAACAAACAGTGAAGCTATTTTATTCAAATTTTTTTAGGTCCTCTCCTGGCAGTATTGTGGGTGTGAATAGTGAACATGTGTATAAATGCAAAAGAGAAAATATCTTTTTGGGATATTAGTTGTTTACATTAGAAATGTCTTCAGGTTAGAGTAGAATGTTCAGATTGTTTGAGTAATGGCTGTGACTTTTGAGGGTCTGTAAGAGGGAAAGTGGTAGATTTCTGCAACACAGAGCTGCTTGGAAAGTATCCAGTAAAAACTTGTACCTCTTCCAGAAAAATAGGCTTTGAATGCGCTGACTATAACAAGAGAGCATTTGAAGCTAATTTGTTTGTGGGTTTGTTACCACATTTTACTTTAAAGTTGATCTCTTAAGATGTGTTCGGAAAAGAATTAAGCTAAGCATCAATATTTAGAATGGTGGTTCTAAAAATTAGTGTTACTCAGATAAAAACCTTCAGCAAAACATTTTTACCTATTTGTGTAGATGTGACTTTGGAGTTACTTTATTCCTTACTCTAGATGGCCTAGCAGAATACACAAAAAGGAAAATACCATTAGTAGCAGCCAGATGTTATCTTTATTTGACATGTGTTAATGTGTTTTGAAAGCTTTACTTCAGTTTTTAGTACTCAGCTGATTTAAATTATCATCTTCCTAAACTTATTACTAAAAAGAATGCAGTCTTCTTTTTTGGCTTCTTTCTGATTGCTGTGTTTACCCTGTGCTCTTATATTTTGTGTGTGTTGAATGCTTCTTGAAAACATTGCAATCTATTTTGTAATTCCATAGGGTGTATTTCTTGGTAGCTAACTGTTACTGGTTTTACTTTCAAATAATTCTGGAAAATTTACAGCATCATAAAGTCTTCCTTTCCAAGTTTTCACCTATTATGCATTAATGCTGAAGATGTATGCTTGACTTTATGCCTGCTGTAGTCAACTGTGATGGGATTGTCTAAAGTTAACCACATGCTACATGTGCTAAGAGTTAGTAAATAACAAGACCAAAGATAACAAATTAAAGAGAAGATGTAGAAGGGGAAGAGAAGGCATTACCGCAACTTCAAAAAAATTATGTGGTTGCTCAGTTGGCTCATTTTCAGGGTTTCCTTGCAAGTTTTTAAATTGTGTCAGATTTTATGATCTAAATTCATGCTACAGGGAGAAACAACTGTGAACTTTCTTCCACAGTGGAATATTTCTTTGTGTGGCGCGTTTCTATCAGTTATCTTACTCCTTCATATCTTTGGCATTTTGATGACTAGAGGAGATCACCTTTTTTTACCACTTTGTAGCACTAATCTGATGCCTAGTGGTCTAAGGAATTTCTCATTTTTATATAAATTTCCATTTAAACAAATAACTACATGTAGGCCACCTGATGCTCACCAGTGACACCCATAAGCAAAGGAAAAATAAAGCCAGTATGCCAATGTGTGGGTATTAGAATACACTAATAGTTTTAAAAGGTTTGGAGATGGCAGTCAGAGATGTCACTTTGTCTTTAGCTTCTTGACTAAGCCTATTAACAAACAGCCTTAATTATGTTATTATATACTTCTATTTCCTTTTCCTCTTCTATGTTTTGAGAGCAAAAGCCTGCTCATTGTTTCACTTGAATTTGCTTCCTTTCTGGTTTTGGCCCAGTGCCTCATTTTTGGTGTTCAGCTTAGCTCTTTGTGTTGGAGGAGGTCAAAGTCTTTCCCAATGCAGTCCTAGTCCACAATCCTCCTCCTGTTGCTGAAATTTTACTTCCACCTTATCTAACAGCGTGCAACAATATCATCCTTGTGTGGCACAGGCATGTGGGTCTATGCTGGAATTTGGGTGTTAGCTTAGACTTGTTTAATGGCATGGTTTTTATACCACATCATTTTCTTTCTGCTGTTACAATGTGACTAAATTGCACCAAATTTCTGCTCTATTAGTGAATTACACTTTGTCACTTCTGACGCCATGTTTTTATAACATTTCAGGTTCTCATCCCTTTTAATAGAAGAGCTTGGTCACTTCAGAAAAGTTGTCTATGGCAGTAAGGCTCTGTGTTTGTTTTTTTTATTCCCCACTCTCTGTTATTTTCAGAGCTCTCTGTGATTCAACTTACAGTGAAAACACATTGGTTCTTGGCCGAGAGGGACTCAGGCGGCCCAGCTGTTCTGGGTGATCTCAAGCTGCTAGGATACTACTCTTAAAGACCATTTTATGTCTTGGAGTCATTAATGATATTCAGTACATCCAGGCTTCAGTCTGAGCTCTTGTCTTGCTGAGCTATGTGGAGAGATTCCCAACAAAGAGCAGTAAAAAAGGGGATTACATTCACAGTGCGGTTTTCTTCCAGCTCTTTGGAAGCCGTCCTATATCAATAGAGGAGGTCATGTAATGCAAATTGGGTAGGTCAGTAGGCAGGTCCGGATTGTACAGTAGTATGCAGTGATTGTCCCTCTTCAGTTGACAGTGTAATAGTTAACAAGGGGAAAGCTCATAGTTGATATTCTCAGGCTCTTCTCAAAGTCTGTGCTTTACACCACTGGCAGATTCAGGCAGAGATCTTCTTGCAGTGGTTTATAGCACATTCTCAAATAGAATGGGAGATTGCGTATTCAAAACTGGAGAGCAGAACACACTTCGTGTTGTTCATTGCTTTTCTTTTGCTCATTCTTCTTCCTCCCCAGATCAGGCATGCCAGATTGTTGCAAGGCAGCCCCATTCAAACCCTGAAGCTAAACAATACACTATTTTCTCTTGCTTTGTTTCATTGTAGTTAATTTAATATTTTGAAGAATGATGCATACTGCCATAAGAGCATCAAGCAAGCAAAAAAGGTTTGATACATCCTGCAAGAAGGAATACCTGCTGGAATGACATGGTTTCACAAGCAGGAAAAAGAGCCTTTTCTTCTTCCTCCACTTGGAAGAAAGTTCTTTCTGGGGTTTTGTTTGGTTGGTTTTGGGTTTGATATCTGCCCCGCACCTTCTTTTGTATTTTTATTCCCCCATAACTTTCTTTTAGATCATTTCCTTCCTTTCCCTGGGACTGATCTGGATTAGATGACTTGTGCTTGCCACTGCCACTCTGATTCCACTGCATGGGGGTTTATTTCCAAGAGGAAGAGAAGAATCTGAACTTTCAGGGTGGGGTGTCAAAGGAAGCGTGTGTGCAGTGTGCTGCAAGGTTTATCTAGTGTGCTGTGACTTGCAGCCTTTTACTTTCAGCTCACCCTCATGTAAGTAAGGTCTCAAGTCTTAGAATTTTAAAGTGGAATGGTTTTATGTAAAACAAGTTAAGTTTTTATTTCTTCTAAAGTTCTGTATGCAGACATGCAGGTGGGAAAAAAAAATCCTAGAGGACTTGGGATTTGATTTATCCTGAGCATTATCTGCTTTAAAATGAAAAGAAAATTTTGGAGATAATCTGGTTATTCTGTGAACAGAAATTAGTTGGATGGTTAATGTGTAAGCCTTAGACCTGAGCAGATCTCTCTTGGGATATATTTAACTAATCTTTTTCACCGATTGGTTTTTGTTTTTGATTTGTCAGGGCTTTTTTTTCCCCTGCCTTCCCAATAAATACCAACAGTCTATCTACCCCACAGTGGCTAGTATAGCAAAGAGTTTGCTGCAGCCCTGGTTGAGGTCAAGCACTCCAATTCGAACCTCTCAAGGGCTTTCTCTATGTGTTGCCAGTGTACTGGTAAAAATGACTTTAAACTCTTTGTCAGTGCAGTTACTGGTGCATGCATCACAGTCCCACTCAAATAAACCTGTCACAACACAGAGTCAGCAGCTAGAGAAGAGTACAAGGGCAGGCCTCTAGCTTTTCATTCGAGCATCACTAAACGTGCACAGAGTGCCCAATTATTTCAGCATTATTGAGCAAGCCTACAGGAGGACCCAAGCCTTGCTACATTAGATTTTCTTTAGTAATTTGCTCAAGTACCGCTGAGGACACTTAAAGGGCTTAAAACGGTGGCTGCAACCAGTTTCCTTTTCTGGATTGTTAATTCAGGTTTTCTCTTTCAAATTAACTTTCACTGCATGCTGTGCAGTAGCACTGGGAGAACTGTTTAACACTAATTTTCTCAATTTTCAGCTTTTTTCATTGTGTAACTGCTTTTACAGTTACATATGTTTTGATTAGATGTGTACATGGTGTGTTTCCACTAGAAAGAGAAAAGCGTAATACCTCTGTCAAAAAAAAAAAAATCACCAAAATGGTAACATTCACTTGACTTTTTTTTTTTTATTTTTAAATTTTTGTTGTTTTCCAGTTCAGCCTGAGGTTTTTCCATATCATTCTGAATATGTTGTGTCCAAACATATGGACATTTTTAAGGATGTTTGTGAGCATTAATATCTTCAGTCGATCAGATGGATTGATTGATCTGATCAGTCATGTTTGATGTAGGTGATCAGTCAGACAATCCTCTCTGAACAAATTCAATATCTGTGTTTTGTTTTTCACAGCAGCAACAGCTCCAGGCCCAGCACTTGTCACATGGACATGGTCTTCCCGTGCCGCTCACCCCGCACCCCTCGGGCTTGCAGCCTCCAGCCATCCCCCCCATTGGCAGCAGTGCTGGTCTCCTGGCACTCTCCAGTGCACTGGGGGGGCAGTCCCACCTCCCAATTAAAGATGAGAAGAAGCACCATGATAACGATCACCAAAGAGGTAGGTGCTGCCAGATAAGTGGATGGCTTTGTTTCCCTACTTTTTTTTTTTTTTAATTCTCCTGTTTAAAACAAGCAAAGGGGAGGGGGAGAGAAATTTTCAGAAGAGTTCCTAGCTGATTACTTTAGTGTTTGGTATCTAGCAGTAGCCAGAAATTGTGTTCAAATGCTAGAAATCCAGTTTTATAAATCTGGCTGTACAGCATTAATAATTAACTGTACAAAAAGCTTAACATCTATGCAATTTATTATTTAACAGACATCAGGATTCTTTCTTCAGAGTATGATAAATGTATAATTTTATGTAAACTAACTAGTACTTTTCTCTTTCTCTCTTCCCCCACATACCATCCCCTGCCACCATCTCTCCCCCTCCTTGCACACGGGGGCTGCTCTGCATGCAGACAGAGACTCCATCAAGGTAGGATTCCATTTTGTAGGTGTAAAGGGTAGCTCGTCAGAGCTGTGTGAATGCTGCATTTTTCTGAAGTGTGGCACAGAGTGGTGGGAAAAGTGACAAAGTGGAACAGGGTTGTGATGCTTTTGTTGATTGGCAGCACCCTGCACAGCTTGTGTATCACATTTAGGCAGTGGCTGGTAGTGGGGCAGCTGGGATTGCAAGCAACATGCCAACCAGTGAGTTTGCTGGAACACCACTGAGGCTGTTCTTAGAAAGAAAGGCCTGCCCAGGGTCTGGGTACAAGCTTTTGAGACAGAAGGAATAAGCCAGTAGTCTTAAGTCATTTGCAGGCTGTAAATTGTAATTCTGATGTTTGATGTAGTTGAGAAAGGAGAGCTCTGTTGCTCACAGGGGAGATGTGGGGTGGTCCCTGCTATCCTGTATTTGAGAGCTTCCCTCTATCCTGACAAATGTGGTACTGAAGCTTGCACAGAGGATTCTGCCTTCCTTTTCCAAAAGTTAATTTTCAGTTTCTGAGTGACTCAGCAGCATACCTGTATCCCAGGTAAGGTAGTGTTCATAAGTAGATGTAATAACACACCTTGTAACTTGGATAATTTTGAGCATTCAGTAATAGATACAGTTCAGTGCAATGTGATGTTTTTCTATACTGATAGCTACCAGAGTCTCACAGGGTCTCCTGGACTTTTAATACTGCAAGTAGGGAGATGTGTCTTAGCCCTTTTCTCTTCCTTGATGGGTCTGTTCTCCTAGTTTGCAGAGTTTTCAGAAACACAAGATCAAGCATTGGGGACTGCTGAGTGTGAAATGAAAGATACACTTCTCTTTGAAATGGCAAGACCTGCCCCAGCCTTACTGAGCACTTAGAAACAGTTTGTCAAGTTTCTAGTAGTGCTTTTTTAGGAAGATACAATATATCTTTGGGGTTGGGGAAGCCCTGGAAGAGGTGTTCCCCGCATGTCTAGGGTGTATTAGACAAGATTAGCCAGATCTTGTCAGGCTGTTATTACCAGTCTGCTTTTGACAGTGTTGGGAGGAGTGTGGTTCTGGGCACAGGCTTTCTTCCCACCAGAGACCTGTTCAGCCAGGGCTGACGCTGGGGGCCATTCCTTTGCATCTTTGGCCAGCTACAGGTGGGGATGTTTTCCACAGCCTGTCCCAGCATACCCATTCTGCCACTGGCACCCCTGACATGTCCCAGCCAAGTGCAACTGAGCAGATAGTTGTCAGTTTTGCTGTTATCCACATGGCTCTGCATAACAACCAGGAGCGGACAGGAGCTGTCAGTTTTCACGGTGAGCAGCAAAGGCACTGAGGATGTCTGTCTGCTGACATAAGACAGCAGTGTGTTGGATTTCACAGAATCACCAGATTGGAAGAGACCTTCAAAATCACCAAGTCCAACCCATGCCCTAACACCACCTCAACTAAACCGTGGCACTGAGTGCCACATTCAATCTTTATTTAAACACATCCAGGGATGGTGACTCCTCCACCTCCCTGGGCACATGATTCCAGAACTTTTATCACTCTTTCATTTCGTGACATCCGACCTAAATTTCCCACTCAGCCTCTTTGTCATGAGGGCTAGGAACTCCTATTACTGCTTTAAGCAGCAAGCCTGGAGCACACATTAATGATGATTTCCCTAGAACACCCACTCTTCACTGTGAACAGATAAGTTCAGTCCATTTTCCTTTTTCCTGTACTCTAACAAATACAAGCAGAGCAGATATCTAAATGTGAGAGTACAAACCCACCAGGTTTCTTGAGTGAGTTTACTTACCTATACAGTTGGAACCATGATGACTTCATTCAAGAAAGTGACTGGAGAACTTCTAATACGTGTCATTGACTGTTTCTAAACAATACTTGCTACTCTAACATTTGTGAAATGTTGGGGTGTTTATGCTGGTATGGGTGTTAGGGGGAGCGTTTGTACTGAAAAGGCTGATGTTGTCTAGGATTGATTCAAAAGTGCTGTTACTCATACAGCTTCCAGAAGGAGAGAAGGGTGTTGACTTTGTGCAGTTCACTTTGAAATGACAAGTAGATGTTTGTCTTGCACGGTGCTCAGGTTGTGAATTGGCTTGTGTGTCAGCATTATGGGGCTTACTGCCAGCTTTGCAAGGTGAAATAGTTTGCTAATTTCCTTAAATGTTTTCAGAGATGCCCAGAGTAGCAGTTAGTCGCTTGTTCAATCGATCCCTCCTCCCTTAAGTGATTCCTGGTTAAGAGAGGCTTTTTATGATTGTCTGCTGTGTGACTTGAGACAGTTTTGTCAGCCAGAACCAGCTGGAGTCTGTGTGCTTGTATGAAATAATTTATTCATGCAGGATAACGCTCCTTAACATTTAACAGGTAATGAATGAGACATAAATTCCTTCTTCCTTTTAATTTTTCCCTTCCCTCTTCCAATGTGCAAACAGGCAGGCTCTGGTACTCTAAATAGTAAGTAATTTTTGGCCATCTGTCAAAAGGAAATTTCAATACAAATTTAAATTAATGATGCCTGAAATTTTTTATAGCTCCTCTAAAAGCCTCTAATGTGCAGAAAATTCTGAATCTGCTGGTAGTAATTAGTGTAGCATGTAATGAGGATATGGGCAATGTTATACAGCCCCAGTGTAACGTTTTGATATGGTAGCAAAATTTTGATTTATTTAAGGTTGTGCCTGGATTTAATTGTGAGAGACACTTTAAAGTGTTTTCTTGCTGATACAGATTATTAAGCAGGGTGGATTTTAAAATAGCTCATGAAGTATAAATGTAGGCCTTAGTGTGCAATTCAGATAACGAAGGTACAGTACTCATTTCTGCAAAGAAGTGAATTTGGCTGAAATGACCTGTTTCTTGCCACTACTTCCAGCTTTGGATTTGCTGGGCAGTTTTCTTACTGAAACTTCCTGTCTCTAGCTGTTCTGGTCCTGACTCTCCTCTTAGTTCAGACCAGGGAAAAGACAGTTTTCATCACTCTTTCAGATGTGACGTGTTATGCCTCATAAGCCAAACTGGGCTCATGTCCTCTGCAGCACCTCCCTGGAGTGAGTAGTTCACTGCTGGAACTGAGTAGTCACCTTCAGGTAATATGAGATTGTCCAGGAGGTGTTCCTAAATTATAGATCAGCACTGGCACAGCAAGTTCTGTGGAGAAGGGCAGCTTTGGGAGCTCTTTCATTTCTTCTTGGATGCAGTCTTCTGAATTCTTTGCAAAGTTTGAAGTGTGGGAAAATTGTAAATGCAGTAAACTGGGTCATGGGAGTGCTCTTTGTGCAGTGGCAAGGCTGTGGAGCAGACAAAGGGAAGGGAAGGGTGCCATGTGCCAGGGCTATGCTCCCAGTGCAGCCCTGGCTTAAGGGCTCTGAGGGAATGTAATGTGTTTGTACAGAAAGACAAACAGCTCTGCAATTATCTGAACAGCTTTCCACCGAGGACTTGGTGTGTCTCCTTTTCAAAGCCGTAAAACTTTTTTTAAAAAAGAAAAGAAAAATAAAAAAGGATTATTGTTTTAAGTGGATTCTTCTTTGTTAATTGCACTGCACAAGTTTTTTTCCACCTCCTGTGAGAACTCTTGATGCAGGAGGCATGTCCTTCTTTCCAGCCCTGGTGTCATCTCTGGGACAAATGTGGCAAAAGCTACTCTGGTGCCTGACAAAGCTCCTTCTCTAACACATGCCCTTTGAAGAAGGTATGGTAACATCTTGTGTACAAAAGCTCCACCTGACAGAAAGTAGTCTAGTGCTAGCACTCTCTTCCCATGACTCTCAGTGCAGCAAATGAAATGAAGGAGCTCCCAGATGCTGGCTGGGTTGTGGGCCTGCCAGAGGTAGCCTGGATGTCCCTGAGCAGACTGTTCAAGAATCTGAGAGTCTTCTGAAACATGTGAATTCATGCACAGGATTCAACATATGTAACTTTTTATCACTTCTAATATAGATCTCTTGTTCTTTATATGCCTGTTGTGTGTTGCCTTTCTTTTGGGGTTTGTTTGTTTGTTTGCTTATGTTGTTTTGTGGTTGTTAAGGTTTTTTTCTTCATCGGATTTTTAAATTATTTGGGGCAGACTATACCTATAAGACTTGCCAAGGTGATGAAAACTTTTTTCTTTTTTGGGCTACTGTTTCAGCAGCAACAAGTGCCAATAGTTGAAAAATGCAGTCTCGTGACAGGAAAAAGCAGCTAGTTTGAGATTCTTCTGGGGGAAAAAAAAAAGAATTTTAGAAGAAAAGATCTGAAATAACACATCAAATGCAGCTTTGGGGTGGATTTCTGGCCAACATGCTGGTGAATTGGGAGAAGTCCGTCAGGGCAAATTGAGTTGAATTTAGAAATAAAATTTCTTTTGCTTTAATCTGTGTGAAAGCTAATAATTACACGTGGGCGATACAGGGAAAGTGGATGGATACAATTCTCACATTCCATTTACATTTGTGGTAGCAGGTTTTCTGATGCTTCTCAAGCTGTTAGCCACTATTAAGTGTTTAGGCCTCTTTTCATTTAGTTGTAAGTAAGAGTAAGCTGCTTACTCCTGAATTTGTGAGTAACCTGATGCTTGGAGGAGTTGTGTGAATGTACTCCTGCAAAGTACAAGATAGTTTAAAATAAAAATGCCCAACATACAATGTAAGCCTTCTGGATATTACCAAATGTAATTATGTTGCTGACTTTGTTCTTCTGCTGATACAGGAACACCACATAAATTGCTGTGATGTATTCTGTGGGCTTTGTCCTACTCATTAAGTTTCTTTCAAATGTGACTTCCTCTAGCAGCATGAGTGTCCTGCCAAATGTCTCTGCATTCAGCATGTATTATACAAGCCCAAAAAATTTAGTCACCTGTTACAAACTTAAAGAAATGTGCAGAATTTATTTCCTGATCATTTTGTTATTTGGCCAATTAATCACCATTCGGCTAAAAAGTACTTCACAGACTTGTGAGAATCCAGACATTTCCGACTCATGTCGTGGATTCTGTTAGTACATTTTGCCATTCAGGAATGAAGCATTGTGTTTATTTTGCTTTCTATTATGATGAAGTGGTAGTTTTAAGCAGAGCTTATTTGAACTACACTGCTCTGCAAGGGTTGTGGTTTTTTTCTTCGTGGGTGTTTTGGGGGTTGCATTACCAAATAATAATGAATAACTTCTGTTGGCTTCTGATACAGTAATTTTTTCAGTATTAATTGATATCTGCCTCTGGGCATGTAAGCTGTGCCGAATGTAACAGGTGCCCTAATTCTAGAAAATGTGTTGTAATTGTTTGTTTGTGGAACAGATGAATAAATATCTGTGGGGCATAGCTGGTCCTCAGGTGGTGAACGTGAGTGGATTAATGATGTGATTGGGTGAGACATGCTTGTTTGTTGCAGTCTCGTCCAGTAACTGTCTGCTGAAGCAGAACAAATATTAATTAGCAGAGTCCTGTTTGTTGTCTCAGTCTATCTTATGGACCTGATTTTTTGGCACTGCTTTTTTTTCTTAATAACCTTTTCATGGCTAAACTTGTATGTCACTCAGGCCCTGTTGTTTTTAGCAGACATCTGGAACATGAAATTCAACCTCAGGTATATATCTCCCTGCTGTGTTTTCTTCTTCTTTTCTCCCCCCCACCCCAACTGAGTTTTAAATTTCTTTCATTCATGCAGTGTCATGTCTTTAGTCTTTTACATGAGGTCACCCATGTAGTTTATTTTAGTGTAGAATATTCATATTCATATGAAAGTAACAGCATATACTCTGGTATCAAGGAATTAGCCGCTTCTTCCAGTTCTGATGGCTTCACCTCTTTTACCCAATAGTGTTGTACCTACTTCTGTCTATTAATGGCACACTGTCCTCTTGTCTTACCTCTTTCTGCACATTACTACGGGGTGACTCTTACTCAGTGGTGTGCACACGTTTGGTCAAATTCCCGTGGTGCATCCCACTGTCAAACTTTCATATTGCCACTTGGTGATATAGGGTAACTCAAATATTCTCTCTCCAGATGCTGTCTTCACCCAGAAGGCAAATACATACATGGGCTGTAATTTCTAACCTGAGCAGTCATGTCTAATTATTTCCATGGCAACAGACTGTGATGTTGATAACACAGGGTTATGATTTCACATCATAGAGTAGGAAGAGGAAGTTTGCTGGGATGAGGAGGTGGGTGGTAAGGTCTCCAGCGCAAAGGCTTTGACAATATAATAGCTGGGGAAAAAGAAGAAAAGGGAGGAAATTAATTTGTTTATTCTATCTCTTGAAGTTCTCCTCATTGTAAACATGCAATTAAAATCATACTTTAAGATGCTGGAATTCATGACTTAGGCTAGTTTACTCATGGTGGATGAGTTGGAATGAGGAACACATTTGTAGGTCAAGTTACACAGATGTTTGTATCAATTTTTGTGTGGGACACGGACAAGGTTTTTGCCTTACAGATTTCTCTTGGCACTGTGATTTTTTTCAGTTTTTTTTTCTTCTTTTTTTTTTTTTTTTTTTTGTTTTTTTTCCTGGCAGTTAACCTTTCGATTTTGTCTTTAAAACCCTTAGGTCCAAAGTAACTTCAAACATCCCTTATTTTTAGATGAATTAATGGATTCCTTGGGCATGCAGATTATCTGCTAAAGGGAGGGAAAGAGAGTACCTTCTGGATTCAGCAACATGTGTGACTTGCGCTGGAAGCTTCTGTCATATGGGTGAATACTAATAGTATATTGATATTTGTATTGCTCTTCTTATCTCTTCTCTGGCACTGGTAAAGAAGCACATTCCAAGTCCAAGATGATTAGGCTGATTTTAGAAGAAGTTGAGGGAAATGAGTAGTCTGACTGATTTGCAAGTTATTATGCAAGATTGTTGAGTGCAACATGAATTACAAAGTTTTAGTTGTGCTTTGAAGGAAGAGGCAATTAGACCGGCCAGCAGGAATTGGCCATTGAGGAAAGTTTGCAGGAAAGTTGCACTGTTTCCTGCCTCTCTTTAGTGCAGCTCTAATTGAGTTGAATAATTAATTAAATATCTAAAGCTCGATTAGCCTATTCTGCATAGCAATTTGAAAAGTTCTGTCTTTTCTTAAGCGACATTTGGCCTTTTGAAGAACAAAAAATTGGAAATGCTAATGTTTTTCATCCAACTAAGGAAAGAAAATAAAAATGTCTCCATAGCAACAAAGCTTCTTTCTAGATGGTTTCCTAAAATATGCTTGAACCAGAAGCAGATGTCTGATTTGAGAATCTCGCCTTCTTCAATGTAAACAAATAACTTATAGGCAGGTGTTGGAAATAATATGGAAATCCTATTAAAGAGCCTTGGGTTCCTGTCAGTCAGGAAGCCCCTGCCACAAAAGGGTTGGTTGTCTGAATAAAGGAGGCAGAGTAAATTCTCGTAAGGCTTTAGCTTTTCCCAGGAAATTATTGTCTTTGCATGCTCTTTCTCCTGCAAGTCTGAATGCAAGCCGTTTCTTCTACTGATCCCTTCTGCCAGCCTCTCTTTCTCCCTCTCTTCTCCTGCCGGATTAGTGCTTGATGTCAGTGGCGGCTGCTGCTGCTTGGGGTGTTGTGTCATTTGGAATTTTAACCCCTTTTCCCTCCTGCCCCCCATCAGCAACCCTGCCTTGACTGGTAAGAGGAGAGCTAGAGGAGATTCCTGACACTGGCCTGAAGTGAGGAGAGATGGGGAGGTTCTTTATATGAATTTATAAATTTTGGGAAAGGTTTTGGCATCGGTGGTTTGCTGGTGTCACATATTGGGTTCCAAATAAAATTGCATAATGTGTCTAGAAAGTTGGTGGGACACTTTTGATTCTTTTTTATCTTCTTTGGAAGTTACTGAGAAAACGTGCTTGCTGCCACTTGTCTGGTATGACACTGATTGTATTTGTGCTTTCTGGTGTCAGTTTTGTCCCCAGACATGGTTGTAGTGAGGTCTGTGCTACAGCAGCTTACTTGCCAGCTTACCTGCAGGCGGTGGGTGAAAACTTCAGTGCAGGGCAGGTGGGAGCAGGTGCTGAGGATGTGCCTTCCAGGGTTTCTAGGCTGGAAGCGGAGACCATGTGTGTGTCCCCCTGCATCCTGTCTCTACTTTCCTTGGCATGCCAGACATAGTGATGCTCATAATAACACTCAGAGGGTTAAATGTGGATAAACACAAAACAAGGCTTCTGAAAAGCCTGAAGATTATCATGCAGCATTTCTCGGACTATAGCCCCCGAGACGCACTTCATAAAGCCAATAAAGCGCGCGCTGGTGGTCTCCCGTTGCCCTGGCAACAGACCACAGGGCACCCTGTGTGTGAAATGCATGAACATCTGCGAATTAATCTTTTTTAGTTTGTTCTTTCCTTGGCACCGGTGGGGCTGTGCTGGCTGGTAGCAGCAGGGCCAGAGCTGGAGTGTACCCCAGGGATGCCCCAAGCTCCTGGCAGAGGTGGTGAAGCCAGGTCCTTCCCCAGCAGCACTTCCCACAATGAAGGGATTGAAGACATTCAGCTTGATGTCACTTCTGCTGGGATGCTGTTAGCTTGCTTTTGGATCCATGGGGGGAAGAAATTAAAAAAAATATTCTCCTAAGATGAGGTATCATTTGACTTGTCAGTCTTCCATGAAAAAATAATCTAAGAGGAAAACTGAAATAAGCTTTTGTGTCCTCACTGCATTTTTACAGGACTTTGTCACTTGTGTGCTTCACTCTCAAAAAATTGTAGTAGAAATGGAACTTGAGAAGGTTTCACATAAATTGTAAAATGGAAACATGTAGTAAAAATTGGAAATGTGACAGCTGACCCAGCAGGAGGCCCAGCCACAACTGTGCTTAAGACATGCAAATCCTGGGGATGGTATTTTCCACTGCCTCCTGAAGGAATTACAGGGAACACTAGCACGGAGGTTATTGACTTCCTGTCAGTGCCCTGGAAGGTGCCAGGTGTTCTCTCCCCTTGCCTTCTGCCACCCTCATCCCTGCTGCAGTGCACCATGGTGCAGATTTTGTGTCTGACTCTTGAAATTGTGCTGACTGCTGGCTCTGACTGCTGGCTGCCAGCTCAGGGCTTGCCCCAGCTCTCCAAGTCTCAGGGAGGACTGTAGGGGGAACACTGTGAATGTTGTATCACCAGCAATTGCTGGATGCAATCAGTGTTTTAATGAAGTATTGGAAGTGAAATGCCACTTTAATCTGCTAATTGCATTAAAAGGACAGCAGATTGCTCTGTATCCCTTCTTTTTGATCTGCAAACTTATCAAAGAGTACCGAGGAGCTTTTAAGTGAGGTGTAGCAGTGCTGCTTGTTTGCATATGAATATTAGAGGGCACAGCTGCACCCCTGTTTCTGCCACTCAAGAGGCAGTGAATGCAGCTGTGGGAGTGTTCTTAATGCATACTTATGAGTTAAGTGGGGTGGAGGGATGAGAGAAGAAAAAGATTCAACAAGGTTTGTTCCTTTTTCCATTAACTGGGTGAGCTGTCTATCATAGATTCTCCTTACAGAGAAGCTGGCATATTTCAAGCCACTGTATTGTTTGAAAGAGGGCATACAGTATTTTCTTTGTTTTGTTAATCTTTACAGATCACAATAAATAATAACACTGATTTTGCTGGCAGGGTCCTGCTTTGTCAGACAGGCACGTTTTGCAGAGGTGCAGCACAGGAGTGTGGGAAAAAGGCAAAGAGAGGTGTCTCCCAATTACAGCAACCCCCAGAGGGGTTGTCCACAGTGGTGTGTGGTTTGTGTTTGGCACAGACCACACACAGCATAAAACTCTTCAGCTACAGCAACATATTTCAGAGTCTATTGCTCTTTTTTTCATATTAACAAAGCGGACAGATTGTGTAGAAATCACTAGTTGCATTGAGTTGAAAAGCCAGTGCTGACCTAAATAACATAAAGCTTTGCCTTGTGATCTTACACCACCAGGCATTAGGAAATCATTGTATCTGGCTTCCAGTAATTGTACCTGTGTGTTTATATTTCTCCTTTCTCCCTGATATGCTTGTTGGAGCTGTATCTGTTGATGCTATACTACTGTCCCACTTCTGCATGTCTTTTAAAAATAACAAACAGCAATTTATTTTGGCCCTTGAAGAAATTAATGTTTTGCTTTTCTTCTCCTGCTTTAAGAAAAGTTTCCTGCCATGACCTGCAAATGTTATTTTGTAATGAGCCTTGCTGTCCCATACTTCAATTTCTGAGAAGTGTCTGTGTCTGAATAATATTAAAATAATCCCTTTAAAATAAATTGAAGTAAACCTTGTGTGGGTAGAGAAACCTTTTTCTGCCGTTTCCTTGGAGTACAGTATTTTTGAGTGCCCTGTTAGCATGCATAATTGACATGAGAGTAGCAAAGGCACCTTAAGCATAACGGCATCTGTCCAGGATCAGTTTGGTGCCTTTGGAAAAAGCACTGTGTGCTCACCATCTAGGTCACCTAAAAGCTTTGTGTCACCCTTCAGGTGTTTGAAAGCAATAAAGTTATTTACCAGACCTGTAGGACTCTGGTGTGCTTTTCTGGTAGATTTTCTGGTAACAACATTTTCTTCAGCTGTGGCAAAGTCCACTCTTCTTCCTGTTCTGCTGGATGAGGAAAGGGAGACACCATCAAAAATTGTGATGCTCTGTCTCTTCCCTGTTCTTTCTGGAATATCTAGCATCAGGCTGTTCCTAGTGTATCTAGCATCAGTGGTTTTTCCCAGTTAATTTGTGCAAGATGCAACTCTTTTGATACCAAGTGTTTTCTGTGCTACAGTACCTTTCTTGTGTCTTTGCTCTCCCCGGACCTTAAACAGTTTTACAAATCCTTAGGATGAGTGTGACAGTCCTGCTAATACTAATAGACAAACTTAGTGTTGCAAATAGCAGTAACCTGATTTATGATAATAAATGTAACAGAAGTTTCCCACCAGTATAGCTGGTAGCTCTACAGTATAGAACTGTAGAGGTTACTAACAGCTGTGGCGATCATAGCATGATGGAGCTGCTGCTATTTAGTAGACAAGTGTTTCATGATTGTTTTGGACAGAAAGAGGAAGAAAACTTTATTTGATAGAAGAAGTCTCTTATGTTGACAACACACAACACCAGGGATTGCTACAGTGCAATCACTGCAAAGCCGCATGTTTTGCAAACAAAATATGTTGCAGATTCTAATTATAAAAACAAAAATATGTTCTTTAATTTGACATACAGGCAGAATTTTTCTTACTCTATGTCTTAAAACTGCCAGGAATCCTCTCTGGAATACTAGTTACTCAGCGTGTGCAACTGTTACTGTAGATGTCAAAAATAAAATATTCATAAGTGTATTTGATATTGTATTCTGGCTCAAGATACATATCCATCCAACTCTGCTCTGTAATGTATATGTAAACTGGTCCTAGGAAAAACATTTGTTCATATTCAGGGTTCTTCTTGCCAATAATGAGATTAAATCAAAACAAGCACCATTTGTTACCTAATTTGCCCATTTTCCTAAAGTTTGCGAGAAGTTTAAAAATAGTATGTTAATGTAATGATGTGATTGTGACAAAAGCCAACAAAATCGGGGAAGCAGACATCTGGAGGTAGCTGTTTCCCGTACTAGAGAGGCAATTTAAGTAAAACATGTAATGCTTAGCGCTGGGTTCTATGCAGCAAGACTACTTTGCCCTGCTCTTTGAAGCTGTAAACATGAACCTATGCGAAACCTCTGGAGGAAGGGGAGTGACTATTTGCCTTGTGTCTAATGAACATGGGGGGCAGTGGAGGAAGAGAGATATGTGGGAATAAATGCATGTTTCCTCTCTGCATCCACCTGACTAACTACTGTGCTTATTTTTACCTACACTTTACATACTCTCTGGAGAGAATTCTTTTACAAGTCGCATAAAAAAAGGAAGAAAAATTGTAGGCAGCAGATCAAGCAGCTAGTAAACTGATGCTTGCCTCTAACACTTGCATGTGAAAAGCTGTGTGCTCCTTATACCCGAAGCAAGGTGTAAGAAGGCATTAATCCTCTAAGCGTTAATGCTTTTCAAGATCACAGGTTACCAGTTGCCCTCTCTTACATCAGAATGTGCCTAATGTTCCCTTTTCTCCTGTAGGACATCTGCTGGTTCCTTGGAAATATTTGAAGAGCCATCGTTTAGTAGTTTGAAGGGAAAGTCTTGAATAATTCACACAACGAATGATTAGGCAAGCACTTGTCTATCTAACTGAATTATTCTGCATGTTTGCTGAAGCAGTTAAGCAGCAGAACAGCATTTTCTTCTCTGGAGGCTTTACAGTGGTAGTATTGACCCACCTAGTTATTGGGTTTCAGCCTTTTGTTGACACTGTTGTAAATGAAAGCAGTCTGGGCAGGCAGTGAGCAGCTGGGCTGGATAATTGTGAAGGATTCATGCTTGTTGCTGTTACCCTCAGTGTTTGTAGTGGGTTGTTTGCTTTGACTTTTGTTGAACTGTTGACAAAAGCATTAGATACAAATGGGAGCAAATAAAGTGGTGAGATGCCAGGAGGGCTTGGCACAAATGGTGGTTTTCATTCCAGCTTAAATGGAGAATGTCGGCACTTGTCTGGATGGGAAAAGGAAGGTGTATTCACAGTTACGTGTTTTTCCCTCCCCTTTCCCTTTCTTTCCTTACTGCTAAATATGTTTTGGCAAACAGGTGAATAAAAACAGAGCAGAGGCAATTTCACCATTGCCTTAACTCTTTGGCACATTTTTGAAGCTCTTTCTGACTGTGGATGTCTTGCTGGGCAAATCTAGTTCATGCAATGAAAGCATTAAGTATATAAAAGGAAGGGGAGGAAAAAAAAAAGAGAGAGAAAAGGACTGGGGTGTAGAAGGGGTAGAGATGAGAGAAGAGAGGCTTAAATAGAACAGTATACACTAAGTAGTATAGCCGGCAAAATTGAAGTCATTTACTGGAACGCTTTTAATTTGGTTTAAACAAAATACTCTTTTGTATATTCAAATTGGGAGTAGCTCAGCTGTTGTGAAGCCAGAAAATTAATGGTATTTTTAGTGAAATAGCAAACGCATGTCAACAACATAGCTCTGGATGATAATGTTGGCATTTTATTCATGAGGAATTATCAATGCAGGTTACTGGACAACATAGTGTGACTGGAATGATTGAGCACAGGAGGGAAGCGGCTGTCCTGTAAGATGATTTCATTTTGCATTTAGTCCTTCAGGAAGAGAGAAAGGAGACAGAAAGAAAGCATTTAAAAATACATGTCTGAGATGTCTATCCTTGTGGTTTCTGGGTCCCAGAGACTAACCTTTTACCTCTGTGTGACTCATAGTTTTATAGCTGTCCTTTTTAAATCTGTCTTGAAAGATGGCAGAGATTAGAGGTAGAAGAATAGCATCACATTAGGATATCTTCGCTGTAAAAGCAGTTTTGGAGCTGCAAGTTTTCTCTAGCCATGTCTGGCACTTGAGTTTTGTGCCTGAGCATTGTTTGCTCGGGACCTTTAATATGTCTAATGTGTTATGAAATATGGTTATGTTGGCTAGTTGTGGAGGAAGTTAGCATAAGATCTGGAAGGTCCTGCCACTTGGCAGGAGAGATGCTTTGTGTTTGTTATTTTGACTGTAGTTTCCTTGTAGCAATCAGCTTCAGGGTGTTGTGCAGGTCAGCTGGAAAATGGCAAATAAAGTTCACAGGGGTGAAGACACCACTGGAGTGAAAGAAAAAGACACTGTTTAGTATTGCTGTCTGAAGGCATACAAAAGTATTCCTTGCCTCTGCTGTAGCTGATCCGTTCACCTGATGGTATCTGAGGTAGCCACAGGGTTTTGGGGTGCCAAAGATGTGATACACAGGTATTGTTTGTCACCTGCCTTCGTGGATCTTCAAGTTGTCCTAGAATCAAACATCATAGTAGCCAGGTAATCTTGGCATTTATGGACCCATTTTGAGTAATACTCTGTGAGTGCTTTCATTATTCCCTTTGTTATGGTTGCCGTATTGTTCCTGCTCTCATCATGATAAGAAAAGAAGGAAAGCTCAAAAAGACATAAGGAAGAAATTGCCTTTTACTGCTGTCACTGCTGAAGTTTCTTGTAACATGCAGTGTTTGTTGTGTCAAACCACAGTCCTGTTGACATCAGCAAGAAGTGTTTTGCCCAGGTGTTAAATACTGTGGGATCAGGCCTGAATTTCTTATTAATCCTACAAACATTAAAACAAAGGGTAGAAATACCAAGCTATTTCTAGCAAATATACAGGGAGTGGTGTTACTGTACGTATCTGTTTGTGCATGATGAATCCCTAGTTCTTTTCTCTTTGAGAAATACCCGTAATAATTCTGAAGGGGGCTAAAGGTATTATGATAGCAAATTACAACCCTAATTGAAGGTAAAATGAGGAGTTTTGAAAAGCAGGGACTTAAAGCCCAATCAGAACGATTATATTCTATTATCATGTTTGAACAGTATTTGTGAAACCCTGTTTTGGATCACCTAAATGGTGTGAGAATTCATAAAAACTAACTTCTGAATGTTCTGTGGCATTGCCTTACTTTTTAATCAGGCTTGGATAGGTTCGTGTTTTCATGTGAAATGTACTTTTCCCTTTACTTCGTTGACACAGAGTTAGGTAATTAGGCTAATTTGCTTTGCTTGCAGACCTGGAAGAAGGGCCCCAAGTTTTACTTTACCTGGAGTTTTAGAGAGCTGAGATGTGGAAGCAGAAAGTCTCTGGAATGAATTTGCATTGAAGTAGCAGTAGTTTTGAATGAAGCAAGGAGAGAGAGAGAAGTGGGGTACTACATAGGCTGAGATTAAATTGGACTCACTCAAGTCACAAAGTGATTATGCATCGTGGGGCACCATTTTTGTGCACTGTCTGGTGTCAGATAGTACTCAACTGGAGTTCTAAGCCAACCAGTTAGGAATTTGAGTGGGTATTGGAAAGAACATTCAGTAACAGGAAACAGTAAAATAATAAGACAGAAGTAAAAGTATAGCAGATAGATGAAGCCCTAAATCAGCGGTGCACATCCTTTAGCCACAGAAGGTCTTTACTGGCAGTTTGCCATGAACCAGTGGGCTGCACCTATTTTCCATATAATTTACATTGGATT
This sequence comes from Lanius collurio, assembly GCA_020086605.1. NCBI lineage: Eukaryota > Metazoa > Chordata > Aves > Passeriformes > Laniidae > Lanius > Lanius collurio. Next base: position 2,161,341 of record JACBWW010000026.1, read on the forward strand.
TTAATCAGATAAGCACAGACCATGTTTGTTTTTCATATTTGTGTAGTGCTTTAAGTGCAAACACTGCATAGCACAAAGCAATAAAAGACAATGTACCTGGTGGGTTATAGTAGAAGGGGTGATGATGGCAAGACTGGCTCTGCATTTCTGAAATCAGGGAGGTTTGTCTGACATCTGCCTGTCTTTGAGAAGGTCTTATACATTCTGAAGTACAGGTTTGAGTTTACTAGGCAGCTGCAGGCTTGGCTTTGTACACATCTCAAATACATAAGGGTAATTTGAGAAAAAATAATTTCAAAGACAAACTTGCAGATAGGATATTTCCTGATTAATTCTGTTACCCGTGGGTAATTAAAAAAACAACAGTATTAACCACCAGTAGCATTTTCTTCCTGGAACTTCATTCAGAGTGTTTTGTTGCATCTAGGATGTAGTGGCTTTAGGTTCTCATGAGTTTGGCTGATGAGAGTTTTGCATACGATGCAGAAAAGTTTCCTCTTTTACATTTTTCTTGTCTGTGTGATACAGATTTATGCAAACTAAGAATAGGTTATATATTTGTTTAGTTTCCAGAGTTTATTACAGGTACTCTGTTACAACAGTTGGTTTGCTCTAATCTTCTAGTTGTGTTTTTATTGATATAAGGAATACTGATTATTCCTCCCTCATTTTTCCATTGCAGTCTAGAATATGTAATAGATCCATTTTGGTGATACTGGAGTACCTCCAAATCTTTAATCCATGAATCCTCACAACAACCTTGTGAGGGAAAGAAATGCTCTCTAGACTTTTGAAATTATCCCACTTTTATAGATAATGAACTGAGGCATGAAGAAGCTTAATTGACTTCATGTAGTCAGACAAAAGAGCAGACTACTAAACCCACATTTCCCAAATAAAAACACAGTTTTCCACGTCCCCAGTTTCAGTTTTCTGCTCAAGCATCAGTGTTACTTTGTGATCCATTTGTACCTGATTCTTCCATTTGAAACCTCTCGGTGGATTTGAGTCCCATTCTTGGCAAGTAAAGGCACACTTCTAGTTTGACCACTCAATCCTTTTGAGCTAATTCCAGTTTTAGCTGACTGTGTAATCTCTGCATGTTTTTGCAGAAGATGAGCTTTGGTTGAATTTTCATCCTTCAGGCTCGATTATATTGCTGTTGTGTTTCTGTGGCTCCTTCCACACCAGGTTGTTGGACACAGGACTAGAAGGGATGCTAAGCATGTCTGCAGATGATACAAAACTGGGAGGAGCTGTTGACTCCCTTGAAGGCAGAGAGGGCCTGCAGAGAGACCTCAACAAATCAGGGATCTGAGCAATCACTCACCATATGAAAGTCAATGAGGGAAGGTGCTGGATTCTGCATCTGGGACAGGGCAGCCCTGGATGTATGGACAGACTGGGGAATAAGAGGCTGGAAAGCAGTGCCATGGAAAGGGACTGAGGGTCCAGGCAAGCTGAACATGAGTCAGCAGTGCCCTGGCAGCCGGGAGGGCCAACCCTGTCCTGGGGGGCATCAGGCACAGCTGGGCAAGGGAGGGGATTGTCCCGCTCTGCTCTGCACTGGGGTGGCCTCACCTTGGGTGCTGGGGGCAGTTTTGGGTGCCACAATGTAAAAAAATACATTAGAGAGTGTCCAAAGGAGGGCAACAGATATGATGAAGGGCCTTTAGGGGAAGCTGTATGAGGAGCAGCTGAGGTCACTTGGTCTGTTCAACCTGGAGGAGACTGAGTACAGACCTCGTTGCAGTTACAACTTCCTCGGGGGGTCAGGAGAAGGGGCAGGCACTGATCTCTGTGGTGACCAGTGACAGAAACCAAGGGAAAGGCCTGGAGTTGTGTCAGGGGAGGTTTAGGTTGGATATTAGAAAGAGGTTCTTCACCCAGAGGGTGGTTGGGCACAGGAACAGGCTCCCCAGGGCAGTGGTCACAGCGCTGAGGCTGACAAAATTTAAGAAGCATTTGGAAAGTGCTCTCAGGCACATGGTGTGACTCCTGGGGATGGCGCTGTGCAGGGCCAGGAGTTGGGCTTGCTGATCTTTATGGGTGCCTTCTGACTCATCATATTCTGTGATTCTTTGATATGTAGCAGAATCAGCAGAAGCCACAGCCCTGTTGGAAGGGCCATGGCAAAGGGAGCTTGCATTTGATTGCAGCCCAGGGTTGCTTACCCTGGATTATCTCGCAGCAAATATATACCATGCCACAAAGCACAGTGCCAAAGCCCCAGGGTTTATGTTAGCCCGTCTCAGGACCACACCACCCACCAGCTGCATGACTCTAGACATCCCAGTACTGTGCCTGAGCTGTTCCCCATTGTGTTACTTCCAGCTCAGGGTCACACAGGCAAGGCTCTGCCACTTTCTGTGCAGGGAGCGAGGTTGTTCAGGCGCAGGTCAGGATTTTGGGCACAGTGCTCCACTGATAGCTAGCAAGGTGCCCAGCAAGGGTTGCCGTGCAGCTGGAGGACTCTTCCAGGCTTCCTCCAAGGCTGCTGCAGGGGGAGCAGCCCTAGAAGTGGATATGGGAATGTGATTTTTGTCAGTAGTGAAAGTGCCCAATGGGGAGAGCATGTAGGCAGGGAAGAAGGATTTCCATCTGTGGGATGGAGCTTTGGATACAATTGTGCCTGTGAAAGAGCTTGTTGCACTTTCTTACTGTAAGGGCTCCATCTGGTGCTCTAGATGTCTTTAAATGAAAATTTTTTTGCCTTTGCTGTGTGAACTAAAGGCTATGCACAGTTAGCATTCTGATGGTCTTATCAGTCACAATAAGTAATGAAAGCTTGTCCTGCACTCCAACCCTATAATGCAAGGGGCAGGGAAAGGCAGTGAAATAAAGGGGGGCAGAGTGGACAGGTTCAGAATCTGTCGCCATCTTAGCAGGGAACAGTAGTGAAGACTCATCTTAAAATTCAAGATTTTCTGTCTTAAAACAGCACTTACTTAGCTCATTACTGAGAGTAAGCAAGGTAGCATTGCAAGGAAACTCAAGCAGCCCAGATGTTGGTCAGTAAGCAGTGGTGTGACTTACAACTCAGCCTCTTAAATTCTGGCTAAAGACAGCTTTGTGTACTCAGTGTAAAGCCCCACTCACTCTTCAAATTTGAAGATGGTGTATGCAGAGATCATCATTGTCGTAAGGCTTGCATTAGGAAACACTTTGTTAGCTATTCTGACTAGTGCCTTGAAAAGGAACAATCTTGGCAAGCTATTAAGGAGAAGAAATGCACTGACAAACTGTTGTAATTTAATAACTTCTCAACTGAGAAGCCCATTTTATAAGTCATCCTGTGCATCCATCCCAGCTCCCTCTTAGCCTTCTCACCTGGATCAGTCTTTACAACTAAAATAATTCCTGACTGTGCATAAGATCAAGCTGCCTATTTAGGTGTCCTTTAAAGTGTGGGTGTTGTTTTTGCTGCACTCTAAAGCAAGTAAAAAATTCTTCTCTGCACTGTTTCACCCAGTAAACGGGTGCCTAGAGGATATTATCTGTACTGAAGGAGCCTGTGGAGGCTTTCCCTTAACCCTGTAATTCCAGCTTTTACAGTGCTTCGTGGGCCTTTGATCTCCACACTCTTAATTGGCTCACAGGGAGATTATTTACAGTCAACAAGAAAAGTACCTTGAACTTGTCATTTTAATAAACTTGTTACTTGCCAGCTTTTCTAGAGGCATCCTACATGGAAATAAACATCTTTCATTTGGTTTTATAAATGAATTTTTAAAATGTATTCCTGAAACCTTGATGAAATACCAGCTTCTTTGCAGATCTAAATGCACACCGTAGGTATTGCTTGGAAACAATGCTTGTTGGTCTTTAGCATGTACTTAATTCTCGATTAGAGAATATAAGACTTTTTTAATTCCCTGTTTCTTCCAGCTCATTTCTAAATTATTTAAAATAAAGAGTCTGAGCCTGGATGGTATTTAAAAGACCTTTCACATGAGGTTTTTAAAACTGATCAATTTCAGCATTTGCGTGTCAGTAATTCAGCAAAGGAAAATTCAACTCAGGATTGTGTAGCTGTAATGATAACGTATTATATCCGTGTTCCTTGAAAATAATTGTAACAGTGGAGTTGAACTTAGTGAATTACATAATTTAGGAGCATTTGCCAGAATGCTGTTTTAGGGATATTGCTGTAGTCTTCCCTTAAAAGCCAATGGAAAGATGAATCGTATTATGAAATACTTAAATGAGAGACAAGAACCTTTAGAAATTACCTAAAATAACTAATTTGAATAGAATAGAAGGTCATGTGTGTGCATGCCAAGTTAATCACAGGGGGAATACAAGAGAGATATTTTTGCTTTTTCTTTTCTCTAACCTAAATTAAAAATGTATTGGCTACTCATTGGTAATATCAAAACATTTCCAGCTAGCCTGAAGTCAGTATTTGATTGTGCTTTTAACATTTAAAACATTAACAGCATGACCTGTCTAATATAAATAATGGAAGACACAGAGAAGTAAAAGCTACTGCTGCTTCTTGGCAAAGCTCTGCGATGTTCAGGAGTTGTAATGCATCTAAAAATATGGCAGAAAGGACCATGTGTTTTATTTTTTCAGTCTTCAAAGTAGGTGTTGTGCTTATGATGCGCTGTTATATACTGGTGTAACTACTTTAGGCTGACTGCAGAATCTGTGTTCCCACCACTCCCCCGTCCATTCCACTTAGCAGAGTCTTTAATTTGAAGAATGAAACTGGGGATCATTATTTTTGCCACAGGCTGAGGTCCAGATTCAGTTTAGTGCACAGTAGGCATCTAAAATTCAGCACATATGTACATTCCTCTGATTTCTTTTTTCTAGTTGTGACTTCCATAAGATCAAAGTGTGTGCCTCAAATCTGGCATCTGCTCAAGTGTTTCCTGAATAGGAAATGGGATAATTTCCTGAACAAGGGTCTTGGGAACACAAGTAAGTGAGGGTAGATGAAGTGAGGCAGATATAATGGGCTAGGATATTATTTGGACAGAGAGGAGAATAGTAGCACTCAAGGGTTTTTTTTATAGAAGATGTTTTTAAGAGATGGTTGAGAGAGTGTTTTGTTTCAGAATCAGCATGATCTGGAATCTGCAAACATTTAATAGCACCAGTTATGTTTTATTCACTTGCCCAATTAAGAGTTTGGCTGGATAATGAATTCTGTTTTCAGTGGACACTTACCAGTGGCTGTGGCTTCCTAAATCATGTAGGGTACTAAAAAAGCATAAAATAAATCAAGTTTTCAGAAGGCACACAAAATCTAATGGAGGAGAGAGGACCAAATTGCTAGTCTCTTGCTTAATACCGGAGAAAAACATGTGAATGTGTTTCTGCTGACAGAAGCAGTCAGGATGTGGAATGAGTGTTTCTATTGAATTTTAGGGGGGTTTTGTAATCATGGTAGCATTTTGAAAGCTGCTTTTTTTCCCATCACTTTTCTACTGATCAAGTCAGGAACAAATAGGATTAAAAATAGAGAGAAGTAAGATAACTAGTCAGAACATGTACAAAGAGATCATCAGCTCTATTCGTGAATTATTCAGTTAAAACAATAATTTGCTTTGTCTTCTTATCATCTCCTAGGTCATCTCTGCAGCAAAACAACTATAAAATCCTTTAGAGACAAACAAGCAGAAGGGGAGAAAATGAAAGTGGTTTTCCCTGGAGGGTTGATACATATGGATAGATTGGAAGGGAGCAGAAATGTGAAAACTCAAAACTGATGCCTTTGCCTTGAATACAGTCTTTGTTAGATATAACCAAAACTGAAAATGTGAGATACTGGGGCACAGTACTGATGGAAGGCAGCTAAATTGAGTGTCTTGTGGGACTGTCTTCAGATGTGATCTCTGTGGTTTTAAAGCAATAAAAAAAAAAGTCTCATTAGCACTAGGTTAGATCCTTCTGGTCAAAATGGAGAGTAGATAGGGAATGTAAATCCCAGGAGAAAGTTGTTAAGACCTGTCACATGAAAACTGCATCCACTTAAATATCCCTGGAGAAGGTTACACTTAAAGCCTGATCATTGCTGCTTTAACATGGAAAATCTAGGGGGTGTAGATGTGTGTATTTTTTACCTCCTAACTTCTATTGCCAGTACTGAAGAGATTTTTATAACCCTTGTGCCTTGAGACGCTGCAGGAAAGTGTTTGCATTCAACTTGGCTCTGTGCCTTACAGTCCATTTTAATCACTATGCAAAATGGAAGGATAACAGTTCTACTATGGTGCTTGGTCTGAAAAGAGGACTCTGAGCAAAACCCAGTTATTCTTGAGAGGGATTTCCTGATTCTTGCAGGAACAGAGTGTAAAGCATACTGACACAGGCCTTTAATGGCTATCGTAAAACATCTCCTCTGTAGTGTTTTTTTTGAATTCTGAAAACTAACCAAGTATCCTTGTGTGTTCTGTTTAAATGCAGTAGCTGTGAAAGCGGAGTGTTAATATTCTGGAGATATGTTGATTGTTGGGAATTTTTTATGCATGTTCATCATTGGCTTTTGGAACACTCATGGAGTGCTGCTGCTTTCCCTTACCTCATGGCATGACAGTGAATCAAAACATGTAATGCAGGCTGGTGGCTATTCTGCTCTGTCTCTTTCATGGTGGTGAGCCCACAATTAAATTGCTGTATTGAATGCTCCAGCTAGTTGAGCTTTTTCTCTTACTCTGTGATTACGTGCTTTCCCTTGCTCTTTCTCCCTAGTTAACTGCTAATACTCGCTATTCTCTGTTTATGTTTCTGTTTTGTTAGAGATGCTCAAACTGTTTCAGGTCTCTGCTGAAGGAAATAGCATGAAAGATCAGTAACTGGAACCCCAAATAAATATTTGAGGAGAGGAGGACTGTAGTTTTACATTTCCTTGGCGCTGCTCAGGTCCTCAAGTTTCCAAAGATATTTACCCTGAATTTCTGCAACTTGATGACCTTTGACCCTTCCATTTAAGTGAGTCTGATTTTAGCTGAAGTAACATTTAGGAGCTTGCAGTCTGTAATGACCAACATGCAGGTTTGTCTTGGATTTTCACACTTATTTTCTAAAATGCCAGCAGAATGTTTTTTCTCTGGTAGCATCCCCAAGCTTGTGATAGAACACTTACCCTTTCTGGGATCATTAGGGTTGATAGTCCTTTGCAGCCTGCATATGCCCTGGTGCTCACCTACAATATTGTCTATATCAGTTGCAATTTGTGCCTTAACACCTTCTTGCAAATCTTTTCACTCCATCCAAATTACCTACTCTACTGCGTTCTGAAGTATGTAGTCTTATTTTGGGGTCTGGGCAAGGCAGGAGATAGAATCACAGGCTGGTGAATGGAGAGAGTGGATCTGGTGAATTGCTCTGTAGATTGAGTGGGGGAGAATGTTCGACAATGCCCAGGTTGTCTCACCATCAATTAAATTCAATACTAACAAGTAGCGAAATGTGGATGAGAACAGACTTCCTGGGAAATGTAATATGTGAATTTTGTGGCTTCTGTAAACCTATCAGAAATGTTTAACTCTCTCCTGCCCATCTGTTTCTTTTTCTTCTGTTCCTTGCTGAAACCAGGTCCTGTGTTCAAACTGTTTTGCTTACCAAAGGGTGCTTGTTACTCTTGGCACATTTGATTTCTCTATCTTCATGTGCCTGTGCTAGGCTATACTTTAACCTAAACCTGGCCTTCCTTTTTAAACTTTTAGCTGTGTTTTTCTACTGCTCCACCACTTGTTCTAAAGCTGCGTTAGTTCTCCCCATCCTTTGACCTTCTCAGTGTCAGTAGAGATTAGGCCTTGTGTGTGTTGCGTCCTTCAGTCTGTGATTAGTGGAGAGGCTGTATTTTACAGGATTTGTAGCAAAAATCCACCTGTGAAAGACTAGCCAGCAGCCTTCAGCATTGCTTTAAATATCTACTTTTCTTGTCATCAGCCTGCACCTGTACACCAGGAGGGGCCAGAGAAGCGTCATCACACACTGATAGGATTATACATCATAATTGCTAGGTATCTTCAACTGTTGCTGTGTGACCCTCTCAGCTTTTCCAGCAAGTTGATAAGTATATGTTGAAATACAACTGGAATTAATGTGTACAACCGTAGTAGTTTATTGCTTCGTTTTATCACCCATTTCATAGCAGCTAGACTTTGATGCTTTTAATTAGCTCAGATTAAATACTCCAGTGGTACCACCAATGGCAAGCAGATCATGAGCGTAAACAGTTACATGGACATTTTTATGACATTACACACATGTATGCATAATATACACACATATCTATACTTCTCTTTACGTAACACTTATAAGAACACTTGTGTTTTGAAGACTGCTGAGGCTACATATTCTCTTTATTCTGAGCTTTTTTATGGCCTCCTTGTTGCTCTTGCAGGCAGCACTGCACATCTAGACTTTGATGTTTTTTTATGGCACTCTTATCCTCTAATTAACTTCATTAATTTTGCAATTAGTGAAGTTAATTAGTGGTTAAAAATGCTATATAAAACTTCAAAGTTTGCATTTTAATCATAGTTTGTATTAACAATAATTATCACATGCTTGATTACTAAACTTAATGCAGTTAGCTCAGACTGGGTCATGTGATATTAAAACCAGTTTTGTTCTGTATCTTTCCTAGCTAGTTAGTAGCATTTTTCACTGACAATTACTGAGGCTTTTTCTGGTATTTGAAAATGCAGCTATAGGTAAAAGCCAGTGAATAAGACCAGAAAAATAAAACTTTTCATGGTATGGCTGAGCAGAAGTTAGGTTTTAGTTTGGGCAAGTAGTTCTCTACTTGTTGGGAAAGGAGAAAATAAGCCCACCATAACCAGTGAGTGATAAATGTGGGATCAGTGTTGATTGTTAGCCTCCTCTCCTTAATCAGCCGTTTTGGAAGAGCTGAGCTCTGAGTTGTGCTGCCTGACTGTGTCAGTGTGATCGTGACCCACTGTGTAAATGTAAAGGTAAGGGTATGGTGAGGAAAATCTTCTTGCCTAAGGGCTGCAAAGAGTGTGTGTTGAAAAATTAAAGCAAAGAGGACAAAATCCATGCCCATCTGTGCAATTATTGGGATGTAGTATTAACAGTAATAGTAATTTAATAATAATAATAATAATATCAATACTAGCAACAAAAAGGCTGTGTAAGTGTGGGTGACTTCAGGAGGCAGAGTCACTATGCAAATGCTCCATTATGGTGTCTGTAAATCAACCCCCACAGCATTTCACACCATCTTCCTGAGTTTATTCAAAGTAATGTACCTGTGCGTATAGAGGTATGTAAAAGAATTCATGCTTTAAACAGATAGATCAGTGTTACCTTAGAGCCCTTAGGCTTGGTTTGTGGGAGCCCTTGGCTGCATTTCCTCCCTGAGCACGTGGTCTTTGGGCTGTATTGGACTGCCTCTTTTTCTTCTGCCGTGGCTTTCACCTGTCTGGTGGGACATCTCCCACCTCATGCCATTTGTAACTGACAAGAGCAGTCCTCACCCTTAGGATGTTAGAAGTCTTAACCCTAATTTCTTTTCCCTTTCCCTTTCCTTTCCTTTTTCCTCCCCTTTCCTTTCCTTTTTCCTCCCCCTTCCTTTCCTTTTTCCTCCCCCTTCCTTCCCTTCCCAAACCTTCCCTCTCCCTTCCCTCTCCCTTCCCTTCCTTCTCTCTCTCCCTCTCTCTTTCTGGCACTTTGGATTTAAGCATACAGTGTTATCTTAGGCAGCTTTGCCCTCCCAGCCCAAACTTAGGGCAGTGCCTGAGTCCAGGCTCTGGTGCTAGTACTTCCATCTATAACATTGGCATCAGCCAACAAAGCAGCATTACTGCCTGGTCGTTTCCCTGCAATGCATATTGTATCCATTTTTATAGTTTCTTTTATACTTTCAACAGTCTTTATAACAGCAGTAATGTCATTCAGATAATTATACCATAATTGACCTTAGCGTTGAGCATCCTTGCCTTTTACTGCAGTTTGCTTAATACTTCAGTATGGTCAATTATCTTGTAATTCCCACTTTGTTGGGAGTTATTGTTTTAATTATTCCACTCCAAATACATCATTTTGGTATAGTAGTAAGGGTACACTGGGGAATGGTCATACTCATGAATGCTTTAAAGAGTTACCAGCTTTAACATGTAGGAAGGCTTTTCATCTTGTCATCTCTAGTCACTACTTTTAACACTGATTTAATTTAATTATCCCTTAGTGTACTCAGGCCAGGTCATCATCTAGAGAAGTCAGCATATGGGGAGTTGGGGCTTGCAGCTGGATGGCTGTACAATCTGATTGATGATTTCCACACTGACTTCTGCCACATTACAGTGTGAGCTATCTGTGTTGGTGTAGCTAAATTCCAGTGGAACCTGGAGGTAAAACAGTGATTTTTTTTTTTTTTTTCCTAGCAATTTGAACTATTAATTATCCCAAATAGACAGTGAGTGTGCTGGTGCGAATTTTATGGCTGCATAGGAGGCTTGTGTGACTCTCTTGATACTGGTTTAATTTGCACCTGTATGGCACTGATACTCCACCTGGAGCAGTGCCCTGATGGTGTTGGAGAAAAAACACCGTGGCCCTTCTGGTGGAAGATCGTTTCAGTTAGCATTGTGCTCAGCACTGCCCAAAACAGAGACCAAATCATAGCATGCTATGCTCTGTAGCCTAGTGCAAAAAATACTGTAGGTCCAACACCAGAATGACACTGCTCCACTTCTTAAGTAAATTATGCGAACATGGCAACATGCTCAGCCTTTCTATAAATATATATGTTCATTGGTTTTTGTCAGCATTTTGTGGTGTATTTACCATGAATAAAAATGTTCTACCAAAGCAGAAAATGAAAAACAGGTATGTTTTGCTCAAACACAAACTAAATGTAACCTACTTTCACCAGAGTGTTTTTTCCCATCTCTGATCTAATTATTACATGTGAGCAGACTCAGCGTTGTTCAGTGGGAAAATGCTACTCTTCTAGTAGATTAATGCATTTTATTGAAGAAAACAGCAGTGTAAAAAGACTTTATTTCTCTATAAATTTTAATAGTTACTAAAACAAGGACTCTGGCCCATTAAGTTACAGTCTGCCAAGTCATAGTGCTGAATCACTTAATTTCTCTAAGTAACTATCTTATTCCAGATTCTTAAAGGCAGCTGTTACGAGAGTACTGATGTTTTAATCAAGGAACAGGGCAGAGTCTGTCAGCTAAACGGTGTGTTTTGATGGGGTTTTCTTCCACAGTCTACAAGTGTAAGGACTTCTCTTGGAGTTTGTAGGCTTGCACAGGAACCAACATGTGGGTGGGTGCAGGATTATTTGCAGCAATCTGATGTCAGTGGAAACCAGGAGGACATTGTTACATCACTGTGTTTCTCAAAGAAGGTAGGTCCTTACCAGTGCTTGTAGACTGAAAAGCTGTTACAAACAATAGAGGGAACTCAGTATGAGTAATAGTGTTGCCCTTCACACAGTGAACATAGTAGGCATTAGGTCTGTAAGAAGATCTAGACCACAGCTCATTGTCTATGTATGTGACATATCTTTATTACTTAGCATAAGAGATGAATTCAGACCTGTCAGCAAAAGTACCAGAGATCCCATGAAGTCACTGATCTTTATGTGGCAGGTGGATTTCATGTTGAAGGGAAGAGAAGGTAGTTCTGCAGGGGTATTGGTAGGCTGGCTCCATGTAAGGGAGGGGGGTGACAGTTAAAAGTGAGAATGTTTAGATTAACTCTGTAGTTACTGACTCATGAGGGAAAATTATGTCAGTCCTAGTACACTGGCCTAAATTCAGACTGGGGAATGAGGTTCTGCCTGCTGTCAGTAGGTGAGTTGTCTAAATTTTTTCTGCTAATGTCAGGTGAGAATACTGCAGGAGAATCTTTTCATATTGGTTTAAGGTCAGATCCATCAAGCAATGAAACGATTAATCAGCATGCATTGCCCCAATGCCCAATGTGGTGCTCATCCTTTAATGCGCTAGTGATAATTAGCTACTTTATCTTTCTAGTAGGGAATTTCAATTTATTACTTTATTAAGTAGTGAAATCAAAGATTAAAATGGTATCTATAGCACATAGCTAACCAGATTGTGAAAAATTGAACTGTATGGTTTCAAATTTATGAAAATAAATATTTCTATTTAAATAAGTGCAGTAGTTTAATTCTTTAGACACCACTTTAATTTGTAGTTTATTGGTGATTACTTTTCTTCATTTTAAAGCAAATTGCTTTTTGTAGGTTGAAGTTGAGAAATAATGAATTGAATTCACATTACAAGCTACTGCCTTCCAAATTGTAAATTAATATAAATGTAATAGGAGCATAGTATTAAAATCTTCTGCAAAAGGCTATGCTAGATCATGCAGTAAACAAATATATTTTTCAAGTCATCGGTTCTTTTAATGTTGTATTTCTACTTGGCCTTTATTTTAAGGGCTTCTGTACCCTGGCACTCCTATCTCCAAATGCCTTAACATGTGTTGTCGCTTCAGAGCAAAAAATAACTTTGTTAGTTTGTGTTATTTGCCATAATCATTGATTAATGATCTGCTTTAAAACTAAGTTAGTATTCTAAGATGTATGTGCACAGTATGGGAAAGGCACAGGTTGTGCCTTCAACACTAGCTTTGTTCAAAAATTTTTATTTCCACTCAGTGTTCTTAGAGGGTAATTAACAATTACCAATCGAAAATATGGAAGATTTTTGCAAATTCTACCACTTGTTAATCTGAGCTGCTGTTCTCAAGAACTGGAAATTTTAGAAAAGTGGAGAGGAGGACCTGTGTCCCAGTAGGGAAGCAATATTCTCTCATGTGACTTGGACAATAACCACAGCTTAATTTCTGTGGTTAAGTGTTCTTAATCCTTACCTGAAGCTTGTGATGTAATAAGGAAAAGAAGAAATTTTGTAGTAGTGATGGAACAGAAGTTGCTCAACGTAAATGCTAATTTCTTGGTTTGTACTCGTATTAGTAGCTGCACTGAAAACCCCAAAACCAAATTGCTATGTTGTACAGTTTTATGTGGAACAGCAGCTGTCCATTATGAATGGAGGGAAAAAACCCAAACCAGTGTTTCTGGATGAATGGGAGGAACTAAAATCCATCAGTCAGGACTTCTTTGATTGTTCCTCACCACCCCAGTAAAAAAGGAGGACAGAGATGGCAACAGTCAGCAGGATTTCAACTGACAATTATTTTCATCTCCATTGCTGTCATTTCCAATTCTGCAAAAAGCCTGAACATATATTTACTTATGTACATTCAACCACTGACTTCAGTGTGAGATAAAGTTTAGTGGATATTTAAATGCTTTCTTGAATTAGGGCCAAAACCTGCTGCTACTAAAATCAGTCCCAGAGGGAACTTTGCATCTTTCATTGCTTCCTTTTTTGTGTACCAAGATGCAAGCTCCACAAAGCTTTGGAAATATGGTAGAATTTGATAAATGTTGCCTGCCTTGTTTAAAGGAGTAGCGTGGAATTGTTGAATGATAGAGCATAAACTACACGTTATCTTCCTTTCTCTCCTGTCCATATGTGTGCTCTTTAGCACTCATTACTAGGTGTGAAGTGTAGAATGGCAAGATAGTCACTGAGCCAGTCTGTGTTTTGTTTCTGTCTGCTGCAGGCATAGCCTGTAATTGTAAAAGACATCAAAATAAAATGAGTTTCAGTGTTTTCTCCTGTTTTTCCCTGCTTTGAAACTGTTCAGAAGCTTGCTTCTTTCTTTGGTAGAAATCTTCATTCAAATATTTGCTGAAGTGTGACTTACCTTGAGCCTCTTTGTTCTTTTTGATTTACACAGGCAAACACACACACATGTGCAAACACACACTCCTCTTCTGGGATTATTGATTTAACCCTGCATATTTGTAGAGGAAACAAACCAAAACAAGACCAATGCATAGTATTCATAAAATTCATCCCATTGGCAGTGCAACTACTGTGATCTGTCAGTTGATCACCTGTTTCTTTCCCTTGCAATATATAGTGCAGTTTTTAGTACAAGACACTTGCTGGGTAGCTATCACTGGTTAAATCCAACGTGCTGTCTGTGAGAAAAGCTCCAGGTCATGCTATCAGCATAAGATATATTGAGGGGCAGTGACAAATGAACCACTGTTGTGAATGAGGGCCTGATGATGTTTTCTTCTCTTTTTGTACTACAGAGCTCTTCTGTATCTCCCTCAGCCAGTTTCAGAACAGCAGAAAAGCACAGAAATTCAACAGATTATTCTTCAGATAGTAAAAAACAGAAAACAGAAGAGAAGGAAATAGCAGCTCGTTATGTGAGTAGATTGTCTACATTGTGCATTGTTGAACTTAAGTGTTCCTCTGTAATTCCACCTGATTCCTGCTGCATAACTAATTTTAACATTGAGGATAAAATTTTATCTGCTTCTTGCTGCCTACCTCTAATGCCTCTGCTGGATTAAATGTTTTGGTGCATACAACTGATACTGTATTTAACAATATAAATGTACAGTTGTATGACAATAGTGCTGAGCTTTAGTTAGGCTGGGACTTGTTAGTGAAGTCTAGCTTGACATCACTTCATAGTGCAGTACCACTTTGGATGAAGTTTTGAGCCCGTGTCCTTCTCCACCAGTGTGAAAACTGGGAAGAATGCTTTATCTCTGACAGCCTGCTAAGCAGAAGCCTTATAGGTGACCAAAAGACTTTCACTGTGTTACCACATAAAACTTGGTAAAAGTAAATGCTACACTGCAGATTTGTGAGCAGCCTTCCTCTGTTTTCATACTTACTAAGAGACACTGGGATATGAAATAAAAGATTTTTAACACATTGTGATTTGTCATTACAGGACAGCGATGGTGAAAAGAGCGATGACAACTTGGTAGTTGATGTTTCCAATGAGGTATACAAAATGGTTGTTTTCCTACCTTACAGAAATGGTGGTGAGGGTATCTTCAGTGGTGTCTATGCATCTTCGTTTTATGAATAGGATTATGGCATTTACCTTCATAAAGGAACTTGAAATGCCTGAGGTAATCTAGTCAGATCCTCTTTCTTTAGAATACAAATAAGATCTGTAACACTTACTTCTACAAAGTACTTCCTTGTTTCCCCTGTGAACAAAAAGTTCTCTTGAGATATTTGAAGCCAAGCCAGCACAACAGAGGGGATGCAGCTTGTAACAGTGTCTGTCTTTTCTTTCACTCTGTCCATGACTTCATGTGTGAACCTTACTAAGTCTGCCAAATATATCAAATCTTTTCAATCTATCACTTAAAAAAAGAGATTTACTTGCCTGTTTCTATATCCATGGATTTTTAGCATTATTTTTCATGGTTAATGGCATCAAATTTTAAGACTTTTTAAAACAAATTGTCCTTCATTATGCCTCTCAATTTTACAACTGTATCAGCTTAATCAATTAAGAATAGAAGGATTATGTCACTTCCTCTGACAGATCTTCATTCCAAATTGAGGACTGCTCAAGACAAGAACTAGTAGCTAGTATGAAGTTTTTATGCTAACCCATATTCCTGATATTTAGGATCCTTCTTCTCCCCGTGGGAGCCCAGCACACTCTCCACGGGAAAATGGCTTGGACAAGACTCGACTGCTGAAAAAAGATGCACCAATTAGTCCAGCATCTATTGCATCCTCTAGCAGTACTCCTTCCTCCAAATCCAAAGAACTTAGCCTTGTAAGTGCTTCAAAATGCTTCTAACCCCTGATCATGTGCTGAAGTACATGCTTACCAGATTTCTGTCTGGACACAATTTGTATTTCCACAGCTATCAATTAAGGACTGTGAAGCATCAATTTAATATTAGTTTAATTTATCGTTTCAAGGGAGTCTAATAAAATAATAGAAAGTCTGCTGTCTTTTTTTGGGCTATGAAGAGGTTATTTTCACTGTTGGTGTGGGTAGATGATAGATGTGGAGTTCTGAGAGATATTCTTTTCCTCCCCCATATGAAGAACTGTTATTCTGAGAATAAATAAAAGTACACAGGGGTTTCTTGAGCTGTTTTCCTGTGCTGTGGTTTATAGCAAATTCAGTTCCCTGCTTGGATGTGATTTGGTTGTTAGCTTTGTTTGAATTACCAGGCTATATACAACAACAACAATTTTTATTTTCTATCTAAAAAGTAATCTGTCATTTACAAGAGCCTTCCTTGACTTGCATCGCAAATCATAATGCAAAAGAAAAGAGCTGCCTGCAAGGGGTGTTCTTTCCTTTCCTGTTTGTGACCACAGTTAATCACCTGCCTTAGCTGCACAGTAATTCCCCTCTCGGTTCTTCACAGGACAGGGAATGCAATTATTTAAAGAAATAAAATAAATAAAAAGAAAACTTAAAGTGACTGTAGTGTTCAGGAAAGGTGGTGGAATGACAGGTTCAGACCGGGGAGTCAGTGGTGTGTCTGATGAACAAGCCTGTCACAAGAGCAGCACTGCACTGTTTCTGACTTTATACCCATCACTGTCTCCATCCTGTGTTTCTAGCACCATGCTTGTGTTTGAGTAGTTGGTCAGTTCAGGGATTTTTTTTCTGCTTTTGTCCATTCCTCACAGAAAATCATAATCATAGTGGGAGTAGGTCCATGAGCATAGTGAGACCACTGATAGATTTCAGATGTGCTGCCAGTTGTCAGATGGCAATGGTTTTCAGTCATTTACCTCATTCTGAATCATACAGATGCTCCTGATGAGAAAAGCTGTGAAGGCTGTAGTTAATTACCAAAGGTGTTCTATCTTTTTCAGTGTCTTTGCATCTTCTCTTCAGTGCCAAGGACTGTTGAAACCCAAACCCAGAAGCTAAATATCACTAATGTCATTAATCACTAACCACTAGCTACAAAGGTAAAATAATTCACAAACTATCTTCCTTTTTCCTTCTTGGTGTTTAGAATGAGAAATCTACCACTCCTGTGTCTAAATCAAACACCCCAACTCCACGGACTGATGCCCCAACTCCAGGCAGCAACTCCACTCCCGGACTGAGGCCAGTGCCCGGCAAACCCCCAGGTGTGGACCCGATAGGTTAGTGTCCATATATTTTGGTGGTGTGAAAGGGAGACCATGTCTCCCTTTTTAGGCTCCCTTTAAACCTGTAATGACAAGTCAGTATGTTACAGTTGCTTGAACTGGGTACTGAGCTGGTTCTTCAGCACTGTAATACAGTGTCGTGTGGCTTTCCTTGGCTAGCTGGCTGGTTGATTTGGTTATTTGGGGTTTTTTTTGCGATTTTCCAAACTCATATTTCATTTGGTGACTCTAGAATGCCTCTGCGACTTCCCGCTTTCCCCTCTCTTCTTACAGCTTCAGGTTTAAGGACACCTATGGCAGTACCATGTCCTTACCCTACTCCATTTGGTATCGTGCCACATGCTGGTATGAATGGGGAGCTGACCAGCCCAGGAGCTGCCTATGCTGGTCTCCACAATATTTCCCCTCAAATGAGCGCAGCAGCTGCAGCAGCAGCAGCAGCAGCAGCTTACGGGCGATCTCCGGTGGTAAGTGTTTGCCGTCAGTGCATTTAGTTTTGAGAGCTGTTTATATCAAATATAAGACCTGTGGAGTTAACTCTAGTTCACTCATGTTGTGATTTGGGGAGTATGCTACAGAGAACATGAATTAAACAGTCTTCCTTTGCCTAACTCTTACTTTAATACACCTTTTTGTTTTGCTTGGGGAAAACTATAGGTTGGTTTTGATCCACATCATCATATGCGAGTCCCAGGCATCCCTCCTAATCTCACAGGCATCCCAGGAGGAAAACCGTGAGTATCAAACATTCAGCTTTAAAAGTCAATCATCTGCTGGAAGTCATGTTCCCTTGCTGGTTGGAATTCCCCTTAGCTACTGAAAACTATTGTGTGAATAGAAATAAGTATAGCTATTCAGCAAGAGCAGGAGAATCACTGTGTAATCTTAAAAGTTGCATTTGTAAATTTGTTTTGAAGACTAATAGCAGTCGACATGGACTGGGTGATACAAAGTAAAGGAGACAGAAATAAATGGAAAAGGGAGATGAACTTCAAATCTGACTGATTGGTTGTTTATGGAAATGCAAACTGGAATTGGATCTCAGCTTTCTATCTCTACTGTACTCTGCTTCTCAGTTTAAAAAAATTACTTCTTTGTTCACAAAAGCCTTGCAATTACTTGCAAGCTTAGCAGCTGTGTGCAGAAAAAGGAACACTGAAATGATTTGTTTGATTGAAAATACTGAAAAGAATTATTTTATGATAATATTCAGATTCATCCTTGATGGAACTGACCCATATAATGTGACCTGCTTTACCAGGCTTTTTGATCTGTGAGCCTTGGAGGAAGAATTAGAGACAAAGAACCTTGTGCTCACATTCCTCTTGAGGTAGAGAGGAGAAAAACTAAAGCAGCTACACAAACCATATTGATCCAGATTTTCTGTAAGGTTCATTCAATTCCTCTTCCTTGTGACACTTCTGGGAGACTGTGACCAGTTCGTACTGGAGAGTTAGACAGTCAAGCAATGTTTGTACCAATCCTTCTCAAGCTCTTTTATGTGTAAATGTGTTTGGGTAGGAGTGGTTGGGGTTAGTCACTCACTTGGATTTGTGTGAGTAAATGCAGACACTGACCTGCCAGTGAGCTTGCAGACACATAGGATTAACAGTGTATGGTGACAAGTGATCAGGCTTAGTGCCCGTAACTCCTCCTGTACATGCATCACACAAATCATGAACCAGGTCCAGATCTCTCAGGTGTCACAAACTGGTAACCACCTTAATTTATCTTTCTGCGAGTTGTGCCACCCTGTTAGGTGAATGCATAAGGCAGGTATGGAAATTGACGTACAGCAGCTTGCAGAACAGCTGTTTGCATGAAAAATTCTGTGGGGCACAGATCTTCATCCGTTACATACAGTGGAAATGTCATGATGTAATGTTCAAATGCTCACTGGATTTAAGTTCATCCCTGATGGAGTCAGTCATCTGGAAAGAAGTGTCACTAGATCTACTAGGCTTTGCTGCTGTGGTGAGAGAAATGGCAAATGCTAGGGTTCAGAGACCTCCCTGCTTGTGTCTCAGTTCTGTTAAAATTGAGAGGAATAAAACATGAGGCAAACTGAAATCAAATCAGTTCAATTCTGGTATATCTCCAAGATTTTTTAAATGTTATTGCTGTGTTGATGTCTATTTTAAACATTTAAATGTAACTGCCATTTGTCTACCAGTGGGCCTGAAACTTAAAATCTGTGGTTCTTTTAGCATGATTGTGTTGACTTTTCTTCATTTTGAGTGTGGTAGTTGTCACATCTTTCAGGATTGTTATTTTCTCATTAACTCCTTTTTTACCTTAGAGGGAAAGTTGTGTAAATTCTCTGCACTATTAAGTATTCTGAAATGGAGTGGGAAGCACATGGTACATTAGTGATCTGGCCCCTAATAACTCTCTTTTCACTTTGGTATTGTGTCAAACTCTTGAGTATTGTACAGTATATAAATAGAAAAGATAACTAATGCATTTTGTCCCACTGCAAATTATTGATCTAGTATTAATGCACTATGAATCTTAAATGACAAATTCAGTAGTTTAATTGTGAATACTGCCTTCTTTAGTTAGTTTGAAGCATCAATTAAGGAAGTGAACTTACAAGTATTCTCCTAAAACAACCTCTTTGTGAGGTCTTCTCATCCCACCATTGTGACAATGGATTTTTCACAAGCATTGTTATGATTTTTTAGGTCTAAGGAAATGAAAGCCTTCCATTAAGCATACTTTTATATATATAAGTGAACCCTCTAACAAATTTTATGCTCTTGTAATAGATGTGGTGTATCTGGTCGCATCTCAGAACAAGGCAATTTCACAATCTAACTGTTCTCCTTGGAAAATACTTTGAGATAAATTTGTTGATAGGTTATTCACATATGGCATAAGTGGCAATCACACAACACATTGTTTCTTAGTGAGAGGCCTGATTTTGGCAAGAGAAGTTGGGATCTATAGCAGCTGTATTGGGTCCACAAAAAAAACACCCACAAACCTGAAACAACCCACAAAACAAAAAAAATCTGTTGCAATGCATTTTTGCTGGTCTGTCACGTCAGCTGTCAGCAACTGTGCCTTGAGGACTTAACTCCTCAGTGTTGGTGAAGGTTTCACTGCACCCTTCGGTACAGTGCTGAGAAGTTTTGCTCAAGGGGCCCAGGACCCACACTACATTCGGGACAGATTGGCAGCAGTTCAGCTGAAGCTGCCACGTAAGAGTCAGTAAAGCGAGCAGCCAAATGTCCCCTGGCATGCAGCTATCCACTGTGCTCTGGTAGCAGCCAGCCAACTATTTCTGTCTTCCAGGGGGCTCTGACCCAACCTTCCTTCCCTTCTCTGCATGCAGTAATATCCCCATCCAAAATTGAGGGGTGTCATATAGCCTCACTCATGCCAGAAATCATTGTAACGTGAGTTTTGAAAGCTCATTTGATTGATGCTTGACTTTTCACATTAAAAGCTGAGCCATCTAAGTTTGTGCTTTGAAGGCGAGGCTATAGTTAAATAAATATTTCTTCCTTGCATGATTAAAATACCTGATATGAGCCCAGATGAGTAGAGCATTGTGCTGGTAACACCAAAGTCATGTGTTCAGTCCCCATATGGCCATTCACTTAAGGGTCAGACTTGATCCTTGTGGGTCCCTTCCAGCTCAAAATGTTCTGTGAAATATCTGTGACAAAATTGAGCTGAGGGCACAACCTGAATGCCTGCAGTGAAAACACATCTTTGATGCTATTTTCCTAAACAAGCTTGAAACAAAACTCTTTAAATCGCCCCCTACAATTTTTTTTCCCCTCAGAGCATACTCATTTCATGTAAGTGCAGATGGTCAGATGCAGCCAGTTCCTTTCCCTCCTGATGCCCTCATCGGTCCAGGAATCCCTCGCCACGCCCGTCAGATCAACACTCTGAACCACGGGGAAGTTGTGTGTGCAGTTACCATCAGCAACCCCACAAGACATGTGTACACGGGTGGGAAGGGCTGTGTCAAGGTCTGGGACATCAGCCACCCTGGCAACAAAAGCCCTGTCTCTCAGCTGGACTGCCTGGTAGGTGAACAGCAGCATACAACACTGAAAGAAGATACGAGGTTAAGATTGCAGTTGTATCACTGAGGTGTAAAGGGCAGTGGGTATTTGATTTCTGTTGTGGTATCACAGGCTGCACAGGCTGGTATTGCCTTTGCAATTCTGTTGTTTCTGTTAGAGCTGAGGTTGAAGTATGTTCCTCACCATACTTGTGGGTTTTTTCCCCCACAATGAATCAAAACATTTTTGGTATTCTAAAAGTGTGGTAGGAGGAAAGATCAAAGACAGCACAGCAAATATTGTTTATAAACTTCGACATTTGCTGGCAATCTTAAAGCTTGTTTATATCTGATCACGCTAAAAATTGCTGTCTTGCAGCTGTATTCTCTGAGAATATTTGGGGATTGTGTCACACATTTTGTGTATGTGTTTGAATGCATTGACCTGTCTCAATGTGGCAATAAAATATCCCTGAGTGTTACTCACAAATTATTTGAATGTGCTAACAAGATGAACTATTGTTAGCAGCTTTTCTCTTGTCATTTACCAGTTCTTGGTAAGATGTTGCTGCTTGTTACAGAGGCAGTAAAATGAGAAATGTGCAGCACGTGTAGACTTATAATGAATTACTACACAAGTTGCTACACAAATGAGGAAAATTGCCCAAATATTTTCCTCTGACATCTCCTAGATAGTGGCAGCAAGTCTCACTGGAATGGGAAGGGGGAAAGTGTGCAGGGAATTTGGTACTCCCCCATGCCGAGAGGTTAATGTGCTGAAATAAACAGAGTATGAAAATACAACTTTCTACACCAGCTGTCAAATTCAGCTATCTTGAATTGTTTCGGGCTGGGTTCAGGTCTTTGCATTTTGATGCTAATTAAGATTAAATATCTCTCACTGCTGAATTTTGTAGATCAAGTTGAAGTACTTCCCTAATGTCATGTAATTTTCTGGCATTAATACACTTTATCATTGTCATAAGTATAAATGGCTCATTAAAACCAGGAGGGAATACAATACTTTTATGGATTCCTGCTCTCATGTTAATGCTGTTTTCTTTCCTCATGAGTAATCTCTTGATGGCTTCTGTCTCCACAGAACAGAGACAACTACATCCGTTCCTGCAGATTGCTCCCTGACGGCCGCACCCTGATTGTTGGCGGGGAAGCCAGCACGTTATCCATTTGGGACCTGGCAGCTCCAACTCCTCGCATCAAAGCAGAGCTGACATCTTCTGCTCCAGCTTGCTATGCCCTAGCTATCAGCCCTGATTCCAAGGTCTGCTTCTCTTGCTGTAGCGATGGCAACATTGCAGTGTGGGATCTGCATAACCAGACTTTAGTAAGGTAGGTCGACCACACTGGATCATCAGGTTGTGAAGAATTATTTAGACACAGCCCTAAATGCACTTTTGCATATATATTCTATTTTCTCCATGCATAGATGCTTCCAGTATTTTGTTGTTCAGCACAGCCATGGTAATACCTTGACAGAAGTATATATGATTATTTATATGGGGTTTTGAGAGTTTCACAGTTCCAGGCCTTTTGAGCAGCCCATAACTATAATTCCCTAAATATCATCTAATGTCAATACTGCAGTAGATTCCTTGAACAGATGGGTTTTTTTTGCTCCCATGCAATACACTGCTCTCACTCTAATCTCTTTAATGAGAGGTCCAGCAAATATGTCTTGGGTAAAGATGTGTGTAAATCACTGCATTGCAGACTTAGCCTCTTAGGAGTATGGGTTGCTATTCAACACTGATACACAGTAAGTTAAGAGCTGGTCACACAGAGCTTCCCTGTGCACTATACCCTGTGTATGTTGTTATATGTAGTATCAGTGTGGCATGTAAAGTCATGCCCTCCTGCTGTTCTCATTTAGACTGCTTTTTTTTTTTTTTTTTGAACTTCAGTGACCTGCACATTTTTCTTAAACTATTTTGCTGATCATGCTACAGTCTTCTGGGGGGAATGAATGTTTTGAGTAGTGGGTATCACACAGCCAGCAGCAAAGATTTCCAGAGTACCTGATTCTTAAAGTGTTCTTTTTGAAATAAAATTAGCACTTGGCTGTCTGGCCTGATTGCATCATCAACTCATCACAAAACTCACATGATTGTTCCAGAGTTTATATTAATCTGGGATTGCTATTGGAATTTAAGTTACAACTCAGGGACTGAAAGAGAAAGAAGGTATTTTGTATTTTTGCTCAGAATGTGCTCATCTTCTTTCAATACCTTCAGGCAATTTCAGGGCCACACAGATGGAGCGAGCTGTATTGACATTTCTAATGATGGCACCAAACTATGGACAGGAGGCCTGGACAATACAGTCAGATCCTGGGATCTCAGAGAAGGAAGACAACTACAGCAACATGACTTCACATCACAGGTTCAGTCTCAGAACCTTTGGCATGTTAACAAAATTTTCTCATGGCTTTTTAAAACAAGCACTTTTAAAATTTTTTTTTCTCCTTTACAAGCAAAAAAGCAGGCTCAAAGAGAACTCCACAGAATTTTTCACTTAGTCTCATACTCCATGCTCCTTTTTTTTCTTTTGTGGCAGCTAAATGTCTTTCTGGATTATGACTATTTGACAGATTAGTACCTCTCCCATGGGAGTAATGGAGAATCTGTTTTATAAAACAAGTGCCAGATTAAAGTGTTCCTCTCTGCAATCTGTTCCCATTTCTGTGGATTCAAGTTCAAAAATATTTTATGAAAATATTTTTAAATGCTGTCAAATGAGCTTGGACATTAACTTCTGCAGTTTGATTCAGTGCTTCACTATTGCAGTTTTGATAACATTTAATAGCATAGTTTTGCAGCTGTGTTTGCATGAACTAATTTATCTTGATTACTGTAGTAATTGGATTATCGTTTTTAAAACTGCAGTAGACCAAAAATGTGAGTTTGCATAGTGCTAACAGTGTAGCAAGCGTCAGTTTTGAATATCTCAAGCTCATTCCTTTACTGATTGAAGCATGTGCTGTGCTAATTACAGATCTTCTCACTGGGCTATTGTCCAACTGGTGAGTGGTTGGCAGTAGGAATGGAGAACAGCAATGTCGAGGTGCTGCATGTCACTAAGCCAGACAAGTATCAGCTGCATCTTCATGAGAGCTGTGTGTTGTCACTCAAGTTTGCTCACTGTGGTAAGCAAATCTTTCTATATCAGTGTTACCCTTCATGAAAAATTCATTCAAGGTTACCTATAAATGAAAGTGCAATATAGTTATTTAACTACAGAGTATAGTTAAAAATTGGTATTAAATTTAAGTATTAAGGTTATTTTAAAAACTCTAACTGCCTTTTCCTGTGTACTGCTTGTTTTGTGATGGAACATCATAGTGCAACCAGATGAAAATATTACTGTTCTTTGGATATGTGTGAATGCTTTGTTGTTATGATCATCTGTTTCTTGAGGTGTATTCCTTGAAAACAAAATGCTGCAATAACATTTAAACAATCTGTTGCAGGCAAATGGTTTGTAAGCACTGGAAAAGATAATCTTCTTAATGCTTGGAGGACACCTTATGGAGCCAGTATATTCCAGGTAATAATCTCCTAAAAGCTATTTTCCACATACATTACAGTGCAGTAGAGCTGCACATCTCAGGGTCTGTCAGTAGCCTAAGGAGTTTTCAGGTGGAAATGCAGCTAATTACTGTAGTCCTTAAAGAGTTGTCTGTAATTAGAGAAAGAAATGCTTTTGTCCTTTTTAATATTTCCCTAATTCAGCTCTTACAGTAAAGTAGCCCTTTAATCCAACAGTACCCAAGTCATGTTAGGTGAACATTCTCTGAAGGTCCAAAATGTAAACCAGTGGAAGTCATATTCAACATGTGTATTTTTCTTGGATGAGATGTGTTGAGGGATTGGACCAGCAGACTCCTGAACTGAAAACTGAAGTGATATGGAGGGGCCCCTTGAAGTGTAACCAGAAGCTGTAGCATACCTACAGTCCCTCTCTGCACATTTTTAATGGCAATTCAGGGCCACTAGGGAAAAGTGGGATTTTTTGGTATGTCCTCCCATTCTTTCACCTGCAGGCACCTCAAGCTTGGGAATTTTTTTATTAAATTTAACTGTTCAGCTGGTTCTATTTTAAATGGCCAGGTCTCATGTGTAGTGCCATGTCTCCACTTTTGGGGACAATGCAGTTTACCTTGACATGAGAAAGGTAGGGTCTAAGTTTTCCGAGTAGAGGCTATTCAGTTCTAGAACCACCCCCACTAACAGCCCAAATCATCCAGACAAGAGCACATCCCCCTTAAAAGTGAGGTTAAAAACTCCAGTGCAGCTTCCTAGTGAGGGGTAGATAAAGAAACTTCCGGTGCAGTGCAGCAGAGGTGTCTTTGCCCAAACACAGCTTGATTGGGAACTTACGTAACAGGCAGAAAATAATGTGGAGGTATATTATGTAAAGAAAACATTCACTGAAACAGTAAGGTAAATGTGACCATGCATACGCTTCATCTTAGAACAGACAGAAAAGCCAGAGTAGACAGAGCTACTACAACCTGCTGTATCCTATGTCCCACCCAGCTCCTACACACTTGTTGTGTATCCTGTTCCACCACAGTGTCTTTTCCTATTTGTGTCCTCTGTAATAATGTAAATTCCTTTGTGCAAAGCTTTTGTCTTCTTGTGTTGGGGTAGTAGTGAAAGGAGATACAGTTACTTCTGTGGAGTTTCTTTGTTTCATACCTGTGGGGACATAGGGCTTTGTAGTGATTCTCTCTGTGTGAATTTCTTGTTTACAACAAAGGAAGTGGGAAGAAAATGGATTTTCATTCATTTTTATGCAAATTGATGCATAAAATATTAACAAAAGCTCATTCCTTGTAAAGTATATAGAATGGACTACTTCTGTTTGATTGATAGATTACCTCTAGGTCCATAATATTCACTTCCCATTCTACCACTGCTTTATTTTACAACAGATCTTTCTGTGGAACAAAAGTATTTAAAAACAATTTGCCACTCTGGTACTGATACTTAAATGAGCTTTTCATGTATTCCCTATTTATAAATTCTTCCAATTAATCTTCAAGCCTTTCAGGATTGAAGGATTGGAAAGATGTAATTTTCTTTTTCCTTTTCTTTTTTCTTGTAGTCCAAAGAATCCTCATCTGTGCTTAGCTGTGATATCTCTGTGGATGACAAATACATTGTCACTGGCTCTGGGGACAAGAAAGCTACAGTCTATGAAGTTATTTATTAGAGACAAATCTGAATGCAGACAGAACTCCTTCTCCTAGCACTTTGCTGTATATTCCTTTTTTTTTTTTTTTTTTTTTTCCTTTTTAAACTGAAAACTTAAATGCTCATCACAGCATCACAGTTGTGGAATTTATTTTTACCTTCTTAACTTGCTATTGATTTGTGAATGTTCATTAAGAGCTTGTGATACCAAATTGTCAGCTATCTACTCGGAAGAAGATGGAATAAGCATACTTTACAGTGACCTTGACTCTTTAATTATGTATTATAGCTGTAATGTATTTATTTTGTTTAAAGAAGGCTTTCTAACAATGAATTGACTAAATAAAGCTGTCTGGCCCGGCTTTAGTTTGCAAGATGCATTGTATACTTGTGTTTTTGCAGGTGGATAAATTGGGGATCTTGGAGAAGGATGTTCAGGAGATAGTTAAAATTACACTAAATAGACTTGTAGTTTCTATTTAAAAAAAAAAAAAAACAAACTTTGTTATATTTTTTAGTCCTGTTCTTGGATGAGACCTCTAAGTGTTATAACAGTATAATTATTTGGTGGGAAGATGCTGTATCTTAACTATTTTAGACAGTCTTCGAATCTTAGGAAATTGCAAACTGTAGCCAGTGATCTACATGCCTGTGATGAATGGCAAATTCAGTTCACATCTAAATTAAATTGACTTAAAGTAAGAATGTGCTAATTTATATATTTGCAATGTTAATATAGCATCTTGTGTACAGATTTGTTCTCAATGCTTTTCTGTTGATAAACATAAAGCATTTTGGTGTCAAGCTAGGTTTTTTAATATAAACACCTCTCTTTGTTATATTGTAGAGAGTACAATAAGTTGCCTCAAAGAATCACCTTTGTTACTTCTGGAAACTTTTGCAATGTTTCCTTGAAAATGGGGATATGTGTCTTTGGGCAATTTTTCAATTACAAGAGATTATGAAAAATATTTGATATGTTCTTTGGAAACTGCACTGAAATAAGAATGGATGCCTACCAATAAACAAACTACAAAAGCAATGACCTCTGAGGTAGGATTTACAAGAGTACTCATTCCGACATACACGTAGGAATGGATTCTCATTGGGATAAGGACTTGCTTTGTTCGCCAGCAGTTCAATCCAAGTCTTGATTGGATGTCCCTAAAACAGACGCAGACTGAGCCATTGTGCCAGAGACAACATGTTATCTTTTTATGTTGTTGTTGTTGCTGTTAAACTATGATCTGTGACTTTTTTTTGAATGCTTTAAAAAAAAAATCTTTAAGTCTGTGGATCTGCTGATGTACAGTGCCTTTGCTGCTATGGATCAAAATCAAGAGACCCGTGTAGATAAATCTTATTGTATAAGTAGAAAATTACTTAATTTCATACTAGAAATGGATTGATGCTGCAAGTTAAAATGGACTGTTTATTGAAGTTCCAAATGTGGTAGCAAAAAATGGTGTCTTAAGTGCTTAGTGTTTGATGTCATTAACAGTTTCGTAATACTCTACATTGTAGAAAGATTTTGATACTAAACTGTGTCATTGTACATAGTTCTAATGCATTGTATTGACCACCAGTACTTCTATAATGGTAGATTATTGTTTGTGCATTCAGACTTTTAAGCATTAAATATAAGTAACTTCTAAGATGCATTTTTCTGGTTTTTTTCCTCCCTTCTTTATTGTCATATGTGTGATAAATAGTCTCAGTCACACATGCAGCACTTCAGTCACAGAATATTCCACTACAGAAACTTGCACTTTTGCAACTGAGACACAATGTAGAGTTTCAGCTGAGGGAAAGAAATCAATGAATTCATAGTTCTCAAATTACCTAACTGCACTGATTCTGAACACTTGGAGACATCAGACTTCAGCCATGTCACTTAAGAGTTTGGTGCTTCCCAGTTGTGTGGTTTTCCATCTGACAAATCTGTCTTATTGCATACCTTGGGATTGAGTGAGATGGAGGGCCATCACTGCTCACATGCCTACTGGACTATGTGGAGCTCATCAGGATTTGGGAGGGTTGTTGCACTGCAGTATCACACCAGGGGTTCCTCATCCAGACCTAACTGTTCATGCTCACAGACAGGCTTCTCTCTGACTGACATTTGGGTTTAGATCAAGGATTTAGCCCAATTTCCATGAAGTTAATGGACACAAGTTAAAGTGAGCTAGGGCAAATTTTTTATATTCTATTGGGAGGGGTGGTGGAGAGAGGAGTTATGTCTGTACCAGGAAAAAAGGAAATGGATAAAATCCAAGGGAAAATTTGAATTTTTTTGTGCTATAACCTCTTTCTGAAAAGTGATGCTGTGCATGGTGGAAATCCCCAAGCATGCAAGCCTGCTGTGTTACGATATGCTGGCCTGTGTGACTGCTGGTACATGAACCCAAGCACAGAAATATTTTGGGTTTTCTTAAAATGTCAAAACAAGACTTAAGTTGATGAAATAATTTACTTGTATGTGGAGTGATTAGGTAATACTTGTTGATGGAAGAGAGGCAAGTTTCCCTTAGAGTTAACGGTAAAGAATTTTCTAGATGTCCTCAAGAATAATAGAAGGTTTCACTGTACTGAAGTTCTGTGCTACTTAATACAATAATGCTCCATAAAAGTAAACATGGTACAGATACATTCTATTAATATTTATTCTTGTCTGAAGAAATATAATTTACTGGTCATAAACATACTGGAGACATCTTTTCAAAGCCATTCAAAAATTTAAAAGGCTAGGGTGTACACCATTTACTAAAAAAAAAAAAGAAACCACCCACTTAATGTTTGCAGAGGATGTTGTATTTTTATGTAGTAGTTCAGGCATGAGATTACTGAAAACATCTAACATAAAGCATTCCTTAAAAAATAATCAAACATTGCATACACCTGAATTTGTAACAGAGCTAGTTTTGACAGCAGAGTAATACACTTCTGAAGCAGCCTGCCATATATCTGCTTATTAATGTTTGTATTGATGGCTTGTAAACAGTGTAGGAATCAAATGCTTTAATCCAGGATTACTGCAATTAAGTGTGTAGCCATCCTGAGTTTTTTTCCCTTCAGGGCTGACTGCAAGAGAGGAGTGGTACAGAGCTACTTTCTTGTTTTCAGTTATACATACATAGGGTCACCTTCCTTTTTCATTCATTAGTTTTGCTTGCCACTGCTCAGCACAATTTTGTGTAAAGTGTTTTGATGCAGATGTGTTTTGTGCCAAAATCTTGTGGCAAACATACTCCAAATTCCAGGTACAATCATTGTTTTCTCTGTATTCTTCCCCTCTCAAATCTTACTTAGTACAGTGGTTGATTAGGAAAAACATTTCTTTTTAATTTTTTATTTCTTTATGACTGGCTGGTGTAAGTACATTTAAAGGCAACACTTCATTATGAAACCAATATTTTCCAAATATAGACAATTTTAAATTATATTTCTCCTGTTTGTTTTTAGCCAAAAGTGATTTCTCTCTCCTATTTCTTAAGCTACTCCATTACACGAAAAGAAAATAAGATTTACTTTACCAGCCATGATTTTCGTGTGTGAGGGATTTTAAGTCTGTACTGGAATAGTTCAAATTGGATTTAATGTATTGCTTTAACTCTGGGACCTGAAGCACATATAAAATTCCTTCTTCCTGAAATGCTGATAGATGTGTGGGAAAAATGGGAAGGTAGCTATGCAGGCTTACATATGCCTGGACTATATTCTACAAAAACATGCTAGGTCCTTGGCACAAATAAATGCTTCTGTAGTTCAGACAACAGTGCTCCCATGGCCTATACAGATGAAAATCTAGCTCAGCACAGTAATCATAGAGGACCAAATAAATCCATTTGGACTGGATTAGTTTTTAGTTGCTTTTTTAGTGGGGGAGGGCACTTAATTTGAAGGGAGGTGTTTGCTTGTTTATTTGAAGCAGTTTGAGCCTCTTCTGTTTTATTGCTACCATATTTATTTCTAATCATTCCAACTGAAATCCTGATGTGACTAGCTTCTACTCAAGCACTTGTGTTGTGAAGGAAAATTAAAACAAAATAAAATAAAAATAAAATAAATAAAACACCCTCTAGTTTCTGAATGTGCAGGAATTAGGAAATCCAAAGCAGAAGCTTGGGCTGCACTGTTTCTCATTTGCATTGAATATACTACATGTTTGTAGCACCAAATTAACACTGCATACAACAATACAAAAACACTTTAGAACATCAAGTATGGCCACTGAGAAAAATGTCACTTTGGATTTTTCAGAGCAAATGCACTCTGAATAGTTCATCCAAAGAGCTGCTCTTACATGGTATGTGGGAAGGTAGTTGCCTTCAGTACCGGAGAGCTTTTCTGATGCTAACATTTTGCAGTGACCACAGAGGTGTTGAAGGGGGTTGAGCAGTTTGGGCTTGATATGCAGCCAGCCAGTTCTGCTATATATTTATATGAGAATCCCCTTCCCCGACATAGCAGGAGATGAATCCTGGAGTAGTGTGCTGTAGAAGATCATCTCTGACAAGCTCTTAAATAATGCACCTGCCACGTCTGCTTTTGAACCAAGAGTTACTGAACATAGCCCTTGAGATTTCCCGTTTCTTCCAGTATTTGGACTACAGCGTTTCCACTGCACAGCAAGAAATTTTTATGTCAAAACCAATAAATGTTCTTACTCTTACCAAATGATTTTCTGTCCCAGTTACAAGGAAACAGTATTATAGTGTCTTTTTTTATTATTAAAAATGGTGTCGTGTAACATTTACAACATGTCCATAAACCTGCCATGGAGTGCAAAGAAGCTCTTTTGTGGGGTCACTTTAACTCACGTGGTTATGTTCTAAAACACTGCAGAAATAATTTTTTCCTTGTTTTGGGAGGGAATAACCTATGATACCATATGCCCAGTGTACAAATTAAGGGAAGGGACTGTCTAGTGGTTACTTTTGCATCTGTGGTTTGGACAACTGATTACCGCAGAATGACAAAATACATCTGAAAGGTAAAATCAGAAAGTACAAATATTTAAGGAATTTTTTTAAAGTTATGCTGTTCTACAGTAATTATATTGACCCAAACTGTCTTTTAATGTCATATCAAGGTAAGCAGCTGCATTACACCTTCTTTTCATATTCAAATAAAAGAAGGGGTGGAGGAATTTTAAGCTAATCTTTACCTTTCAATCAGATCTGTCTTTAAAAAATACCCCAATGCTTGTGCTTGAAGAAGTAGTTTTCTTTGGCTTGTCGTTCTGCTTGAAGAATTTTATAACAAATGTGCTGTAGCACAATCCACAGTAATTCCACAAATGAGAATAGGTGATACAGCTGGTATCAGAAGTTACGGTTTAGACAATGCTATTAACATTGGGAAGAAAAAAAGCTTTGATCTGGTGGTCAGAGGTGTTACCTCATTTCTTGAGCAAAAGCAATATGAAATTTAAATGTACTGTCTGTCCAGAATGGCTTAGGGGTCCAACTTCAAGGGGTTTCAGCAATTCTGTCTTGATTTTTTTTCTTACTGTAATTTATAATGCATTTCATGAAAAAGTGGTAATTAAGGATAACTCTGGTCCCAGGACCATGGGCAAGAGGTGATAAGTTGAATGGGTTGCTCTGCTGCTCATTCCTGTGTTCTGTACTGCCTGACATATGGTGAAATTATTTGCATGAGCCCTGTGTAAAGTGTTTTTATGTTCTTCTTCACAAAAGGCATTATCTAAAGGCTAGCTATCCATTATTTTGAAAAATTTGTCACAGCTGTATTGAAATATAGGGAGACATTTTCTGCTGGGAAAAGAACAAGGAAAACCTCTGGGGAATCAAGAATTTCAACTCCTTATCAAGCACTGTAAATGTGCAAATGAGGCAGTCGCACTGCTGTGTTATAAACTGTCAGTCTTCTGCTAGAGTGGGGAGAAAAAAAATCCTAAAATATGTGATACAAAGATAATAGACTACCTTGTGTTTCAGCATGGCTTTAAGGCATTAGGTATGAAGTCCAATTTGCACTCATTTTAGAATAAATAAGCTTGAATCCTCTTGTGATAGTAATGATGGTTTGGCTGGCCACCTAACAAAAAAAAAAAAAAAAAAAGCAGCTGAAAGAATGAGGACAGTTACCAGGCTTTCTCCTCTCCAACACATGAAACAATATTATCCCCCAAAAAATCTGCTCATTTTATAATCTCGTGTGAGCAGTGATGTTAATATTTCAATGAAAATATTTTTCTAAAGCAAGGTTAATGGCATCCTCCCTTTTACCTATGCACATCTTTGATTGAATAAAAAAAAATCCCACCTCCATTGCAAATTAGCTTATTTCATTAGCTTTTAAGAATAATCATAATAGCTTCTTTACATCATATAAGTTTTAGGGGTTTTTGCAGGTCGTGTGTGACTCCAATGATATTTTCTCACTTTTTCCTCCTCCACTGAGAACCTTCTTGAAGCTGGTGTTCAGTGCTCCAAAAATGCTCTTGTTTGTGACTTGGTCTTGATCTCAGGGGTTGCTCAGTGCATGGGAATGGGAAACATACATAGGATTTTGCTGGCTGTAACAACTGCTGTGACAGCTGTTGCAGACTCACTTATACCTCCTCCTTCCTCTGAGCAGTCTTAAATAAAGAGATGCTGTAGATGCAGTCATCTGTGCAGCTGACCCTTCTGCTTTACCAAGTTTCACAGGTGCTCATCATCTGGAAATGATAGAGGAGGAGAAGGAGCTAGGAGTCCTAGGTAGGCTCAATGTGCCATTGGAAGACAGCCATGAAAAAGACAAATGTGATATAGGATGTGTCTGGAGAGGCATTTGCTGCAGAAATAGGGAAGTATTGCTGCCATTATACAAGGCACTGGTGAGACCTTGCCTAGAATAGTGAATACAGACCTGGTCATCCGTGTTCAAAAATCTTAATTGAAAATGAGACTGATAGGGAGAAGGGCATACTCTACTGGGCAGACTGGTAAAAACAGGAGATGGAGAATGTGTCATGTATGGAAAGCCTACGTCCTTTTAATCTTACAGGGTGGCAGACCAAGAGCAGATACAAATGGCATCTAAAAATACTTCAAATGTCTGTTCATCAAGGGTGATGGTATTACAACTGAAAGATAAATCTAGCACAAAAAGAAACCAAATTAAGAAAACAGTGTAATCTGGAATCAAAGAGGTTCTGTTAAGAGCAGGCTACCCTGCAAATGGCTTTCCAATGCAGAGGTGGCCAAGAAAAAGCAGACTGCTTTTAAGACAGAGCATGATACATTTTTGAAGTTGTGTGTGATTGCAAGATATTGGCATCCATAGCTCATGGGTCTCTTCTAGACCTTCTTACATGCTTGATCTGCATATAAAAAGAATGTATAATCACAATGGAATGAAGGGGTGTTTATTTTGGAAAGAAGTTTGGTAGGTGAAGAGAGTGGGTGAGAAGGGCTGTCAAATAGCAAACACGCAATTTGAAGTGTTTCTGTGCAGCTGAAAAAATGAACAGTTCTCCCTAGGTCTATTCATTATGACACTGCTTGTCTAAAAACTATAGTAAAAGAGAAAACTGCACATAATGCAAGCATAACAGTGCAGTTTGCTCCGGCCTCCTTAAACTCACTGGTTTGTACTCCATCAGCCCAGAGAGATGAGCTGGCTTCTCTTACAAGTCAAAAGTGTTTGGATTTTGAGCTTGGAGATTCAGCAGATTCTTTTCCTCCACGTCTGTTTCTGGTCATGTCCATAGCACTTGGGTTCAGTGGAGTGTCCCAGACTGCAGCTGTGCAGACTGATAGCTGTAAGCTGCTCAGAATAACCACAAGGGAAGAAAGAGAAGAGGATCTTGGCTACACAGGAGGGAGGCAAGATAATTATGCTCGGTGTAGTCAGTAGTACTGACTGCTACTGTGCACTGCTGTGAGAGACGAGGCTTGAGGACAAGGATTTCTGAGGATTCCTTCACTTACCGTGTCAGGAAACGTAGGGGAAAATGGTGTTAAGAGCCAAATTGTTCCATGTGAAACAAGCAACCTTCTCCCATCAGGCTGAATTTTACTAGCCTTGCCCTCTAAACCAGGTATTCCTTTACTTAATGCTAGTCAAAGGAAAATTTCTCATCCTGAGACAAGTGTTTGTATACTTCTTTCCGGGCATGTCTGCAGCTGGAAGAATGTTAACATGGATGTACATTCTTGGTGGATCACTATGGGAGTTATTTGATATAAACTACCTTCTTTTCATTTTTTTTCAACTTTCCCCCTCCTTATCAAATGTAGCTGGATTTCAGTCCATCAAAGAAATCATTGTTGACCATCTTCCATAGCTTTTCAAAGAACTTGTTTAATGTATCAATGTGCAATTTTAACTACATGGGGAGATTGTGAACTGAGTTTTCCCTGGGCTCGTGTCAGTTTCAAGCACAAAGGAAAAAACTCTAATCCAATTTAAGTTAGGTACCTAGAATGGTACCAGACTGGAATGTAGCACTTTGGTAAAGGAATATGCTGAAGAAATGCAAGAAAAGGCTGGCTGAATTTTGGCTGCAGAAAACTGTGACAAGATTGACTGTACCTGTCATATTTAAAAAGCCCAAACAAACCCTCAGCAATTCAAAAGACAATCTTCCATTTTCCCACACTTTGAATTCACCGTGATTGTTATCTGTTTCCCAAGTTTCCCATTCACAATGTGGAAGTAAGATTTTTGAGAAGAAAGGACATGAAATTATCATGGAGCATTTAGGTTCTCTTGTTATCACTTACTGAAATACTGAGCCACCCTTGGTGGCACTGAAATATTTGAGACTTATGGAGCATACTTCTTTCCTGCTTGGCAGCCCTAACTGCCTGGGTACAGAGGGACTCTAACTTACATACTAACATACATAACTGTATGGTTTTCATACGATCCGGTGATCTTTTCTCACTGCATCTCTCCTCTAGTTTTATGACTTACAGGGCATTCCCATGACTATGGTAATGGCATGAGAGGCAAGGAAATCTGTCTTTACCCTAAAGCATATAAAATATCCTGAATAGGGTATCCTGATAGGTTTTAAAATGGGAGCAATTTTGTGTCCTAACGTTTTTTTCTCAGACACTTCCATATCATTTGATAAATGCCCTTTCTCTGAGCTGTAAGGCTGTATCCAGCTCTGGGATCCTCAGCACAGGAAGGATATCAGCCTGTCAGAGCAAGTCCAGAGGAGGCCACCAAGATTATTAGAGGCATTGAGCAACTCTCCTGTGAAGAAAGACTAAGAGAATCAGTTTTACTCCGCCCTGAAAAGAGAAAACTGGGAGAGAGACTCTTTACAAGAGCAGGTAGTAACAGGACAAGAGGTAGTGGCTTCAAACTGAAACAGAGTAGGTTTAGATTAGACACTTGGAAAAAATCCTTTACCATGAGGGCGCTGAGGGAGGCACTGACACAGATTGCCGAGAGAAGTTGTGGATATCCCATCCCTGGAATTGTTTAAGCACTGGAAAAATGGCCACATTACAACCTGCCCCCAATTGCAAGGGTAACTGAGGTTCTTGTTAACAGATCCTTTGGGGAGACTACAGTGAGACAACTCTGAATAACTAGTGCTTTTAGAGAGAGAGGGAGAGAGACAGAGAGAGAAAGAGAGAGAGAGAGAGAGAAATATATATGGCAGGTTTATTTTAGAACAATTTGGTTGCAATTGAAAGGAGATATGTAACCATTTTAGTTATTATCTATAGAAATACTGCAACACAAAAGCAGAAGGATATCACTTAAGAAAATATATAAGGAAAAGAGACAAAGAAACTGTAAGAGTAGATCACAGAAATACTTCACCACTTGTGGATCCTGGCATGAGACTTGATTGTTGCAATTTAGATGACCTTTGGTGAAAGAGATGGTCGCAGTCTAGATCTGTTGTGGGTGGGGAAGCCCATATGATGTGTGGTGGGTTATATAACAGGTGGGAACATCCTGGTACCTCCCCTGTGGAGAGACAGTTGCACTCTTTGATGTTACACAGTACATCATGAGCAGTCCTCTGGTCAAAGGCCTCAAAAATTACTTTGGGGATGCTTCTTTGATGGCCTATGACTCCCTCCTAAGACATGACCACTGCCTCTTACTGCATAGTTGAGCCAGTTTTGCCCCCTCAGAAGGAAAGAATACCCTCAGGCCTGTGTGTGAATGTGAATGAAATGACACCTTGGGGATTTTTACACCTAATTTCCTTGCATAAAGAAGGAAATTAGCATGATAAAAATCAATATCCCACCTCACAGGATCTGCTTCTTACTGACCTTCTCCCCTATCTGGCTCAAAACCCAGCTTGTTGTTAAGCAGACGTCGGTTTGTTGTGCTCATCCTCTTGTGGTGGGTGTGCACCTGTCTTCACGGGGGCTCTTCTCTTACACAGCAGAGGTTTCACCACTTCCCCCAAAAAACTCCTCCTCCCCCGTTGCAGTGTCCCAGCCCACTCATGGGCTGATACAAATCAATTGGGTGGATTTCCCCGCCTATGACAGTGACTTGGAGGGCAGGTCAATGGAAATCGAGGTCTAAGCCACGCTCCTTTTGGGTAGCTCCCCGACTCAAACCACCTCCCCTTATTCTGGAAAGTTTTTCCCTGTTTGGCAGATTATTGGCTCCTGGCTGTGGCTCCCGCCTCCCTGCTTCCATCATTGTTCCCTCCCTGGTTCCCTTTAAATTGTATACTCCCCCTTAACTGTACATTATTGGTTTCTTGCCTTTACCCCACCTTGTTCCACAGCCCCTCTTCCCCCATAAAATGCTGTGCACAGGGCGCTTGAGGCCCATTTGGTCTCTGCACCATCGGAACTCACGCCGTCGGCCCCTCTCACCTTCTTTGCCTCCGAGGTAACACGAGCCCAAGCCACTGGCTAGCTGGTGCACCTCCTCTGAGGAGGAGCCAGCACGCTCATTCAGCTAGCGCCTTTTCCTGCCGCTGAAGATGTTCCCTGGGGACGTTGAGAAGGTGACCGTGCATCCCTCTGATCAAGGGCACACCAGAGCGCTGACCAACAATCCAGCAGAGTGTCTCTCCTCTTAAGTTGGAGAATGCAAATCTGGCCTTAACAGAGCACCTGCTGCTTTTGCAAATGGCTGGGTTTTCAAGTCATTAACATTTCAGTCTCAGGCCAGGCTGGATGGAGCAGCTCTGAGCAACCTGCTCTAGGGGAAGGTATCCCCTAGACAGGGGATTCAAACTGGATGAGCTTCAAGATCTGTCCTAACCCAAAGCATTCTATGATTTTATGGGTCAGTGACAGTCTCAATGAATCTTCCCGAAAATAATTTTGTTGTTTATAATACTTCTTGACAATCTTTGTCTATGAAAAAAACACAAAAAAATGTTTGAAGTAGGCCCTTCAGCTTCAAAGTCTCCTAGCAGATAGGCAATTTCTGGTTTTCCAGTACTTCCAGCTCAGCAAAAAGTCCTTCATTATTGCTTTTTCTTTTTGTGGTATAATTGAACAACAAAGTATAAGACGGTTAATTTCCTTAAGAATATTACTGAATTTGTTCAAACTATATGGAGTTGAAGCTAAAGGAAAATATTTAGGTTTTCTGCCTTTTACCCCACATCTCTGTTTGGAGCCTAGTGTTGGTTTGTGGTAAGTTATTTCTTAGGGGAAAAAAAAGCATCTGTGTTCCAGATTAGCTGTTTGACCTGAACAGTGCCCCTGTGTATGCTGCATAGTCCTACTTACTAGCCTAACTGGATAAATCACTGTTTTTCTGTTATTGGTCTTTTGCTTCATTTTGCAACTTTTCCTTGATAAATGGGAGGTTTTGTGTCCAAAGGAGAATACCAAAGAAGGTGAAAGGACTAGAAGGCATGACTTAGGAGGAGTGCCTAAGGATACTAGAAGAGGATACTGAGGAGTGATCTCAGTGCTCTCACAACTTCTGCTTGGGAAGTAGAATGATATGGGCTGCTAATCTCCTCCCTATTGCTTGATGACAGGATGCAAGGGAATGACTTAAATCTCATCGAGGGAAGTACAGATTGGATATTAGGAAACAGTTTTTCACTGAGAGGGTTGTTGAGCACTGAGAGGAAGCTGTCTTGAGGGAAGCTGTCATGGCCCCAAGCCTGTGAGTTTTTGAGAAGTTTTTGGACAACACTCTTAGATAAAAGGTTTAACTTCTAAGTTGCCCTACAAGGAGTCAGGAGTTGACCTTGAAGAACCACATGGGCCCCTTCCAACCCATGAGTTTCTCTGGTTATTAATTAAGACAGTTAAAAACCAAAAAAAAAAAAATCAAATAAAAAAATAATGCCTCCAAACAACCCGAAAGTTCATAAAAAACATTTTCTTCCTTCATGGAAAATCTGAGATAATCGATAATAATTAACTTTTCAAATTGAAATATACATTTTAGATTACTTTTTGTCTGGAAACCCTCTCATGACTCAGAACTCTGGTTCTGCTGAATTTATGAGCTCCCTTGCAGCATGAGAACACCTGTGGCCATGGCCACAGGTGAAGTGGGCAGCTCATGTTCACTCCCCTGTTCTTCTGGGCTCAGAGCAAGTGCTTGTATAATGTCTGTTGCCAACATTGCAGACTATTCACCCTAGCCATTGGATACATATCTGTGTGCTTGTGTCTCCTGTCTTGTTTCTTTAGCTGCAGCCTGTTTGGATATAGGATTGCCTTCTCTTCTGTGTGTTCAGTGACTGAGCCTCTCTGAGATCTTTGTGCTTTAGCAGAACACAAATAAAGTTGTGTTCTTGTTGCTGGTTCTAGAGATCTAGACTGAATTGTGGGCCCAAAGGTTCCTCTGAACAAACTTCCAATTCTTAATCTGTTTTACAGTTAATTGTTTTAATAAACTTTCAGATCAGTTCATTGTGGTGAGTCTGGGACTCTTTTTTTGTTGTCTTTGGGGATAGGAGGTATGATATTGACTCCTAAAATCCTATTCTGACCAAAACATTTTAAAAGCCTTTGTGGTGTTGTCTTCTGTTACATTAAATATGCCTACAACACTGACTTCGAGTATCAAATATTAAACTCAGATGTAAATGATGTTTCTTGTTTACTATAATGAGTAGCAGATCTGTTTATCCAGAGTGGGTCCTAATCCAATATTTTGATAATGTACTCCATTGAAATCTATGGAAATTATTGTAGGATGCTACTCTAATTTAGCTTTTATCAGTTTTTAAAACATAGTCAATAAATATGCTTCTCTGGGAGATATTTTGTTATCTATGGATTAGAAGTGGGAGCATAACTACTATGTTTTACTTAGGGATTCATTTATAACCTACTTAATATTTATTCTGTGAAAGATTACATAAAGGACGGAAACATATCTGCTTCAGGAAATTTGAGATCAAAATACAGTCTAGTGTGAAAACCTGACACACCTGCAGATATTCCAGAACCCGGAATGCTTGCATGTTATGTCTCATTATGCAGAATCATGTGTAAAAGGAGATACCTCCTGAGGAGTATCGTAATGACCGCCATTTGGTGTTTGCTGCACACTGTGGTGTTGCTCTTGGACATACAAATCCCTTACAAAGACTTCATGTAATGGGCAGGCTTGTAGTAGTTTCCCAGGAAGACCAGATTTAAATTGGTAAGCTTACTCTGAGCCTCTAAACATCTTTCTAATGAATAGATTATCACAACTGGAGTCTCATTTCTCCTTTTCCAGATTCTGGATGGGTGACCTTTGACAAAAGACTGCATTGTGGTTGAAAGCCTTCTCCAGACATCATAATGTAAATAAGGGGCACAGAGCAAGTGTGTAACTGTGTCTCTCTTTTGAGTACATCCTTGCTCATCAGTTATAACAACATGTGGTAGTAGTTATGGAAGTCTGGTTGTTGTATAATATTTGGAATCCTGTATATTTTCTGTTCTGTCAATTATGATAAATGTGGCATTTTATGTAAATGGAGATGGTTGAAGGTATTTGATAAGATGCTTCCATTACTTCACACCAGTATCCATGCATTTCTGTCTCAAGACCTACTTCATATGAAACTGATAAAAATATATTTGCTTTTATTACAGACGTAGTTTATATAAGGATTTGAGTCAAAAATGGTGTAATCAGGATAAATATTGTGCAAAAACTGAAGGCAAACATGGAGATTTTCTAGAAACAGTGTTTTTCAAGGTCTCCTGTTACTAAAGAGTTTTAAACAGCCTTTTAAGAAAATCTAAGATTGTTTACATAAAAGCATTTCAAACTCTTCCTCTGTTATAAATAATGTGTGGTAACTAGGAATGTTAATGCTTGCAGCAAACCTCTCTATCATAGTAAGATAGAAAAAAATATTTATAAGTTTTTAAAAAATGTATTTAACTCTCAGTAGATTAAGGTTATTCCTCTGAAGAGAACTATATTTCTTGCAGTTGTTAAATGACTATGAGCTCTATAAAAGTGGTTAGCCTATTTACATGTTTCACCTATCCAGTGGTCCTTTTGGTTGCACGCTGATAAGCTACCAGAGAATGGTATGCATAAGGCAAGTATTTTGAAAGCTATCTGTTTCACTTGGAGACACCATACATAGTACATGTTCCATTGTTTGTTACATTTTCCTGATGGTTTATTTATGACTATTTTATTAAAATAACTGAAACATCACTAGGTCATAAGATGTTGCCATTCAAGTAATTAAGGTAAAATATTTTCTTGAGTATAAGCACCTTTAAATTTTCATGTCCATCAAAATATAAAGATGGACGTCAACTGGTACAAGATTGTATATGGGTGGCTTAGTCATTAGCTTGAGCATGCGTCCAACAGCTGAAGATCTGATGCTCATTTGTTCTGAGAAGGAGCAATAAGATCCTGGAAATTGTCATGTCTTTTTAAAGATGCAATCAATTTTAACCTGCCTCTCTCTTTGCTGCAGGGAACCTTATTTTTGCAATCTACTGCTGGGAATGGTACTTCCTTCTGGAAAGGAATGCTTTTGTTCTACTTTGCTTTGCTTAATTTTCCACAGGGCATCAGTTTTACTCAATAACAGCATTCAACAGTGTAGGCAACTACTTAAATAGGTAAAATAGGATGGTGGGCATAACTGTGAAGGTTTGCCCAAGACACAGGTACAATCTCTGTGTAGCCTGTCAGAGTCCTGACACTGCACTGTCATTTCACAGAAACACAGACTCACAGAATAAGCTGAGTTGGGACCCACAAGGATCACGTAGTCCAACTCCTGGCTCTGCACAGCACCACCCACAAGAGTCACTCACACCCTGTGCCTGAGATTTATCCCAAGCAGAGCATTTATGCTGCTGGATAGCAAGACAGGGTTGAAATTTGTACTTGCTGCTTTTCATTGCTGTGCGATAAGTTCAGTTCTGCCCAATGACTGGGGATGTCCACTTGGCATTCCTCTACCTTACAGCTTTCAAAAAATCTGATATTTGGTACTGTAGTAATTGACGCTGTAACTGTTCTCTAAAAAACACTTTGTAAATGAAAAATCACCTAGATCTCTCACGTTGGATTATTTTACATAATATATAAAAGGTGACTATGTATAACAATACAGTAGATGTCTTCACTCATTATAATTCGATACCCTATTGTGATGTGCAATTCTGTTTAATATCTTAACTCACTCAACTGAGGCACTAAAGCAGCAGAGGTGTAATGCAACCATCCAGAGGATAAAGGATGATATATTTTTTTAAGGGGACAGTCCTTTGATTTTAATCTCATCTCACTGGGGCAAATTACCTTTTACTTCTATTTATATTTGCTTTGAGAGAAAGTGTCATGTTTAGAGCTAAGAGTAGGGTATAAAGTTAGGCTTTGTGATTGCACCTTTTAAAAACTTTGTTGATATATCTTTGCAACTAGTACCTCAGGTATGAAAATGATTTTGAAAAGTGCCTTCTTTGAATTCTAATATGAACCATCAAAACAACCCAAACCAAACAAAATTACACAGCCTAAAATATTTTCATCTTCCCAGAAGGAAAAATGATAGAAAGCTGACTATGGGCATTGGTTTCTTTAGAAACAAGGCGAAGAAGAAGAAGAGCTTCTGTGCAAAAGATGGTAACAAAAAATGGTTTTTCTCTTATAAATATGTTGCTGAAAGGAGTACTGAAGAGTATAAGCCATATATTATGTAAATATGTACCTGGATATCCCAAGGTACAAAGTTGAAGATAATTACTGCATACAAAAAGGTAGGTCTGCACTTTCCAAAAATAGGTGTATGTTTAATTGCAGTCAAAAAGAAGGATAGAGTCATAATTTTAAAAGTAATTGTTATTATAGTTGGGCAAGTTGTAAGAAAACAACACTGTAAAGACAGTGCATTGTGTATAACTGCTTGCCATGAAATACCTGAAATACAGACTACATTCACAGTTGAAGATGGAGCTCTTTATTTAAGCCAAGGAAGACTGAAATCAGATTATTCTGTTTATCTGGTCTTCTCTTTCTAATGTCCAAAGAAAACTCTCTGGTGGATGTGGATTTGAAATTGCCTTCCTTTGTTAAACAATCATTTTAAAAAATAAATATTTCAGACAAACACAAGTGAATGAAGGCCTCATTCTGCTGTTTCTTCCTGGAGTATTGTAAACAGATATTCTTAGTAGGGTATTTTATTGTTTAGGGGTTTTTCTGGTTATGGAAGTAGAGGAAGAAAAGGGAAACATGAATAGCTCTTCTCTAACAGATTTTGCAGATTTGTTCTTTTCTTCAACAGAAGGAGAATTGATAAATGCCACTTATCTGATCTTGTTCCCTGAAAATTCCTGCCAAAAGCCTTAAAGAGAGTAATTTGATATTTTTCTCAGCATTCTGACATTTACTTATTGATTATAATACAGAGTTTTGTGTACTCACCAGGGAACTTAACTTGAAATGCTTTTAGTTCAAATCAAGTAACTCACAGAAACATCAGAAGATTAAGAGCTAAGCCATGCAAAACCACACTTGTGGTACAAGTGTATAAAACTTAAGAGAATTGAATTTGGCTGCAACTACCCTTATTAACAAATTGTACTTCATACAATTTCTTGTACTTTTCTTGTATTGGCACAACAAAGACCTTGTGATTACTTGTGATGTGTGATTTGATGAGCATGAGCAGTCAGAATAAAATGCTGTGAAGTCTTTCCAAAAGATGGAGATGTGCTTTAGAAATCATATTGCAATCCTCGTAATCTCTCTTCTCAAAACCTCAAGAGTTATGAATATATGACCCTCCACAGATGATACCAAGCATTGGTTTATGTGTTGTGGCAGTAATCTGCCAATTGTAAGAGTAATAAATATGTGCAAAAGGTATTTTCTATCTCAACTTGCTCTTAATCATCAGCAAAAAAATCTTACACTCAGTTCAACTGCTACTACCTCACGTTTTTCTCCATTAAAAAAAAAAAAAAAGGAAGTATTTTTCTTAATATGGTTATGAAAATCTCTCCCAGTATTCCTGCCTGTAGAGACTTAGAAAAAATGCAATGTGAGAGCAGGAAGAGGCATTCCACCAGGAAGATGGGCGGGGTGAGTCAGTACCTAACCCTCATGCCATTTGCTGCTGATTTCAAGGAGACCTTGAATTGTGGGAAGGCACTGGAGACGGAGGATCATCTTGCAGCACTTCCAAGCTTCAAACGCTGCTGCTGACAGGTGTGCAAAATTTAGAGCAATGTATTACTGCATTTCATCCCTAATTTAGAGCTAGAGCATGTTTCCAAGAATGCGCTGACCGTTGCAGAAACCACCAGTACAACGCTGAGAAAGCTCCTTTCAGTGAAAGCAACCATGTTAGAGAATAGCTCCTGCTATGGGCTTAAAATCAGTGCTGGCTGCCTGCCAAGGGGCAAATATTTTTGGCAGCTTGGGAAAAGGATCCACGAAAGAAACTCTGTTACCACGAGAAAGACCAAGAATTGACTCTGAAAATATAACCTGGTTTATAGAAAATCAATTAAATACAGTCATTGAATCCTTTTAGTGTTTTGCTTTATTTTATTTGCATGGATTACATTAACAGCATTTCAAAGTATAAAAACTTTATTTTTGCTAGTATGAAATACTGAGATTCTTCAGACTTAGTGTATGTTGCACACTATTTTATGCACTTCACATTGTGTAAAACTATTTACAATATTCTCTGGAAGTGAAATAAAGAAAACAGTCCTTTACCTGAGCTTAGACAATTAGGAGTTTGATGATGAATAATAATTACTTATAAGACACAAAAAAGATTACTCAGTATAAGATTAAATTAAAAGAAAGAAATTAGAGGTGATACTTTCAAAGGTACCCAGCCACTCCAGTTTTATCTGATTACAACGGAAGATATGGCAGCTAGATTTTAGCTTGCTAAATTATACTGTAAGATTCTCTCCCTTGCTCCTTTTCCATACCAGAGTAAAAGTGAAAGAGTGGATGGCTTTGCTTGAGCATTTCAAACATTTTCGGCCTCAAAGAAGTGAAACAACCTAGACTGGACAGACTTCCAGTGTGTCTTTACACAGCTGGCATCATTCAGGGAATAGATTTCTGTATTTAGTATGATTGGGATTTGTTTTGGTTGTTGTTTGGTGGTTTTGTTTGTTTGTTTGTTTTTCCCAGAGCTGTATGCTGCATTGCTGTTTTACCCTGGTGAAATTTTTTTGCAGTCTAGAAGAGAAGTATTAGACATTTGCATAAAGCTGAGACATGCAG
This sequence comes from Lanius collurio, assembly GCA_020086605.1. NCBI lineage: Eukaryota > Metazoa > Chordata > Aves > Passeriformes > Laniidae > Lanius > Lanius collurio. The sequence goes on from JACBWW010000026.1 coordinate 2,206,229, forward strand.
ACATTTCTTTCTTTGGAAAGCTGAACTGCACCAGGCCAGTTGTGTAATCTGAAACCATGTTTTTGTTAAAAATTACTGGTTTTAGACGTTTAGCAAGGCTGTCAAACAGGATGTATTACAGATACAGGCTGTATGTAGATAAATACCTGTCTGCTATTCTTGATGGCTATGATACTCCAGTTTAGATAGAATGGATTTCTTAGACCATAGAAAGATTGAGAGTGTTTTGGGAGCATCTTAGGCCAGGCATGTCCCTAGTCTGCTGTTATTGACTAAAAGATTTTGACTTTATTTTTTTCATTCAGATTACATACATTTTTCAGTCTTTCTAATGTCTGGTGTGCGGGGTTTTTGGCCATTTGTAAAAGTCATCAAAAGTTTTTTAAGATATGAGTTTGCTGATAGGAGTCATCTCTACCATCTAGATCTTGTTCATGCAGCTCATGTATGCAATGGTATAGTTTTGTTGCCTTGTGAGGTCTCTATACCATGCAAGTCATACGCTATGTTTATGAAACAACTGTCTATTTTTCTCCCTCCATCCCATTTCTCCCTTTGAATCTTCTGAAACTTCCAGACTCTGCAGCTGGTGTCACTGCAAAAATCTGGGGTGTTTTCTGCGTAGGAAAAGCCTAAGCAGGCCTGGATATGCTGGCATCAGAAGGGACCCACTTTACTCAGCAAAGCAGGAGAGCCTTTGCTTGGGAACTAGTGGGGCTCTCTGGCAGAGCTTTAAACTAGATGTGATGGAGGAAAAGGACAATATCAGGCTTATCCCTGCCAAGCTGTGGGATGAGAAGCAAAGGCTAGAGGGACAGGGTGCTGGCAAGGCCCGTCAGTTGGTGACTCTGAACTGTGCTGGCCACACTGGAGCAGACTTTCAATCTTACAGAGATGAACAAGGCACTCCTGAGGCAAGAGAAGCCAACAGGAAAACACCAGGGAAATATATGAATGGAATTAAGGGGTGTTCCTCTAGGGCAGTTTCAGCTAAGGTAGAGTTAATGTCTTCTCAGCAGCTGTTACAGTGCAGTGTTTTGAATGAGAAAGGTGTTGATAAGACACTAATACTTTGGTTTTTGCGAAGTTGTGTGTATTCTAAGTCAAGGACTTTTTATTTCTTGTCTCATGCTCTGCCAGTGAGGAGGGATGCACAAGAAATTGGGAGGGAGCACAGCCAGGACAGGTGAACACCAAGGTAGTATTCCACACCATAATACATCATGCCCAATAATGAGGTGGGGAATTACCCGGTCTGACATCAGTCAGGAGGTGGTGAGCAGTTGTATTGTGCATCACTTGTTTTTCCCTTTTTCTTATCATACCTGCAGGTATTGATTGACAGCAGACTGTACACAAGCCAGCAGTGGGCCCAGGTAGCCAAGAAGGCCAGTGGCATCCCAGTCTGTATCAGGAGCAGTGTGTCCAGCAGGACTAGGGAAGTCATTCTTCCCCTGAACTCAGCACTGGTGAGGCCACACCTTGAGTGCTGTGTCCAGTTTAAAAAGGACTTTGAGGTGCTGGAGAGTGTCCAGAGAAGGGCAACAAGGCTTGTGGAAGGACTACAAAATGTGTCTTATGAGGAATGGCTGAGGGATCTGGGTTTGTTTAGTCTGGAAAGAGGAGGCTCAGGGGGGGATCTCATTGCCCTCTACAGCTCCCTAAAAGGAGAGTGTAGTGAGGTGGGGGCCGGTCTCCTCTACTGTGCCTGCAGTGAGAGGACCAGAGGAAATGGCCATAAGATGAGACAGGGGAGATTCAGATTAGATATTAGAAAATATTTTTTACTGATAGGGTGGTCAGGCAGTGGAATAGGTTTCCCAGGGAGGTGGTGGAGTCACCATCTCTGGACATGTTCAAGAGGATACTGGATCTGTTGCTGGGTGATGTAGTTTAGTGGTTAAATGGCTGCTGTGGTAATGCTGAAGGGATGTTTGGACTGGATGATCCTGAATGTCTCTTCCAACCTTGAAGATTCTATGATTCAATAATTCATAACCCAGATAATAGACAGCCCTATCAGAGGAAAATGTTACTGGAGCTCTTGGTCACCCACTCAAGTGAGCTATTTGGAGACATCAAGATTAGAGGCAGCCCAGTCTGCAGTGGTCGTGCTTTGGTGTTTGCACTCCTGAGGGATATGGGGCAGGTAAGGACGCTGAAAATTAGGCTCCAAACTTTAGGAAATTTCCAGCTCTTCAGGGAGATAATCCCCTGACAGACTGCCCTGAGGGAAAAGAGAGTGGAACAGACCTGACAGATTTCAGGGAATTCCTCTGTAGAGAACAAGAGCCAGTAATCCCCAGAAGCAAGAAATCCTGCAAGAAAGGCAAGAGACTGGAATGGCTGAACAGGCCTGAATATTGGGAGTTCTGTAAAGTCTTTGACACAGTCCCTTAAAACATCCTTCTCTTTAAATTGGAAAAAGACAGAATTGATGGGTGGATTCATAAATGCATGAGGAAATGGTTAGACAATCACATCCAGAGGGTAGTGGTCAATGGCTCAGAGTCCTGAAGGATGTCAGTGACAAATGGTGTCCCTTGGGGGTCTGCATTCAGACCAGTGTTATTTAATACCCTCATTAATGACATACCTAGAGGAACCAAGTGCTCCTTCAGCAAATTTACTGATGTCACCAAGCTGAGTAGTGCAGTTGTCACACCTGAAGGGCAGGATGCCATCAGAGGGATTGGGACAACCTCAAGAAGTGGGCCAACACAAACCTCATGAGGCTTTACAAGACCCAGTGCAAGGTGCTGCACCGGGATCGGGGCAACCCTTGGCATCAACAAATGCTGGGAGCTGAACAGATGGAGAGCAGCTGTGCCCAGAAGGACTTGGGGGTGCTGGTGGAGGAGAGGCTGGACATGACCCAGCAATGTGCCCTCGCAGCCCAGAGAGCCAATTGCATCCAAAGCAGTGTAGGCAGCAGGGTGAGGGAGGGGATTCGGCCCCTCTGCTCTGCTCTGGTGAAACGCCAGCTGGAGCTCTGTGTCCAGCTCTGAGGCCCTCAATGTAAAGGCACAGACCCATTAGAGTGATTCCAGAGAAGGGCCACCAAGATGATCAGAGGGAAGGAGCACCTCTCCTGTGAGGAAACACTGGGAGAACTGGGATTGCTCAGCCCTGAGAAGAGAAGAATTGTGTCAGAAGTCTGATTCAAGTTTGAAATTTAGGTTAGTCTTTACTACAGCAGGTAAGCTGGAGCCTTGTGAAGAAGGAGGTGAATCTCAGAGGCATTTCTCTTTGTCCCGCTCACTCAGACTGCAGTTTCTAATCTAACTACCACCTGAAATGTTCAGTTGCTTAAAGCAGTCCATTACAGGATGCATTGCACACTGGCTGATATCTAGTCCATAACAGTGTATTCAGCAAATGTTATCACTTTTAATTTTAATTTTACAATTGTTTTCATTGCAATTATTTGTATGAAGCAGTTTAATTATACTGTTGCTGTCTGAAAGTGTGTGTTTTCCCATGTATATACATCCCTGTGTATTTTTGTGTTTCTTTGGACACTTGTAGATTTCCTAGCAGTTTGCCTGTTCCTTTTGTTCACTCTTTCTGCACCATCAGTTGCAAAGACAAATGAGACATTTCAGAGCATTGTTTCTTAGATATCTTAAGTCCTGAAATATGGTGAGACTTTAAGGTGAGCCTGAAATGATTACAGCTCTTAAAACACAAGTTTGATATCTTAAAGAGAATTTTTAAGTATCAGAACTTTTATGCTATCTTGGATAAAGGAGAGAGGAAATTTCTTTCCATTTAAAAAAAATAGCATTTTTAGTGTTTTATCTGTTTAATAGAAGAGGGTTTGTCTCTTTCTCTCTCTCTCTCTTTTTTTTTTTTTTTTTTTTTTTTTTTTTTCCCTTTTTCTGTCCACGGAAAAGTGTACTTGTATGTGAACGATGGTTTCATATAATCTATAGAATTCATCCTTTTATACAGCACTTTATTTGCCTGGAAATTATATTTGTTCCTTGTTAGTGTATTTTAGTACTTTCATACTCCATGTAAATATTTATGCAATTTCTTTCTCAGAGTGAGAGAACATAAGACATAAATAATCCCCTGAAACTGAAAAGAAAGATTTTAGTCTGTTCCTTTGTATTTGGCAATATATTAACTTATGATATTCCACAGAGTGAGTGTGAAGTGAAGATATATTCAGGAGATTATTAATTTCCCAGAGGTGCTCTAGACTCAAGATATCATCAAATTACTATTGCTAGTTTTCTTACTATGAAGATTTCCTGAGTTCCAACATTTTCTGGAGTACTCATGTGGCACAGATATCTGAGGTGATTAAACTTTGTGATCCTGAATGCTGGTCATCACTGGTGTTCTTGGGATTGCAAAACTCAAAAGCAAATGGATGAGCAAAACTGCTGAAAACTTTGTATAGTGCTTGTACAGAGTGTGACATTCTGTGAACAAAATCAATTCTCTTCTGATGTGGTGAATAATTCTACGTGCAATCTTCAGAGATCAGAAATCTTAATTTATCTGAATTGCAGTTCTGTTCTTTGTCAGTTTCATAAGTGTTCATGACAGTTAAAAAAAGAATGAAAAATTTGGGCATGAAGCAGATAACACTTTAACCTGCCAGATCAAGAACTGACTATATACCTCTGCCTCATTCCCACAGATAATGCAGTATTTCTGAATCAAAAGGCTGTGGATTGGATCTAAACAAAATACTTTTACATATATTGATAAATAAATGGGCCTTGTGGGTCTTAGGATAGATTCAGAGAGGCATATTCCTTGTCAGTTAACATGCCCTCAAAATACTGAGTACTGGAGTAGCTTTTGGAAAATAGCTCCCCCTGTAGACAGTGTATCCCCATTTTGTGAAAATTGTTGTATTTCCAGAATAAAGATAAATAAACCTTTGCCATTCCAGAAATGAATGCTGAGGAAGGAAGAGGGGTATCCTGCAATACTGCAGTGCTTTTCTAAAAATAAATAGGTTTCTAGTTTTTCTCAAGTGCAGATCAGTTAAAAGTATGTCTAAAGGATGGCAACATTTCTAGAGAATGATAAAGTTCAGCACTGGACACGTTAGTAGGTAACAGGAGCTTGAGTATGGATAGTCAAATTAACAGATATTTTGTATCATGCTCAGCTACTACTTTGGTGAGAGGAAGTCTGTGTTTCTAGTAAGACACTCGACTGAAATTTGGGACACAGCATCTGCTCTTACTGATGCCAGGAATGACCTCAATCATATTTTTCAGGTCACATTTTGGCAAAAGGCTTCAGCACAGATTTATGTTTCACTGAGTGCAAGATGTGTTTCATGGAACACAGAGAAAAATTCCACTGCTACTTCACATTTAAAAAACTGAGGAAGAATACCAGCGCTTTTGGATCCCTCTCTTTCTACATCGTGCACTTGCATCGTCAGCTTTCCAAAACAAGTATTTTTCTCCTGTAGAAACACACCCTCTTTGTGATGCATTTCTGCCAGGTGCATTGGTTCAGGCTATCAACTCTCATCACCAGCTCTCTAGCAGTCGTGACTTCTCCCTGAGATTTCTTGGCACACACAGGGCAGCTCTTTGAAAAGAGATCTGCAAATAGTACAACTACAGGAAAGTCTGTCATGCTCTTCTTTCTAGTGTTTGGTCTGTGATTACATGAGTGAACCAGTCTTACTTTTGTTTGTTGCATTTATGATTTTTTCCCCTTATATTTGGATGAGGATCTTTTTTTATTTGTTTGTTTAAGGTACACATTATACTTGGACAACTGAGATTTCAGCAGAGTTAAATACTTGCTGGTTTTGGACATTTAGCCAGAATATTTTGTAGCTCAAAAGCTACATATAGTTTTCTCCTTAAAAGAAATACAAATTTATTTGTCAGTCAACCAAAAAAAACCCAAGCCCCTCAAAAGTCAGAAATGCCAGAATTTTATTTTCACTGTTTAAGCTGCCAAACCCTTTTCCAAGTCAGTAATACTGCATTTTCAGTCTCACTAACTTTCTATTTCACCATTTAAAAAAATATAATTCATACAGAAAAGGTATTTACGAGCAGCATAATGTTGCACAATTATGTTTTGAAAAGTTGGGAAAGCTGAATGCAGCATGTAGGACACCAACATATAAACAGTCCTTGTTTAGTTATGCCCAGATTTAGGAACTGCTCTTCATGTGGATATCCATTTCCATTCTTACTTGTACCGTTAGCTTTGAAATGGGAAATTAAACTAAGTGATAGACTTCTAGAAGGTGTGGGGAACAAAAAGGATGCTCTTGGCTTTTTTCATTCATTCTGTCTGTCCTGAGCCAGACCCTTCGTCTCATTCCCCACCTTTGCAGGAATTGCTTTGAGGATTGCTTATAATAGACGGGGTCCGTAATGTTCTTGCTTCTCACTTACAAAGTTGCTATGTAAGATCTGAGCTTAGTCATCTGCTCTCAAGTTTTCCACCAGCCTTAGCATTCCAGATGGAGATCTATACATAGGCCTGGTTGGCTATCACCACAGCATTTTTGGTATTGACAACTAAAATCCATCCTTAGGCAATAGGTACTGAAAGCCTTTAATTATGTCTGTGTTTTACTCCATATTTTGTTTTAGTCTTAACAAGGCATTGCTACTGCACATTTTCAGTTAAGTTTTTTGGTTTAGATCAGGCAACTACATCAGATCTTTCCCATTTGTCTCAATACACTCTCTGCTGTTGGGGTTTGCTTTTTTAAAAATTATTTTGTCAGTTGATCTTGCTAGTAGCTTATTCCCTTTCACAATTTTTGGCTTTCTTACAGCTAACACTGATGTACAAACATATAAGCACACTACCTTTCTTAAATTTGAGGGAATAAATTTTACTTTCTTCAAACATGTACTATATTTTGCATAATTTGTTGTTCTTTGTGAAGTTTCCAAGCCTTTATGTGAAGTACCATATGCAAATTTCAGGCCCCTTAGCTATTTATCTTCATCTGGTTGGTTCCCATCTACTCTGTTCAGCAGTTTCTCCATATCACAGTGGCTGATCATGGAGATGCAAACATGTACTCAAGTGCACAAGCTTGAATGGTGTACATCACAGACAGACTGGAGGTGGATCTGCTCCAGTTCAAAAAGTTTTATCAATAGTAATGAATCCTTTTCAGTTATCTAAAGAATCATATCTGTACATATTTTCCCGATTAGTAACTAACTTGACAGGTACCATTGCAAATTATTTTCACCCCAAATATTTTCAGACCCTCAAAACTGAATACTTATAATTAACTTCAATGTTTTACTGTCTTTATTATTTATAGAAATGGTTATTCCAAATAATAAAAAAAGAATTCAATCCTATTTCACTGAGAGGTTGTACATAGAGAGCAATAAGAATGAAACACAGAGGAGGACAAATGTGAGGGCTTGATGAGCAGTTCTAAAAGTAAGAGACACAGTTGTCCCCCTGCCTTTACCTAGGATGGCATCTTCCTTTCCCCTCTGAGGTTTTCTAGTCTCCCATACTTGTGTGAATATTCCGTAAACTATTTGGGTCCAAATGCATCAGGTTAGCTAAATGAATGCAAAGAGTAGCTTAAAAGGACCCAGTTTGATTCATTTGGAAATGAAATGTTAGGAAGCTCAGATGGAAAATTTGAAGGGATGCTAATGTTCAGTGCGAGATCAGCCAGGAGAACTTGAGCATGCTGACTTCCCCTTCAGCAGGGGTTGGTCTTGGACCCTACCTGCAATTTCTCTTCTAAAAAAAACTTACATAATCCAAGCAGTCACTTTCTCAATTTCCAAAATTCTCTGAAATTAAAATCAAAAAAAGAGGAATTTAAAAACTGATTTAGATAAAAAATAGTGCACTGGTTTTCTTACTGCTTAATGAAATTAATAAGCTAGATCCTGAAGCTTTATGTGCCAAACACTGAGTACTTGATAATGACTTATTTTTGTTTCTTTTCTGGTTTCTACATTGCAGTAGTTCTGTGAGGTATTTTTTTTAGGACATTGTTGTCCCATGTAAAAATATTACTACAATTTTATATTTTTTTAAAAATATGAGATGAAGTTTTATCTAGCAACTGGTGTTTACGATATGCTAACACAAAAATCAAGTCAAAAGAAAAAATTATATGAAACTCTCCTGCTTATCAAAGTAGTTTTAAATCTGTGCTCCTTTTGTAGAAAAGGTGAAAACACAAAGCAACTGATTGCATAACAATTTGACATCTCAGTCTCCAGTTCTTTTGATACAGGTATAAATAATAGAATATCAATGGTGGTTCCATCAGTGTGAGATTTCTCTTTCCTTTAGTGTGTAGGAGGACATATTGTTAATTGTATGAGTCAGAATGCAGTGTTTGATTTTCTAGGGCTGTGCGCATGTGGATGTGGGGATCCTGTATGCTTTCTGGCTGGAATGCTGAAAGAAGATGAAAATACCCATCTTGGTGTTATTAAATTTAATGTGATATTTCCTGTTGATCTGGTGGAATCAGGACTGGAACTCTGTGTTAGCAATAATCTATGATACATCAGTTGATGAAACAATCCTACACTGCAGCTATAAGTGCTTTCTAAAAGAGAAATAATATGACAAACATCAAAGGGTAAGCTGACACTGGTAAACAATCATCAACTATTTAAACTAATTATGTGAAAAAATGCAATACCTTATCAGTTTCAAAACGGAAATGCAAGAAAATTAATTCTTTCAAATTGCATTCACTTGAAATTGAATTTTGAGCAGTATGTTTTCTATTCAAAATTAATCTTTGTGGAGGCTAGTTGCTTTTACAGCTAGTGGGTTTTTTATATCAAGCTGACTTAGTACTACAGAGGTTAGCCACAGGTCCTCTACTTCTCGTGTAGAGTGCGGGTAAGTACTATTTTTCTTGGGTTTGTAACTATTCAGCCTTGTGCAACCTTAATGTATGCAAGCTATTCTTAAACAGGAAGACACAGCACACAGGTTTTTACTTCAGAAAGAGTTCACAGCATGCAACTCCAGTCCTGCAAAGGTGTTTTATACGTCATTAGTTTTGAATTCAGGGGCACTGTGTGCTTGCCTGAGCAGGTGCACACCTGATATGAAGCTTGATCCTGCTGTGACTTTCATGTGAGCAGCGCAGAGTTGTAAGGCTCTCTTTAAGCTCTAAATCATAAAACCGTAGAATCATAGAACAGTTTGGGCTAGAAAGGCCTTTAAAAATTATTTAGTCCTGTGGAAAATGGGGTTGTATTTGTTAAAGCGTTCGAGGGTTATGCTCACCAGCAGGCCCGGAGGGAAAGGCCCAGCTGCGGCCGCACAGCCGGCAGTGGGCTGAGGGCTGAGAGGCAGCGGCCAGCCAGAGTCGGGTGAGTGACAGCTGGCGGTGAGACTCTGATTGGCTGGAGGAGCACGTGGACAGCATGTGGGCAGCAAGCTGATTGGCTGGCAGGACGCGTGGACAGCCGCGCTGCAGCTGGGCCAGCCAATGGGTGCCGTTCTGCTGCTGAGGTCGGTCAGACTTGGCTTTGGTTTCGGTTGGCAGTGGGGGTGTGAAGAGAGGGCGATTTTTGGCAATGAACGGATCTTCTTTGGGCACACAACGGGGTCTGCCGGCTTTGTTCCCCATTGGTACGTAGTCCAACCACCCTACAACGGGCAGGGACAACTTCAACTAGACCAAGTTGTTCAGAGCCTCATCCGACCTGATCTGGAATCCTTGCAGGGATGGGGCTTCCACCATCCCTCGAGGCAACCTGTGCCAGTGATTCACCACCCTCTTTGTAGAACAAGGTCTTCCTACAACTAATCGAAATTGACCCTCCTTCAGTTGAAAACCAGTACCCCTTTTCCTGTTGCAGCAGGCCCTGCTGAAAAGTCTGTCTTCATCTTTCTTATCGTCCCCCTTAAAAATAAGTAAGGGCTCCTTGTAAAAGTAAGTATTTTCAGGTCTCCATACCTGGAGTGTGTAACAGATATCCTCATTTCAATCAAATTCCCTGTATCTGTCTTAGTGCAGCCATGTATCTAGTGAAATATACAGTAGCCAAGTACGGTAAAGAGGTTTCATTCTACTGTGCTTCTATTACACGTAGGACTGCAGCACAAAATGTTATGCACTTGAAATTTTAAGTCTTCAACACTGTGTGATGCCAAATATTAGTTTGCTTGATCAGATATGTAAAATAAAATATAAGAATAGATAAACAAGAGTTGGCTTACATGAGAAAAAAATAATGTATTAGCATATATCTTCTTTCCTACAGCAGAAAATATGCCTTAATGTAAATACCCTGCTGCTAAATTTCTAAAATATCTTTGGTTTTAATTCTATCCCTCTATGATATAAAATGACAACATTATTTTAATGAAGATATTTTATATGTATATATACTTTATATATGCATACATTCTTTACATATATATATGAAATATATTTTATTTAAAAATATATTGTTAAATGCTCTGGTTTTTTATTCATGGTTTTGGTGTTCCTATCCAACAGATAGTTTGGAGTAACAGTTCATGATGATATTATTGCCATACACTAATAAATCAAACTGTGACAGGCAACTGCTGTCTTCTAGTGCTATTGCTGTTTGCTCTCTGCAGCTTGTAGGAAGTGGACAAAAGGTCATTCTGGAAAGTATAAAACCCAACATCTACCCTTTCAAAATGTTTTGGGACAGATTATGGAGATGTTCAGCTCTTCCTTACCGCTTGCTGTCTGTGGAGCTGAACCACTTTGCATCAGTGAGCTGATGTGTGCAAAGGGTAGCTCTGTGATGGAGCCATGCCTCCAGCGGTAGTCAGGGCATGACCCTCAAAGGAAAGGGAGCCTGTGTCTGCTTGACATCCAGCGTAACTGCATCACAGCTGTGGAACTTGGTACACGCAGGGATGGGAATGCAATACTAGAGCAAAGACAATCTGCAAGGGTAAGGGACAGCCAGGGAAAAGAAGTGGTTTCCGAAAAGTATAGTAAGCCCTTTGGCAATGGTGAGTAGTGATGAGCTCAGTTCAGCTCTGGTCTGGTCATATGAGGAGCCAGAGAGAGATAATGGTACTTTTTAGAAGATATTTATGCTAATATTGCCTTCACAGTTAACAAGCTAAATCTGCCAACAACGAAGACTTTTAAATATTTACTACTTTATTTCTAAGGCAATAATTTCTGACAAGCTAGGAAGTAGCATTAAAGCACTATGGAAAAAGGTTTATAATCCTCTTATATTTATCACTTGTATTTCTGGGGTCAAAGATGATGTCATTTTTCAATGGTTGGCAGCAGCCATATGCTCTGCAATTACAAACAGTTCTAACAGAAACCTTAATTCATAAAAAATCCAGATTTTTTTTTTTGCAAGGGATTTCTCTATGTGATCTTTCAGAATACCATTGTGTCCATCATAAAATAAATTGTCAATGGTAATCCTTTTAGCCTTGTTAATCGTTAAAGAGCTGCATAGGGCTATTGTTACTGTCCCCATTTTTTTTTTCAAACACCATGAGGGGGTGCTCTTAAGGGATGCATGGGCCCAATATTTTATTTATCTCAAGGATGTTTTCTTTATAATATTTATTTTTCTCTGTTAAAAAAGAATGACAGCAATAAGAAAACTATCTCATTGTAAAACATTAGTAAGATATTCTTGTTCTTTACAGGTTGTGTGTCAGTGAAGTAGACAAACATAACTTCATTTGCAAAATCTCTGTTCAGCATAGCACCTAAGCATTTATCTAAGACACTTTGCAGTCAGTGCTTAAATTTAAACATGTGCCCTATTGTTCGTTGAATCAGGTTCATGATACACATACACAAGTACATTTATTTAATGAATAATCTTTTTTTAATGTGTTTTCCATTTCTCTAGCTCACTAAGTCTCCTTCATTTTGGTTCTCTCTATTAAACACTTGTACTTTTCCCACTCTTTCAGGAAGGTTGGACCCTTGTGGCTTCGTAATTGCAAAAAATTTGGTTTCTGTCTCAGCAGATTTTTGAGCATTTGCAATGTTAGCTGCCAGATTTTCAGTCTTTTCATTTTAACTTGCATCCAGTAAAAGCTGGCTTTATAGATAAATTGGGTATAAAGATGATCCTAAAGCAAAAGATAAATCATGTAATTATAAATGATATAATTAAAAACATCACAATTCTTTGCATGACTTTGTACTCAATAGGCAAAGTGCTGAAAGATAAATAGTAATTTGTTTTGGAATTAAAAATCTTGATTTCAAATGAAAATAAATTACATCCATGAATATAATTTTCTATCAGGTTGTCAATACTTTATCAGCCATGGGAATATGCATTTCATCTATATGATATTATTTGTACAGAAATTCTCATTATATACAAATCCTTAGAGGCTCTCCTAGAAGCAGTGGTCAGCAGACTTCATAGGGGTGTATGACCCAGGTCTCCTTTCTAATCTTGTGCATGGGAGGTGGGGTGGGTGGTAGAGCTGTGAGCACCACTGCCGTATGGGTTGTAGAATCAGGACAGAATTGCAGTATATGACTGTAAACAGAAGGAGCTGTACATTGCCTGGTATGGACCGTGGTCTCTCCAGATCCATCCAACCAGGGCATCCTGATGTGGAGAGGGAGAGAGGGCAGCCCCAACACTGCTGTTCAAAGGCACTAGTCTCCATCAGGACTTCAGGGAAGTGGGCAAGAAAGAGGCCAGGTGCCTGCACTGGAGCTGGCCAGAGAGATGAATAGCCAATAGCCTAGCTAATGGAGCCCCCTGAGGATGCTGCTGTGTGCCTGGTGCAGTACACTCTGCAGTTCTTCTCTTTTGCTGCTTCTCCCACTGCTGTCCATACACCCCACAAAGTCTTTCAAATAAACAACATCCTTCACTTCCTGTACAACTTCAAAAGGTTGTATTTCCCATTTCTGTTGCAAAAATGTAGGGGTCTTTAAGAAACTGGGTTGTTACTATACACCCAGTAAAATATTAACCTTGAGTTTAACTCATGTTTGAATAAACTAATGTTATATGCCTAGTAGCCTTCCACTAACATTTCTGTGTGTTTGTGAGGAAGTTATTTTATTTCAAAGTTTTCAGGTAATCTCGGCCTGACTGTAAGAAGATGCAAAAATCAAGAAAAATATTGGCTTGTGTAATTTTGCTGTAAACGCTAGTACTACACGGAGAAAGCATGATATTCATATATTAATTTTTAAAAAAATATAAATTATAATTGCTTTACAAAAAAAACCCAACAAAACACTTTATTTCCAGAAAAAAGAACATAGGATCTCGATTTCCAGATTGGGATACTACAAAAAAAATTCTTATTATTAATTGATATTGAAAAAGTGCCATTTCACTTTAGGAGGTAAATATTTATTACTGAAAAGTGTAAAAGCATCTTGAAACGTCACTGTATCAGTTTGTGATGTACATGTATAAATAAAAAAAAAATTATGTTACACAAAGAAAAACATTAACAATAATGAAGATTATATGTTATCAGATATTTATTGAGAATGTGTTAGAATCATAGAGTCACAGACTCATAGAATGGTTTGGGTTGGAAAGAACCTTAAAGATCATCTAGTTCCAGCCCCTCTGCTGTGGCTAGGGACACCTTTTACTAGACCAGCTTGTTCAGAGCTCCAGGCAGCCTGGCCTTAAACATCTCCAGGGATGGAGCATCTGCATAGTCTCTGGGCAACCTGTTCCAGTGCCTCACCACCCTCATCCTATAGACTTTTTTGTAAAGACATTTGATCTAAACCTACTTCTCTTTGAAGCCATTCCCCTTGTCCTGTCTCTACATGCTCTTGTGAAGAGTCTATCTCCATCTTTCTTGGCTCCCTTCAAGTACTGGAAGGCTGCAATTAGATCACCCCAAAGCCTTCTCTTCTCAAGGCTGAGCAATCCCAGTTCTCCCAGTGTTTCCTCACAGGAGAGGTGCTCCTTCCCTCTGATCATCTTGGTGGCCCTTCTCTGGAATCACTCTAATGGGTCCGTGCCTTTACATTGAGGGCCTCAGAGCTGGACACAGAGCTCCAGCTGGCGTTTCACCAGAGCAGAGCAGAGGGGCCGAATCCCCTCCCTCACCCTGCTGCCTACACTGCTTTGGATGCAATTGGCTCTCTGGGCTGCAAGGGCACATTGCTGGGTCATGTCCAGCCTCTCCTCCACCAGCACCCCCAAGTCCTTCTGGGCACAGCTGCTCTCCATCTGTTCAGCTCCCAGCATTTGTTGATGCCAAGGGTTGCCCCGATCCCGGTGCAGCACCTTGCACTGGGTCTTGTAAAGCCTCATGAGGTTTGTGTTGGCCCACTTCTTGAGGTTGTCCCAATCCCTCTGATGGCATCCTGCCCTTCAGGTGTGACAACTGCACTACTCAGCTTGGTGACATCAGTAAATTTGCTGAAGGAGCACTTGGTTCCTCTAGGTATGTCATTAATGAGGGTATTAAATAACACTGGTCTGAATGCAGACCCCCGAGGGACACCATTTGTCACTGACATCCTTCAGGACTCTGAGCCATTGACCACTACCCTCTGATGTGATTGTCTAACCATTTCCTCATGCATTTATGAATCCACCCATCAATTCTGTCTTTTTCCAATTTAAAGAGAAGGATGTTTTAAGGGACTGTGTCAAAGACTTTACAGAAGCCCAGATCAATGACATTTGTAGCCCTTCTCTAGTCCACTGATGTAGTCACCCCATCATAGATGGCCACTGGGGTTGTCAGGCAGTACTTGACAAGCTTGGTGAAGCAGTGATGGCTGCTTCAAATTGCCTCCCTGTCCTCCCTGTTTGTTAGCATAACCTCTGGGAGGATATGTTCCATGAATTTCCCAGGCAAAGAGGGAAGAATTGCAACATGTCGGTAGTTCCCAGGGTCCTCCTTTCTATTCTTTTTAGAGATGGGTACAATGTTTCCCTTTTTCCAATCCCCAGTGACTTTGCCTGGCTGCCAAGACTTTTCCAATGTCATGGAGAGTTACTTAACGGCTCCCTCAGCCAGTTTGCTCAGGAACCTGGCATCATCTACTCAGGTTCCATGGACTTACATACATTCAGGTTCTTTGGGTGGACAGGAGCTTACTCTTTTCCTGTAGTAGGAGGGACTTTGCTCCCTCACTCCTCATCCTGCTGTCCATCCGCTTGAGAGATGTGAGAAAAGAGATTGCCATTGAAGACTGAGGCAAAAATATTGTTGAATACCAAAGCCGCCTTCTCATCCATAGTTACCAGTTTTCCAGCATTGTTTATCAGGAGGGTACAACTTCTTTGACCTTCCTCTTCTGGTTGGAAGCCTGTAAAAGACCTTTCTCATTCTTCATATTGTTAGGCTGAGTTCAGTTTGAAACACTCTTCTTCTGATGAATCTATAAACTTCTGAAACATTTAGAAGAGGAATGATGGCAAATGGGTTGTGATTTCTTTGAAGCACTCTCTAATACATTTCCTTGAAGTATTTCTACAGTTACAATAGAGCCATGCTTATTAAAAGTCAACTGTAGTGTCTTGTTACATAGAATGTACACTGAGAAAAATCCCTATTGCTATTTTTTTTGGTCAAGTACAGATTGGTAAA
Source organism: Lanius collurio (assembly GCA_020086605.1). Taxonomy (NCBI): domain Eukaryota; kingdom Metazoa; phylum Chordata; class Aves; order Passeriformes; family Laniidae; genus Lanius; species Lanius collurio. Next base: position 2,221,766 of record JACBWW010000026.1, read on the forward strand.
CCTGTACTTCAGCACAGTATTTTAATAGCAATGTAGATAAGATGTTTGTCATTCTTGCAATTTTATTTATCACTTCTTTCAAATATTTTGCAAAATAAGAGATGTGATTTTTGCAGATAGACACTTAACTTATGTCCTTAGGTCTAAAACCACCATAAAATTAGAATAGGGAATTTAATGTAATTGTAAATAAATTCAACTGTTTGATGAACAGGCAGGATTGTGTGATTTAAATTAAGAAGCATCTCTGGAATCTGTAAAAATCGCACTGCATCAGTATGCAGTGTAAAGAAACTCAACTCCTCATTCATCATACTTAATTACAAGGAATTACTGTTTTTCTCAATATGTTGGAAGACCTTGTACTGAAATGTGACTTGGCTCTCACTTCAGTCATCTATCCCTTTGTATTCTGGAGCCCTCTCTTTAACTCTAGACGCTTGAAAGTTGAATTTTCCGAAAGAAAATGAACAGTGTTGGTTCCCTGAATCATTGGAGAGGTTCTTCACAGCTGGGATTTGACAGAATTTTTTACTTTGTCCTGGTGGTAAATGTTCAGTCTGAATATTTCCATTTCTGTCTGACACTTTTGAGTCTTGAAGAAAGGACCAGCAGTTGTATAACTTTGTTGTGTGGATTAAGTTTTATGATAGTGTTGGTAAGAGAAGTGATTTGCAATCCAATAGTTGGTCAGAGCTTTCTTCCTCTTTCAGGAAAGATTAAGCCCTTCAGGAAGTAACTAAACGAAGTACATAACCTGGAAAAAGAGCTACAGAATTTTATCTGTCCTTTAGACTACAGTATAGAGGATCCACCTTCATGGAACAAAAAAAAATTAAACAAACTGAAGTACTGAACTTTTTAGTTACTAATAAGTAGGCTGAATTGTTTCATATATTTTTAATGCTAGTCTTACAGATTTGTCTCAACAATGTATTGTAAGAATATGGTGCAAAAGCAAAATGAAAGCTTAAGATATACCATTTTTCAGAAATTAAATAAAAACAGAGCAGACATACAGGGACAAGAAATATATGAAAATATTTAAAATTCCTTTTTGCATTTGTTAGCACAAATAGAAGGGTTTTCTCTTACTATTATGCATCAAGAATGGCCAAATATTAGAGGAATAATCTAGTCATGTTTTCTGTATTTTAGGAGAATGATTTCTTAACTTACTGTGTCTTAATTATTTTCTAAACTATGAAGTGACATTACTTAATATTTGTTATTTTTAAAGGTGCAAAGATTTTAACTGCTTCAGCTGAGTGGAAAAGCTTTTGCTGTTCTTTTGCTAAAAAAATCTCTTTGTGGAGAATTGTAATTCAGTTTTTGTGCAATAAGTAGAATTCTGCGTGTGATCCTTGCTGACTTTTAGATTTCAACTGTATTATTAAAATTTAAATTTGTATATTGTCTAGGGCTGTCATTAAGCAAAAAGACTTCATGCTGCACCGAGGGAGACAGGTATCTTGTAGAGAGGGTTGGTCAGCTTCAACTTCTACAAGCAATGAATTCGTTCATTCTCAATATACTTCAGTTTAAAACTCCTAGTGGACCCCTAAGTTAAGAAAATAAGCTCCAAACTTCTGAATTAAAAAAAAAGAAAATTGTGGATTCAACTTTAATTACTGAATGCAGAATACTCATTCTTATCCTTCTATGCAAAAAGGGTATATTAATTGTGAAAAAACACTTTGTTTTTGCTTATATCCATAGGTTTCTGAACTCATTGTTTCTCTTCAGTAGAGAAAAAGTTCCAAAAATTCTTGAAAAAAGTTGGGTTTTTTTAATTTACTCTCTAAACCTAGAACTTAAAAACCACACAAGGCCATGAAACATGACTGTACTGTAGTCCAAAGGATAAGACTCAAGATTCTGTGACAACAAAGGAAGAATAACTTTTAAAAATTTTGTCAATTTTTTATGACAGGGTAACATCAAAGCTGTTGCATAAGCTCAAGCTAAGCTCTTAGGGTTATTTTTCTCTCTTTTGCTCAAAATAAGTTTCTGGCTGGACTTATGCTCCGCAGTATGTGCTACAGAAAAGAAAGAGAGTATAGCTTTTAAAGAATACTGTATTTCTCTCTTTTCCCACTGATCTTTTAGATAATCAGGCTTACCAAAAGCTCTTAAAGGCTTTCTCAAATATCTGTCTGACAAACTGATGGGAACAATTCTCATTGTTAATAAAATTTTGTATGAGAGCTCTGAAGCTTAAAGATTTTTATATCTGTTTTATTACAGGTGAAAACTGAGTTAAAAATCTGTAAGGGGATTTCAGCAGGATTCTAGAACAGCCTTTCCAAATTAGGAAAATATTACTCTATTTTTGTGGATTTATCAGTTGTATTTTAGACAATTTTTTGTATCTTTGGATCTTTGGGTTTAATTATAACATAAAAGTAAAAACATCTTAATGAGAAAACCATCTAATTAAGGAGATGACATAAAAACTAATACTTAAGAATACTTTAGAATCAAATTGAATCTGAAAATGTAGATGCAATCTATCGACATATTAGAAAATTAGATGAGTTAAACTTGTTACTGACTTTCAGAGTAGATGGTGATTCTACACTCTCCAGATAGTCACAAGAATACAACAATCAGGGCTGAAAATACGCTTCTACATACACAGCAAAACAGTAAAGGAATTAATCAATTAAAAGAACATTCGTCATTGCATTTAGTTTAATTTATTGTCTAAACATGAGCAGAACTTTTGTGTCTGGCTTGCTGAAATTATTGGTTATGTAAGGTCTGTGATGCTTTTTGCCTGCTCCAAGTACAAGTGAGAAGTTGACCCATCTATTCTTTGCTATGTAGTCCACAGGATAATTGAGTAAATTGCATGTACAGAAAAAGCTAAGAAATGCTGATGGGTGTGTATCAGCCCTGGTCCTTATTTGACTTATTTCACCTCTTCTGTGTCTGGAACAAGCCCAGCAAAGTTGCTGTGCCACAGGCAGCTCACACACAGAGCAAGACAATGTCTCAGGGAGCAAATAAGCATTGGAGGGAAAGAAGAGGTTGTGGCTGTAAAACTGCAATGTCAGAGAGGTACTGACATCTTTCAGGCCCATATGGACAACCAGTGAACACTCATGCTGCTGCAGGCAAAATTCTACCCAAGAATTTTTTGGTAGGATCACAGGGAAATTTTGAGTGGGGGAGAAATGAGATAGATTGGGCTTCATGGGTAGGTGATCTTAAAGTCAGGGAGGAAAGCAACCTACTTTATGTTCTCCAATACCATTCAGTCTGCTTTACTCAATGGATGGAGATGTCTATTCCCAACTTTAGTACCAGAAAGTTGGTGGCAGTTTTGTTAGTTTGTTTATTTTGTAGAAATCAGTGACCTGGCCCAGGATTACTGCTGGAACTGAGAGATAACATCAGTTTTCAAAACCCATTTTGCATGCTGTTTCAAATATCTGTCTGTAAAGCAAAGATATGTGAATGACAAATTCTCTGTGACAGCAGCAGTGAATCAAAACTGTAAGTGGGGTTGACATGAAAGGAATAATGGAGTTTGAATCTGACTGGGCATAAGCCAGAAGCTTTGTGACCCAAAAATTGGTGCAAATATTGTCTTTGATTTCTTCAATGTTGAATGTCATAACTTCAGTGCTGCATTTTCTCTGTTCTCTCATTCACAGGAAACTGTTAAATCTCTATGATGTCAGCATGAAATCATAGGTTAGCTTAGATGCTCTTGTGTATGAAACAACTGGGGAGCTTGCAATAAGCTGTATACCCAGTAATTTTCATGTTTTTTCTGTGTGCTGTGAACCAGTCTCTTTAAGACCCTTTTTGTGTACCGTTCTTTACATTCAATCCCACTTCCCCCTAGCATGATAAAAAAAAAGCAATACAAAACTCCCATCTTCTGATAACGCACCTTTGTTTTTTGTGGGAGATTTTTTTGTTTTGTAAGTTTTAAAGAAACCCAGGTCAAAATCTCTCATCATTTTAGCAGAAAGAGGTAATAATTAGGCAATAAGAAAAAAATAAGAAATTTTTGTACAAAAGAAGTTTTTATTTGATGAAGTCTTTATTTGATGACTCTTGGGCTTGGATTGTAACCTTGATTCATGCAATAGGAAGTATTACATGAGGAAGCACAAAACTTCACTCTAAAGCACTCATGGTTTAGAAAGTACGTGGGTCTTTTTTCCCAGTTTATTGGTGTCTGTCAGCTGAACAGAATGTGAAAGGAGGTACAGGAAAGTGGAAGTGAGCTCTTTCTTATATTCCCAGGGCTGGAACTGGTCCACCTTTCTTTATCTCCTGCTGTGACATCCACTACAGACAACTTAGGCACAGATACTTTTCTGAAGTGTTTCTCATGTGTCCTGAAACTGCTAGATATCAAGAATCTCCTATCATTCAGGGTAGTCTATCAATTTTTACTGTTGTAGCTTCTCATTGCAACAGCTTCTCTCTTATAGGCTGGATGCTTTCAGAAGACCCATGAATGATATTTCACCATTGTAGGAAATAAAAGATAATGATGGTACAGGATGAGAGATCTTTGCAGTCCAAGGCAGCTCCTGAAACCTGGGGTTTATTTGCATAGGTCATGGGTGCAGGAGCTCTGCTTAAGCTGCCAGCCACAGCTTCAAGTGTGCCCTCAGAGAGCAAGAGGGAGAGAGGGAGAGAGAGAGAGAGAGAGCTAGATCTAGCTCTAGCTAGATAGATAGAGCGAGATTGAGAGCTAGAGAGAGCTAAAATGTGGTTACAAGATATTCTGTCTCTTTCTAAACTGGATATGGTAATAGTACAACATCCAATCAGTAGAAGAAAAAAAGTCCTTATAGAATTTACATACAGCCTATCAAAACTACCACATTTCCATGCTGTGTTACATTTTAACTCCTAAAAACTACTTTCTAAACTAATTTTGTAGTAGTTTAGAAAGCTGGCAGGGTTTCTCTGACCCTTGGACTTTTCTGTTTGCTGAAGCATCCTCTTCTTTGCTAAAGACATTGTTCAATCAAGAGGGATTCTCCTTCAGCTGGCTAGCCCATTGGTTTTTGGTTGTACAGTAACTAACAACTTGGTATCCTGTATCTCAAAGCTAGCTTTCATTTCTATTTTGCTTACAGGTTTCATATTTTCAGAATCATTTGCCAAGCAGTCATATTTATAAGGCTTCCCTATCTCATCCTCCCCAAAAACAATATTCAAAGTAAGTAAGCTCTTTTTCAAAAAGACTCATTATATTTAATGTATTTTTATTTAATCCCATATTTTGTTAACAGTCCTTTAGTGGGAAAGAGGAAGAATGGAATAAATAATAAAATTATGCTTTCCTCAGAACAAGTATCTTCATTTATATTGGATCAAAGACAAATGTCCTGATAGTAGTATAGCCTTGAAGACTTATAAAGAAAATGTTTCTGCATTTATCAGAATAAATTATTTCCTGAAAGCTTGACAGAGACGTCTTCAATCCTTTGGGTCTATAGTCCACACAGAATCAGAAATGTTTAGCTGAAGGTTGTACAAATTCCAGAATATACAAAGTTGCAGGATCTTTTAAAACTGTGATGAACAACGCTGAGTTCTTTTTGACTGGGACTCTTTAAACATATTTTGGCTTGGTATCTAGAACACTTTTATCTCAGTCAAGTCAAGTTCTTTGGATGGCGAAGTATAAGCGATTTAAAATGTGACAATTTCAGAAACATGGTGAAAGCCTGCTCCTATTAGTTAAGTGTAGTCTACATATAAAACAAACAATTACAAGAATTAGGAGTTTTGCTAGGTTGTCCTTTCATGCAAAAATGTGCTCGTATTAAATTTAAAGGAAGCTTTGACTAAGTTGCGCTTAAAAATATTAATAATAATAGTGTGTAAGATAATACTGAAGAAATGTTTCAACCAAACATTCTTCCTGATTGCTCCATTTTAGTTGTTTACCAGAGAAAGGATATTCTGGAGTAGGTTCCCTGGCTCAAATAATGGTACAAAAGTGGTTTTGGTTGTATGATGGAATGTGATGAATTTAGGAGTGGAGAGATATGTCTATCTCTGCCTGTCAATAAACTGCTCTGTTCACTATCTTTACAACTCTGTAATGTCCCTGAGTCCTACCTTTGTACATTGCTGTAATCATAACAGCAAGCTACTGCAAGGACTAGAAACACAATTTGACACTTTTTGTTTTTTAAATTAAAGAGATGCTTAAAGAGAAAATCACACAATTTATGATACATTAAAACAGTTTTGGATAAGGAGGTTAATTATGGAAATGTTTGGATAAATTTCAGTCTTTTCAAGAGCTTCACTTTCTATCATTACTCTGCAGAAGCCTAATTATAAAATATCAAGACCTTCAGTTCAATCTTTTCCAAGTCTAGAAATAATCATGTAATTTCCTAAATAGTGGTTTGGGGTTTTTTTTGTCTAGGTTTAGTTTTGCAAGTAAAGAAAGGTAATCTAAACACTGGTGGGAGACAATGAACTTTTACTAACCTCCACAGGACCGCTTGACTATGAGTAGTGAAATTTATAAAAGAACTTCTCTTTATTGATCAAATGCAAGTGGACAACCAAAAAACCAGAATTTGTGAACGTGCTGGCCATGGGGGTCCTGGAATGAGTACCTAATTTAAACCTAAATTAAAAATATAATATGAAAGACAGAACAGCATCTTATTCTTTGTCTAGTTAAACTTCATTTGCATGTTTGAGGGACATTTCAGTAGTCAAGGTCAAGAGCAAAACAATAGACAATTGGTACTTGTGAAACTGAGACGAGTGCTTAAAAAGAGGTTACAGAATGTTCACAGGTAAGAAACATGAAGACAGTAATTCTTTCAAAAGAAGAAGTATATGATGAAAAATACATATTTCATGTTCTCAGAAGACAAAAACCATTATAATAGAGTAACTGAAAAGGAGTCATGTGAAAGGAAAAATTAATGCCTTAAAACTGATGTAAGCCAAATTGTTACCCTAGAAATACAAATCAAAGCTGTTTAATATTACTTAATAATACAGGAGAAGTTTCCCCTAGGATTTACATAA
>JACBWW010000026.1:2229114-2250631 GCA_020086605.1 Lanius collurio
AAGAGGACTAGTAAAAATCAGCTTACTCAACATCCTCTTACATGAAATTGCCAGGTTTCCAGCCATACACCAAAATAAAATAAGTTTCACTGTTTAAACATGTGCTTATACATAGACAGATCTGAATTATTAAATGTAGCATCATTAAAATCTCTCTAGATGGGTAATTAACAGCATGAAGTAAATTAAGCAGAGACATGCTGTATCTAATTTGAGTTACTGTACACTAATTCCTTATTGCACACCTCTGGAAACTGGCATGATGGAATGTGGAAATAATTTTTCTTAATAAGAAAAATTAGTGGCAATGTCCCAGAAGGTCATTTGAAGCTCATGCCATGAAATTACTGCAGATGTTTGACACATTAGCATGCATTTGGATACTCTCATTGCTTTGTATAAACAGTATCTGTAAACTTCTGAGTGAAAACTTATCATTCCTCTTCTTCTGAACTGTTATTCTATAAAATGCAATATCTATAATGCATTTTAATTACATGATATATCTTTTGTTAGTCTACTATATCTCGACTAGTCCAACGTGTGACAGCATCAGCAGAAGGCTTCAGTGTAAGCCTTCGGGATGTGTGCTACAGATGCATAGAGATATGACACACTGTTCTACAGAATGAATAGCTACCAGGCCAAATGCAGGACAGGAAGTGTAGCAGTATGAGGATGAAAATCAGTGGTGCTGTCAGCAAGATGTCACAAATTTCTGCAGAGGAAAGATAGAATTTCTTCATAATTCACATTCTGCTTCTGTGGGTGGCTGGGAAGGACAATCCACTTTGGACTCTTTCCCCTGTGTAGTCAGAGGAGTTTGTATTTACTTCTGCCAGTGTACAGTCTTGCAACAATAGTTCTGGTTATTATGTAGCTTGTACACTGCTTAATTTCTGCGGTGAGTTTGCCTCTTTATGATTTGGAATATCTTAAACCATTTACAAATAGCCTAAGTATTCCTCGGCTGAGCTGCTCCACTTAAGCCAGTGGCAGCTGTTAGCTACTCACCAGAAGCAGAAGTAGAGAGAGAAATATTTGCTCTGACCCCATCTATGATCTTAGAGTCATTTATTCCCTCTGTCCAGAGAGACAGAGCACCGACCTGGGTGAGAATCGGCCAGGGCAAGAGAGCGAGGCTTTGTGTCCTGTTGGTTTTGTGACAGAGAGAGGGAAATGGGATACCGGGGGCGTAGCTGGGATGAACAACCAACCAGATCAGAGCCCGGGCTGCTTGAACATTAGACAGACTGACTATCTCAGAGTCATATGGCCAGAAGGTGGGGGGGAGGTGGCCCAGGGGGGTCCACCACAACACCTTCTGTGTGGCAACAGCAAAATGAGACACATAAGTAGAATTGTCTAACAGTTTTTGCTTTTGGAGCAGTGTGATAGCACCCATAAGTGGAAGAGTTGTATAAGTTCTTTTTTCTCTGGTAAAGAGAAGAAAGAAGTATTTTACATGCAGATAACTGAGGCAAAACTGTAGTATGGACTGAGCACTTTCAGAGTTAGCACAAGGTCAATCAAATCAAGTCAGTTACAGGGCTATGGTACAGATTTGACCCTACCTGGATACTTCAAACAAAAGTGTGAACATACTTTGTCTGCTGCTAGGATTTTTGAGTGAAATAAGTAACACTGTGGGCTTTTTTAATCTAGTGATAGAGAAACAATAGCTTTTAGTCAGTCCAGAGGAAGCCTTAGTATTTTCTTAGTGTTTCCCTTTACAAATTCTCTCTCAGAAGAATTTGCTTTTGAAATGTTTACTGCAAAAGTGATTTTCAAGCAAATGCAAGAAGTGGTCATTAAAATGGAAAAAAAAAAAGAAAAAAGAGCACAAAGAGGCATCATTCCCAGTTCTAGGAGGTTTTACTAGGAACCTATGTCTAAATGTTACTTCCCATAAGTAAAAGCCATGACACCTCTCTGTCCTGTTAACAAGGGTATCTCAGTCTCTAATTATTCTGAGTGAGCAGCACTGATCTGTTTAATATTTAAGCATTATTATTAGAAAATGTAATTAAGGAAAAAGTATTTTAATAATGAATTAAGCTAAGGCAACTCTAAACTGGGGTGAGAATCAGAGATTTTCACTCAAATGTGGCAGAAATAGTAACAATATTGACTCTTCTCTTGAGATCTTCTCATGGTTATTTTGTCTGTCTGCCTTTTATTACTATTGCTTACCAGTTTTATTAGAACAGTGTCAATAAACCTCCTTTGTGGATCAGAACTCTGTACTGCTAGACCATGTATAAAAGCATTAGAAATCATAAAATTGTGTGATGTGTATAACAAAATTTACATTTTTCTGTGGGTGGAACATGCTGCAAAAATAACCGCTCTGAAGAACTTAGATGTACACAACAAGCTAACATGCTTGTATGCAGCACTAAAAGCTATTCAGCAGTGCTCCTAGATTATATAAGAGCTTAAAATTTCTTGGTGTAACTTTCTCTCACCTTGCACTTAGCATCCAGGGATTCAAACAAATAGTGTCTGTGAAGAAGGAAGCAAACTTTGCCTTCAAGTTTTTCCTTAAAATATTTTGAGTCAAGACTCAAGCCCCCCTTTCATCTGAAGGAATGATTTGAATTAAGTTTCTTTCTTTCTTTTTTCTTAAGCAGAAGGGTGTCACTCTGGGCTCGAGACATTAAAACTTGCTAGCTGAGCCCACTCTTTCCCACTTTTCTGGAGTGAAGATGCCATTACAAAGCCTATTTTCCATTGATCTGATTTCACAGGCTAACTGCAACTCCCTAAGAGCAGTTCATAAAACAGCAGGTAAAAAATGATTTCAAATGGTTATTATTTAACTTCTAGCTTGATAAAACTACATGGCATAATTATGCCATGTGTTCTTTTTTTTGCAGGAAACTGGCAAAATTGCCTGGTTAACCAAATAACATGTGATTTTCAGCTTCCAGCTACTCAAGGAATTAAGGCTGCAGGAATTAAGGACAATATTGGGAAGAACTTTGCAGTAAAATTAAATTAAAATTCCAAAACATTGTGCCTCTGACAGCTAAGATCATGGCGCAAAGATAAGAGTGCAGCATAAGGAAGTGCATAATATAATTTTTAATTAAAAGTAATTTGTAAAATCAGATGTAGGCAGTTAGGCCAACATATGAAATAGACAGAGGACATGAGGCAAACATAGGTAGGCATCTCTGCTCAAAAACAATAGAAACATGTTTTTGTAATGTGAAAGAAATTAGAGCCTGTGGGTATAATTGTGCTCTCAGTCACACGAGGAGTAGAATGCACATATATCTTAATTAACTGCGCAACGTTGTGAAGATCATAATCAGGAACTATAAATCCACTGGACAGGTTAGGGCAAACAACTGATGAACCAGGAACAACTCTTCAGGAAAGGACTTAGAGAAGTGAAGATACTCACAGCTGTCAATTAATGGGATTCAATGGCCTTTGCAGCAGTGAGAGGTGGTGATCTAGGTGTATTCATCCTTGAAAAGCAGCATAGTTGTTTTTTGTTTGTCTGCTTTTCCTTAATAGGTAGTGCTGAGAGCTGTGTTTCATCTGTCATATTTTGAAAACTCATGTAATTTGTTTCCCACTCTGGTTTTATTTCCTATCTGGCTTCACTTTTCATAATCATGTGTTTCTGCTTTTCCCAACTTGAAAGAGGACTCTGTTCATCAAACTCCAAAATTTTCTCAGGACTCATTCTAAAATATTTAACTTTATTAATGAACAAATGTATGAAGGTTGTATGAGAAGATGATTCAGATTTCTTACTGGTCATGTCAGAAACATTATGTACTTATGCCACAGTTTCCAGAGGTTTCTGAGATGTCTTAAATGTACTGTTACGTGAGAAATTACCTCCTTAACATCTTTCAAATGAAATAATCAAAAAGTAAATTCTTTGCCTAGAAAGTTAGAAACTGGTAGCAAATGTCTTTGGATAAAATCTTGTCTGGTTGCAAGGACTAAAGGATGTACTTGACCAATTATCTTCTGGAAGACATTTTTTCCTTATGTTGCATCTTGAATTAATTTGGTTTATGGGCTCAAAGGCAACTCCATGATGAATGCCATAGTGCCAGAGGTGGTGGTGACTTCAGGAAATACATTCTTCACCTCAGCTAAAGCATCAATTCATCTGTATAGCTCAGCATTTTAAAAACACTATGTTCATTTGGTACAAAAGCCAAATATTCTTGTGAAATTAATATTTGCCTCTATAAAAATTATATCAATACAAATATTTGGAGTTTTCAGAATGCTCTTCTGTCAAAACATATTTGGATCCTTATTCAGCAATAGTTTAATATTAACCATACCATAGTAAAAATGCTAGAAAAAGATGTTGGGTTATTTCTCCCTTTATTTGGCAAATTTTATGAAGTGAAGTGAAGCCACTTATCTACATTTTCCATTAATATCTTTTTGATAGAAACTCATAGAAACATTGTCATCTGAATGCCTGATATTTTGATTTGGAGATATTGTCATGGTATCTTATGTGAGCTGTAGTTTGAGCCCTGCTGTTCTGCTGGTTCTATTGGTGACTTAATTTCCCTAGTTAGATCACATTTTTCTTGAAATGTCTAGTTTTACTTCTAGCATTTTAAGCTAAGTCTGTATTCCAGGGAGTGGTCAGTAGATAAGAAAAAGTAATTTATGTTATTAAAGCTGCAGTATTTGGTGACTGCACCCGCATTTCCAGATTTCCATTTCCAGTTTTAGAATTTTAGGTTTGGGTCTTTTCTGCTCATTTATATCTCTTGACTATATTTCTTTGTAATTTCCACAGCAAGTGGATTTATTTTTAAAAATCTGTTTAGTTATAAAATATTTTGTTACCACAAAACAGTTTCAACCAAAAATTGGTGTCGGCTCTGTGACTTTATTCTCACATGTAAAATGAATGTTTGCTTTTACTGTGGCACAGTATTTCTCTAACCTATCTTCAAAAGCAGGAGTGAAATTAAACCAAGAGTTCACATCAACCACTTGAGTTATCAGACTCTGACATGATTTCAATTTTACACAATTTTTCCTGAGTATGTTGAAAAAGATAAGCGAAGTGGGCAAGGGAGTAAGAATTTTCAGGACTGAATTTGCAGCTAATGTGGTTGTCAGAGCCAAAGACACACACATTCCCAGAAGTATTTCTATCTTGTATTTTTCCCTGAGAAGTATCATCTTTCTAAAATCACCTTTTTCAAGGTAATCAAGTATTCCCCAGCGTGTGGCTGATGGTGGTCTCAGGGTTACATACTTTCTGGCATACCTCCATCCGACTTTGATGCAGGGCAGAAACTGTAATTTGGAGACAGTAGGGTAAACCCTGAGACAATGGAATAACTTTTAACTGACCTAAATCAAGCATAAACAATAGAGCAGTTTGAAAGGTTTGGTCTATGAAAAATGTCACAGTCTATGGAAGACTGCTTCCTCTGTTTGATCTGTCACTATACTTTTCAAAACATGACACTCCTTGACATAATATACTTTGATGATAAACTAGATTAACTTTCCCAGTACAAATGAAAGGCCACCTGTTGCCAGAATGCCCATATTCCTTGTTGGCTGTCTTGTAGCTGTCATCACTTCAATGCAATCTGCACCCAACATGCTGGAATATAATGAATATGTCAGGAGTTGGAGGTCAGCCATCAAAGTACATGAAAACTTGGCTTGCATACAGTGTCAGCATGGAGGCCTCGCCTATCATCTTGTGCAAAGGATTTCTGCACCACTTGATTTGTTTGCAGAGGGCTTGTTTCTGTTGGATGGAACACATTTACTGAGAGGCTTTTTGACAGCCCATTCAAACATTTTCAATTTGGAAAATGGTGCTTCCTGTTTCAAGCTGTATAACTGATGGATGTTGTGAAATGCCACTGTAGCTGATCATGCTTTTTGTTTATTGTTATTATTTTAGCATGGAAAGAGTCATGATGAGCTTTGAAGTTTTTGATGAGAGAAAATAACATAAGAGGAATACAGTGTATCTATCAAATCCTGTCCCTTATGTATGGCTAGCAGAATCTTACTTTAGGTTTATTCACCCTTGCTGGACATAATAGGTCTCTTGGGTGGTTTTGTAATTTGTCTGGATTAAAGAATTCAGATTCTCACCTATGGTGAATCTAGTGGTTTAAAATACCACGGACATTTCTAAGAATTTTTCTAAATGATTCTTAAGCTTCTCATGAGCTCTTGCCTTCATTGTGTGATCTCTTGGATCCTCTATTAAAATATTTTTCAAGTGACCTTAAGCATGTAAGAAAAGATCAAATTCTCTTTTATGCATCTTCTCCACATCCTTCCCTATCATGCTAAAAAATTTACACATGCCTTCATTTCTTGGCATCAGCTTTCTTCTTCCTCTTCTGCACAAATACACTTTCTAAAGCTTCACACATATTTCTGAAATTTTTATGTCAAATTATCTTTCTCCACATACACAAATTAAGACATTTGGGATAAGCCGCAATGATACATTTAACCCTGGCTCAGCCTAGGGAGCCTCACCTTCTTGGAAAGAGAAGTTTCAAAATATTCTGGATAGGAAAATGTTAGGTGAATGTAATTTCTCCAATTTAAGAAATAAATTTATATATCTTACTTTTCACATGCCAGCTTGTCAAGGCCGTCAGTAAAAGAACCACAGAATAGAAAGGTGTAATTGTGGTTTGGTTTCTTTGCAACCCCACCATCATCTCTGCATGTCTCTTTTTACGTGTCAGGCCCTTTGCAATTAGCTCTAACTCCTCAATCAGACTCAATAACCACTGTGAGGATAGCCAAGGAAGGGCTATGTAGGTATGATAAACTTATCCAAGCCCTTTTTTTTAATACACCAAGTGAAAAGGAAAAAGAAGCAGCTTAGATGTCCCCACATTATTAGCAAACAGATGAAGCTGGACATTTAGACAAGAATGAAAAAATGACATTAACTTTTGAGCAAACAAGAGAAGCATATTTTAGTCTACCTACCTTTTCCCATGATATTGCCTTAACTCAATTTTTTAACTTGCTGGTCTGGATGATCTAATTTGGCTTGTGAACCTTCATCTAAAATATGGTATATTCACAAAAACTCAGGCATCCTGATGTCTGAAGGTAGCAAGCATCCACTGAGTCACAAATGTTTCTGCTCCCCTTCTTGAATGTGATGCAAATGGAGATGTGTCACCAGAGGTGATTGAGATGCCTACTGCCCTTTCAATGCATGTTATTTTGGAGATGTAAATTTTATAAGGGATAAGGAATTTTAATCTGTATTTTTTACCTGCTCTGTATTTTGTAAAATATATTTTAAAATTGTGGGATATATCTTAGTTAATTTCATGACACAGATTTATCCCTAAACTAAAACCCTGAAAATATGCTAAAGCTGAAGACAACTTAAAATGAACTGCTCCCTGAAGAGAAAGAGGAAACACCCATAACCTACAGAGTAAAATTTGTGCTGGCTTATAACTTTTAGATATCTTCAGGGTATATACTTCGTATCTGACTGTAATTGAGAACATCGACAAAAAGTAAAACCTTACAGCGAGTGAATGGACAATGTTCAAATAAGTTATTTTTTCCCAGTTACTTTACAGGAGTGTAAAGGCTGTAACATTTGCATGGTTGCTCTGAAGATCTTATTTCATGTAAGTGGAGGTTTACGTATGGGAATAAAGAAAAGAAAGCCTATGTTGTGAATCAAAAAGAGCATGCTAGAAGCAGAACTAAAGCACAGAGGCACTCCAATGACCCTGACCCTATCATCTCCCCAGATCCCCAATGGAGATAAATTTAAGTAAAATTTTCAATACAGGAGATGTAACCATAGGCTAAGACAGAATTTCTTATGAAAAACCTATAACAATATATCTCAGTACAAACAAAGGTCTTAAGAGCACTAACATGTTATGAGGTAACTTACAGACCACTTATATGCCTTTACTGTTATACTGGCAAACAGATATAAACAGGTTGAAAGTGGTAACCATTGGCAAGCCCTTATTCACATAGGATTTGGGTGGCTAAATTTAGATTTGAGATGGGATTTTCCATAAACCTTTGTCAGTAAGTAACTTTGAGATGAGCTCAGGAGCCTCACTAAAGACTGCAACTCCTTTTAGTATTAGAATATTACAGAGATAACAGAGATCATCTTAGAGAAAGATTTTTTTTTTTTTTTTTGAACTCTGACCCTCTCCACTATCTTTTATTATGATAAACACCAGTCAAAAATCAATAGAAATACTTTTGTAGAAGCTGATATTTTCATGTGTCTAATGAATTCCTGGGGGCGGGGAGGGGGAAGAGGCAATCCCTACTAAACATTTAATACAACAAAACTGTGTTGTTTATCCTTTTTTCCATCAATTCAGTATGTATTTGAAAATGTCAGTTTCTGAAAAAGCATTTCTGTTCATTCGCAGTGCATGTGGGAAACAGTATTCTTCATATTACTCCAGTGTCTTTCTTCAAAGATATTTGAGGTGTTCTATGAACATCCATTATTTAACTCCATCAACCCTTTGAAAGGTAAGTGCATCTTGATGATTCAGGATAAAGCAGGGAAAACCTGGAGCACCAGGACTTCATCAAGAGACAGGGATCAGCTGCCCTAGGAAATATGTCCTTGCCATTCTTGCATTGCACTGGCACTGTACACCATTTATGTGTCTGTCGTGGCCTTACTGCAATGTCCTAAGGACATGTTTGTTTTCCCTGAGTAAATCTTAAATATATTGGGGTGAAGTAAGTAATGAAATATATTGCATTCAGCTAGATCAAGATTTTATGTCTTGCAAATGCACTAATGAGGTACATTTCCCTACCATACAAAATTTGATAGCAGTCTAGATTGTTAGAAATATTCATACTTGTAAATCGTTTGTTTACCAAAAATGCTAAAAAGATTTCTACCTCTAACACTAGCCTGTACAGAACTTTTCAGTAAAGCTGAGCAAAATTTGTGTGTAGATAGAGGTAAAGGATTGAAATGTATTTTAATTAAATGGTAATTTCAATTAGCTCAGAAAAAATGCCCATATGTAACAAGAATATTGTCTCCATCCTACCCTGTATTGTACATTGGACAATGAGTACCAGATGCTTCAGGGAAAGCAAAAGAAATCCCCAAAAGCATTTCTGTTCATCCACAATGCATACAGGAAACAGTAATTTTTAAAAATTACATACAAAGTAAAATATATTAATACAGCTCCCGTAAAACAAGTATAGTACCTTGAAATTATATTGGAATTAGGATCCATTTAACAAGTGTTTAATTTATTATATAGTTCATCTCTTGTTATGTAAAAGCATTTAATAATTTGGTATATACACAGTAACTTCTTTATGAAAATCTATATTAAAATTTATTTGGGGATCTTAACCTAAAGCATTACAGAGGAAAGATTGTTGTTGATTCCTCATTGGAGCCTAGGCCTCGTTAATTAATTGCTTAATTTAAATTCATTATTTATGGAATTAGTTAGCCAAAAAGCAGAAGCAATACAATATGTGTGGGTTGCTACAGAACATGCTTTCAATGCCAAATAAATGAATTTTTCGCTGACCCTTGTTTAAGTTTCTTTAGGAGGGTCTGTCTTGCACTGTTCAAGAGTTTTTCTTTATTAATTTTTCTTGGAGAAAATAAACAAAACTTTGCAAAAATTACTGTTTCTATTAATGGTTGCAATTCAGGGAATACAGACCAAACTATATCCCCATTACAACTTGCAGAAAGGGAAAAAAAAATAATTACAAAGTTAAACAGACAACAGAAATTGCTGTGTATAATTAATTTAAAATTACTAGAGTCAAGTAAAATTCAGGATTGGGAGAAATTCTACCTAACAAAATAAATGCATATGTTTATTTTTATTTATATATATAGACAAACATTTATGCACACATATATATCAAAACAGATTTTTGTGCAAAAATATCCTGGTGGTTCTAAGTATATAAATATTAGGCAGCATTTCCACTTTTTTTGATGAATAATTTAATGCAAAGATACTCGTAGGATTTCCTGTCTCAGAATGAGAGAATATTCTAAATTTTTTCTTAGTTTTTGGATGCTGACTTATGGACAAATGTACATACAAGTCTAGAAGCTGTTTTGGTGGTTTAGCTCTCCTCTTTCCACTGCTTATATGTTTCTTTATTTAGTATTTGGATAAATGGCATGCAGATTTTATTAGGATTCTAAGCATGAATAGGGTTTACTGTTGAACTGTAATAACACCTGTATCTCCTCTTTTCTTCTCCAACCTCATTAAAAGACCTCTCCTCTTTACCTTCTTCTCCAAAGATCACGACATATGTGTCCAATTACTGTTCCCTGCCTTAAAACTCGAATTTACTGCTAAATACTTAACTCTGGCTGGATGGGAAAGATCAATACAGTATCTGACCGAAGGCTGAAGCATGCTGTGACTCACCTTTACAGATGAAAAAATTTGAAACAAATGTATCTTTTTTCTAGTAGAAAGCTATTGAGAAATCTTCTGAAACTTTCTGTGCGTCTGCTGGTAGGATTTTCTCAATTCATGTAAGGTCTGAAAAGTTGTGAAATGTTCACTTCAGAGAGAAAAAATAGTTCCTGTGTAGATTGTGACTCCAAGGAACCTGAAGTAGAGAGCTTAAGACTGCTCCTGGACTTGTGCAGGTGGAAAGGCAAAACTTACTTGATGAGATACTCATTTGATTTCAATGCTGGCTACTTAGTGCAGCTGTATCTGCACATAGGTAGCAGTTTCTCATATTTTTTTTTTCTTTTTAGGAGGTGATAGCCTACATCAATGTCTATATGGCTCCATTTAGAGAGGTCAAGGTCAAGCTCCTTTTTTGACACCAAACCTATGTATAAGTGCTGTGTTCAGTCACTAAATCTTTTATTCTCTGCTTCTCATGCTTCTGACATTTATCCCCCTGTTTGGGGATAGTCTCTGGAAAATCACACCTGCATGAGTGTGTGAAATCCCATGCTGCTGTCCTGAATTTGATGTTTTGGAACAGGGCTGCCCCTAATGTCAAAGGATGGTCTGACCCCCTAGGCTGAGCTAAGCCATCTCTATCTCTTACAGATAAGGAGATGTTTGCATGGAAGAACAGTCAGTTCGCAGAAATGACCCAGAAATATCCTCTTTCTAGGTGGTAATTTTAATTTTTTTCTCCACTTGACCCTATTATCTCAGCTACATACCAACTACTATTCTGATGCTACACTTTTATGTGAGTGGCAACTATGAGGCAGAGGTGAGACCAAGGACTGTGGCAAGAAAGGTAGCTTATGTACAGAGCACAAACTTAAAAAGTGCTACAGACGTCATGACTATGGCTTCATTCTTAATTAGACATCTTCCTTCTCCCAATTCCCCTGAAAGGATCCTCTCTATAACTGGAGGTCACACTGAAATTAGATTATATTAATTTGCAAAGACACTTACATGGGTGAAATGAAAGTCAGGAAATTATGCGACTGAGGTTCTTCTTGACAATATTATTTAGCTCATGCTGCACCCTATCTGTCTTGTGATAAAGACTGGAAAGTGTTGTCCATGCACTGAAAATACAGTTCCCAGTCTGTGCAGGATGGCTAAATTAATGCTCCTATAAGGACTAAAGCTGCTACACTCATAATGTTTTCTTATTTTACTTTACTTTTAAATTAATTTTACATTTTCACTATAGACACTTCCATGCCTGTATGTGTACTAGGCTATTTGCATAGAGGTGGTCAGATAAACACACACCTTCATGTGGGTGTACTTGCAAATAAGCATATATTCACTGAATGGACCCTAACTAACTATATTGGTAGCAAATGATATGAACTATTGTCTTATTAAAAAAAAAATCAGCCTTTGGTTATGGAATCTCTTCTTAATATGGCAATTATGTGGAAATATGGCAGGTAGTGCTAACTGAGACAAACATTTTGCTAGTACAAATTATTTTCTTGGTGTATGTTTTGTATTTCAGGTAAAAGGAGGATTTAATGTAAAGTTTTTCAAGAAAATGATCAGTTATGCAAAGCAAGCAAACAAAATTTGACACAGATAATAATGAACATGAATTTGCAAAACTGGAAGCACTGAAAATTGGATTTGACCCCTCAAAATTTCATTTTATTAAAAAAACAGAAAAGAAGAGAAACAGCCTTTACCCATTTGATTCCTTGCTAGCTGCAGTTCACAGGTTTTTCACAAAGTCTCTAGACAGTCACCAGTAAAATAACCTTTAAATCCAAAAATATACATTTGTCATTCTAGAAATATGTATCAGTGGTGAATATAATTGGTGTCTGTAAGTTTATTAAAAGGCTTGATTTTCTATTTGCAGAATTTTCTAGTGATTTTGTCCAATTAATAAAATTCTGACTTCAAATTTTCTAAAGTAAGAGAAAAAGCCGAGGTTACTTTTCTAACACTGTCAAGATCGAAGCACCTTTCCTGCAAGATAGGCTTGTGAATAATACACGTGCATTCACCATGTGCCCATGTCATGTAGTTCCTTGTAGAAAATAAATGTGTTATGTAATACATATATTAAGGTTGGATAAAAGATCTGAAATGGTTTTCACAGACTTAGAGAATCATTTTCCCACAATGTTTCTGAAATAAATCTGGTTTCTTCTCCAAATACTAAGTAGATCAGTAATTTTATATCCAGATATAATATGGGTATACCTTTCAATGTGGATGGGTTGATGAAATATAAGTTTTAATCAAACCTGGTTTTGGGCCCTTAATTTTTTTCTTATCTGTGTATACATATAACTTGCAGTACAGACTACTTATTTCTCCATAGATAATAAATAAAACAACTATCTTAATATCTTAGCTTTTTTTATAGAAAATATATTCTTTGGTCTCTATATAGCAAATTTTATTTCTACATGAAGTTAAGAGGCCAGAATCTCTGTGATTGTGTCATTCCTTTATTTTCTCATGTTGCTTTGTTTATGATAATGTCATTTGCTATTATGTTGAGAGCCATGTCTGCTTTTTTCTTGTAGTCCATTTCTACTTTAAAGTAATGCTGCAGGAAAAACAGCAAGCATAAATCAGTACATCAAAATAAGCCCCACCATTCTACAGTTTACAAATAGCTGTTGATGAGTTTGCCATGCTTACTGAACTGAATAAATATAAAAGCTTTTTGTGTGCATTCCTATTTTCAGTCCCAATACAGTGCGTTAACCTCAGAATATCAAATTGAATCAGGGTTTCTGAGGAGAGCTGGCTCCAAAGCAGTTAGAATGACACTATTCATTACACTATCTAGATTCAGGTTTCAGACAACCATAACCAGTGCTTTCACAACCTCTCACCTAAAGTCACATAACGTACAGCCCCCCAAATAAGTGACTGAATTTCCCTGCAAGTGCTTCTGAACCTCTCGAAATGTGGAGCCTGTGGAGGCCCTGAAAACTGAGACTAAAATTGTTATGAAGAGACTTTACTGGATGAAATTTTTCCTTGCCAGGCACAAATAAACAGCTCTCAATAGGGTGCTCACCACACAGTGTGTCAGCACATATTATGCAGTCTGGTGCTGAGTGGATGTGTCAGCTGCCCATTAGACCACACTAAAATAGAATTGCTGGGAGCCTGAAGCATGAAGCATGATATTAGATAAAGTGATGAAATTTCACTCGATTAAAGAGCCAGGTCAAGGACAGTTACCTCAGGAAATTCCTTTTTTCCTAGAATATTCTCACAAGTTTGATAAATTTATCCTCCTTTTCCGCTTATTTTCGATTATCATTCAAATTATATGAATGGCTGCATTTACACATGCTGGCTTACGACATATTGGGGATGACAGGGATAGTAGATTTTTATTATGTAAAAAAGGGGAGGAGGCAGAAAAGAATTGACTGCTCCACATTAGAGACTATAGGAAATGTTAGATTGATTTTTTAGAGTTGTTTGTGTTTTCTTCATCTGAGGTGAGAGCAGCTGGGATTTTTTGTTAGGCTCACTGAATGCTAGCATAGACCAGCACCTGAGGGAATAGAAAATTGCTCCCTTTATCCATGGGAAATGCATGCTGTTGGCAAAAGGATCTGCATCTGTTTTGCTTCTTGACTGGAGTGCTGAGGCCTCAACTAGTCAGATAAAGCTGTGGATTTGATTTAGTGTCTGTATCAGCTCCTCAGAGTGCTCCGCAAGAAGAAATTAGTGTGCATGGCTATATCTGCTGCGTTTTATTGCAGTTTATAGTTTGGCAAGAGCCATCTCTCTCTGCCTCCCTCAATTTAATTTCAATTAGGATCACAAGTTGCTTTGAAATCTAAGAGGAATCTGAAAGGTTAATTATCACTGAGTACGCCATCCTTGGAGCCAGTCCCTGACCCTTATCCTGTGAAGCTTTGGTACAATTTCTAAGCAGCATCTGACATCTTGCAAATTGCTTTAATGCTTATTAATTAGAACAAGCAAACCTCTTCTTTTTAAGTGTGCCTCCTCTTCATGCTATGCCAGGTGTAAAGCAGAGTTTGCAGTTAATCCAAACACAGTCATCCTTTCACACACAGTTGTGCCACTCACCTGTGTAAATGTATCATAGTGAACTGCATCAAAAATCCTAGGAACTGTGCCTCTTAACTATTTGGATGTATTGGTGTTCGATTCTGGGCCAGCCAGAGATTGGTGGTTACAAGACAGATGCCAGAGAACAACATTTACTCCCGGATAAATATGATCACCTTCTGATACAGTGTTTTCTAAAATCAATAAATTAACTCCTGCATATATACTTCTTAATATGTGCAAAGCTTGTAATGGAATTATACTGGCATGATCAGAGGGACTCATGCCCCTTTGATATTACTGATGCAGCTGAAAAAAAAATCTTATTCATCTTGAAAACAAGAAGAATGTTGCAGGGCTGTAGTTATTGCTGGAGATACCTGTCTGATGAATGGGTTCATGAAAAATGCCCAGATCAACATAATATAGAGGTTATCATAAAATATGAAACCTTAATATAAGTCTAGAGAAAATTACCTTTTGGATGACAAATAGCATGACATTCACTCCCTAATAGGAGTAATCTAGGAGTCTCAATAGACACAGTCATCCTACCCAAGCACACATTTAGAAGCTCAAATTATAGTGCATGTAATATTTTGTGTATAACATATTGTTAATAAAAATACAAGATATAATATGGAGAAGAGATGCACAACAGAAGTAAGGTCAGGCAATTGTAGAGGCATACTGATGAAATCTAATAATTGTTCTCTATTTCGGCTTTTTCTGTTTTGTGAGGGTTTTTTTTACTCTCATTGTGTAGGTAACAGTTTATTTTCTGCTTCTTTGAAAGTAATCTCCTGGAAAAAAGTCACAACATCCATTTTTATTTAGTTAGGTTTTTTTATTTATTTTTAATGGTGAATTCTGAGGCTAACCTCAAGAAAAATTCCTCATAGAAAATACACACACGTACACAAGTCCTGTATGAAGATGATGAATTTTTTACTTTTCATCTGTATGAGGTTAGGATTAGAGTAACATAATCCTTAGACAGACAAAAGATAGTACTGTTTGAAAGGGGTGGATCTTAAAAAATCCCTTAGATGTGCTCATTGAACCAGCATTGGAAATCTTGTCTGTCACCTAATGCAGGCAGAAGCACCTGAGTGAGGCAGAGGATTCTTGCTGTGTTTTGCACCACTCAGGAAGCCTGCAGCAAAGCTTTCTGTCTCTTGCTTTTTTGTTTTGTTTTGTTTAGCATTGTTCTTCAAACCAAATCAAACCAAACCAAAATCCTTGAATCCTTTGCTTAAATTATTTTAACATAATAATGATCTTTATGAAGCAGACAAAATGGATTTTTACTGCTGGTTGACTGCACAAGGACATGCCTGTTTATTAAGAAGGCTGTAGAAGGAAGTCTGATATGACACTTCCTTCCTAATCCATTGCTGGAGGAGTGATCAACAGTTTCTGCCAACTCATACAGCAAAAACTATGTACGTCACTGTCCTCTCTCAGCCTAGATCACATCCCTGTACCACAGCCAGGGTGTGAGCACCCTGAACTGGTAAAGAGGTGTGGTCATACTTTTTTTTTTTTTTTTTATAATTTTGTGGTTTTTAGTGTCTATGCAAGTGGGTAAAGGGTAAAGGGATTGAGGGACTCTTCCTTGATTCTTGCACAGGATAGCCCTTTCCCGTTTGTCTGTCTATAAAGAAAACAGTATGGGAAATCATAGAATCACAGAATCATGGAGTCATAGAATTATAAAGGTGAGAAAAGACCTCAAAGACCTCCACGTCTGACTTTGACTGAACACCACTATGCCAACTAAGCATGATCACTGAGTACCACATCTAATCGTTTCTCGAACACCTGCCTGAGCAACTTGTTTTGATACTTAACAACCCTTTCAGTGACAAAATTCTTCCTGATGTCCAACCTGAAACTCCTCTGGTACAGCTTGAGACCACTACCTCTTGTCTTGTTGATAGTTATTTGTAAGAAGTGTCTGACCCCCACCTCACTCTACCTTCATTTCAGGTGCTTGTAGAGAGCAACAAGGTCTCCTCCAAGCCTCCTTTTCTCCAGGTTAAACACCCCCTCAATCAATCCTTATAGGACTTGTGCTCCAGACCTTTCAGCAGCTCTATTCCCTTCTCTGAACATACTCCACCATCTCACTCAATGTCTTTCTTGTAGTGACAGGCCAGAACTGAACACAGTACTTGACATTAGTCCAGTAACAGCCCTGGTCCTGCTGGCCACAGGCCAGGATGCCATTGGTCTTCTTGGCCACCTGGATACATGCTGGCTCATGTTCAGCGTCCCCAGGTCTTTTTCTACTTGACCCCCTTCTATCTACTCTGTCCCCAGCCTGTAGTGCTGCATGAGATATTTTTTTCACCAAAGTGCAGGCCCTGGCACTTTATCTTGTTAAATTTCATACCACTGGCCTTGGCTCATTGATCCATATGGTCTAGGTCCCTCTGCAGGGCCTTCTTACCCCCCAGCAGATCAGCATTCCTACACAACTTACAGTCGTCTACAAACATTCTGAGAAAACTCTCTATCCCCTCATCCAGGTCACTAATAATGACTTTAAACAGCCACCCACAATTCTGAGCTTTGGCAAAACTCTCTAGTGACTGGCCACCAACTTGATGTAATTCCACTCAGCAACACTGCCTGGTCCCAGCCATCCAGTCAGTTTTTAACCCAGCAAAGAGAGCACCTGTCCAAGTTGGGGCCTATCTGGCCTGCCAGCTTTTCCAGGAGTATGCTGTGGGAGAAAATATCAAAATATTGAAGACTTTATTAACGTACTTTACATCATACCCATCACTCCCCTCATCCACTAGGAAGGTCACCTGGTCATAAAAGGAGATCAAATTGGCAAGGCAGGACCTGCCTTTCCTAAACCCCTGCTGGCTGGACACGATCCCCTGGTTGTTGTTTACACACTCTCCGTGTGATCACTCTCAAAAGGCTCTGTTCCATAAACTTTCCTGGCACCAAGGTCAGACTGACAGGCCTGTAGTTCACTGGATCCTCCTTCTGACCCTTCCTGTAGATGGGCATTATATTTTCCAATCTCCAGTTGTCTGGGTCCTCACCAGATAACCAGGAATGGTGATAAATGATGGATAGTGACTTGGTGATCTCTGCCAGCTCCCTCAGTACTCTTAGGTGAACCCCATCTGGCCTCATAGATTTTTGCATGTCTAAGTGGCACAGCAAGTCACTAATTACTTCCTCCTGGATTACAGGGGATCTAATATGGGACCTGTACCAGCTCAGGGGACCACTGGCCCTGAGGATAACAGTGTTTCTCTTGAAAGCTGAGACAAGGAGAGCTTTCAGTGCCAAGTCAAATGGACCATAAAAGGACTGTTCAGGCTCGGGACTAATATCAAAGTTACAAAGACTGAGAATAGATGTTTCCCTCATTTCTCCCAGGAATGCTTTCTTAAGGAAAAGCTTAAGTGACACTGTGAAAGCATCAGGCAGAGGCTGGTCCCTTGGTTATTCACATAGTGCAGAAACCCAGCTTAGTCTTTTCTTTCTTCATAGGCATCCTAACCTCCAGTGTGAGCAAGTTCAAGCTTCTTGGGCCCAGCTGCCAAGGAATATGAATAACACTGAAGTGAAAATATCACCAGATTCCTGCCAAAACCCTCAGCAGACCCCAGGGAAATAGCGGTTCAGTCAGCGTTTCCACACTCTGAAAAAAATAAATCCCCAAGCTGCTAAACAGTGTGTTTGCAGTTTTCATTAAACTACATTCGTTGCTCTGCTTCAAGGGCCAGGAGGCAAATCACCTCCCATAAAGAAACTCATGAGAGAGTATGTCCCTGAAATGTTGCCTTGAGTACCAGGAACTGCTAAGTACCAGGTTGTGGGTGGCAGTGCGGGCTGCAGTGTCACAACTGATGGTGATGTGCTGTCCTCTCTCAGCAGGAGGTGTTAGTTCACTTATGTCCTTAGTATTTCCCAAGGTTTGCAAGTTGATTTCTAGCCTTTTCAAGCTTGTAAAAAGTGAAGTTTTTCTTCCCTTGCACTCTAGTAGTCCACTATACATCATTCAGGGTCTAGTCAGCATAATTTGTATCTTCCTACTCTTTTCCACAACCAGCCTATTGCAGTTTTTCCAGAAGTGGTGGGATAAAAGTGCCCTTTTCACTATCATGATTTAAATAGATGAATAGTTAGCATGGATGACTTGAGATAATGTTTGTGTTAAGGCTTGGTGAAACAGACTTGATAGTTTGTGTTTGAGGGTTATTGTTTCAGCCTCTTTGAAAAAGGAGATGGACAGTCAGTATTGGATGGCTAATATTTAGGGTTTGAAGGGTCTTCTTTCCATAGCAACTGGAGGTATGCCATGGCTGTTAATAGAAGTGCAGTTGATAGAAGCTTTGACCTGCAAGCCCTCTCAGATTTATGTGCATTACATTTGGTAAACACCAGTTTCCATGTATAGTTCCATTTCAGATAAATTAATTATTAAAATATGTACTGTAATACTAGAAGGTGTTTGCTTTACTTTGCAGCCTAACTGGCGGTGAAATGTTATTTTTGAGAGTCAACAGTTTTGGTCCAGAGGTGGTCTAAAGACTGTTAGAAAACACAGAGTTATTATAACATCTGTTGGAAAAAGTGACAAATGCCTATCTTCACATCACAGATGAGATAGTCTCTGCTTAGAAGTCTGCAGGTTATATGGTCCATTTAGACAGGAGAGGAAACCCACTAATAGGAGTACCTTAAACCACTGGAGGCTCAGCTTTGGTGAAATTTCCATGGAGCCACAACACAGATGTGTTGCAGCTATGTTGGTTTGAATACAATGAAGTACATTCAGAACATTGCTCCTCCATAAGGAGTTCTTCAGTCCTTTTAATGGATCTGTGTTCAGGGATGTCTTGTAATTATTCCAGAAAAAATATCACACCTTCCCTCTCTGCTCAAATCATCATACAGACTATACCAAGAAGTTCAAGGTTTGGGATTTCTTTCTGTTGAGAAACCAAAAAAACACACTAGAGAGAAATTTTCCTCCCTTATTCTCTGGAAAGTATTGAAGTGAGCCTGATTTGTTGAACCTGCTAAGTTTATGGTATGTATGATAGCCACAAACTTGCAATGGATCTTCCCCCTGTCTCTAGCATTTCTTATCATATTGGGCTACAGGGGTGGCTTCTGTGAGAAGCTGCTAGAAGCTTCCCCCATGTCCAACAGAGCCAATGCCAATGTCAGTGACTACAAGACAGACCCACCTCTGGCCAAACCTGAGACAATAAGCAATGGTAGTAATGTCCCTACACTAATATATACACAGAGGAAAAAATTATTATGCAGAAAAAATGCATCCAGAGAAGAGAAGAGTGGGAATATTTGAGAGAAGCAGCCCTGCAGACACAAAGGTCAGTGGAGAAGGAAAGGGAGGAAGTATTAGGTTGGGGAGCAGAGATTCCCCCGCACCTTGTGGTGAAGACATGGTGAGGCAGGGTGTCCTTCCATGACAGAGCAAGTAGATACCTGAGGGAGACTGCTCCTATGGAAAGTCCATGCCATAGCCGGCTTGTGGCAGGACCTGAGGCTCCATGAAGGACCCCATACTGGATCAGGTTTGCTGGCAAGACTTGTGACCTCACAGAACACCCACACTGGAGCAGCCTGTTCCTGAAGGATTTCACCATGTGGAAAGGAACCCAGTGTGGAGCAGTTAACTTTGGCCTGTGGGAAGGACGTATATTGGACAAGTTTGTGGAGGACTGTCTTCTGTCAGGGAAGTTCCCTGTCTGAGGGACCCTACTCTGGAGCCGGGGAAGGACTCCTCTCCCTGAAGAGGAAACAGTGACAGAAACAACATGGAATGAACTGATCATAACTCTCGTTTTCTGTCTCCCTATACTGCCACAAGGTAGAGAATCAGGAATAAAGTTAAGGTCAGGAAGGAGGGAGGGGTGAGGGGAAGGTGTTTTTAAAATTTGTTTTACTTTCCATTATCCTACCCTGATTTTGATTGAATTAATATTTCCAAGTGAGATCTGTTTTGCTTGTGATGGTAATCAGTGAATGAACCTTCCCCCTCCTTATCACAGCTCATGGGCCTTTTTTTATATTTTGTCTCCCCTGTCCAGTTGAGTAGAGGAGTGATAGAAAGGCTTTGGTGGGCAAATGGCATCCAGGCATGGTCAAACTACCACAAAATGCAAAAATGGTGCAAAGAGAAGTGTACACAGGAGATGCTGAGGTTGCACATGCAAAATTCTGTCACTGAAATCCTCTGTCACTATCTTCCTTCATAATATTTTGCCTGGTAGGAGGTTTATTCCTAACATGTATCCATGAGTGAACACTTTTTAAGTCTTTCATTTTACTGAACTGTGAACAGAGCTTTCTCCTAGGTAAGTCCATTATAACAAATCTGTTGGAGCTTTTTAAAGAAAATAGTGTCCTGGCTGGCAATTTGTGTGTCACGTTTCAGCTCTGGAGATGTGACACATCCAATCCACTCAGAGGAAGCAGAAATACTGACAGGCTCAAAATGACAGCAATGACAATGCCTGCAGCTGCACTTGTTTGACTTATAGCACTTGCAAGTAGTGGTTTTATTATAGTGCATCTGAATATTTCTGAGGTTTCTTACATGCTGGATTTTTGTTTGTTTGTTTGTATTTTTGTTTTGTTTTATTTTATTTTGTTTCCAGTATTGTGGCTGAAGGGCAAGCTTGTTGTGTGATTTTGTCCTGAAACCAATAGTCCTCTGTCAGCATGGAAAAACAGCTAGAAAATCTAAGGTGCAAATCAGTGGTCAGGAATGACCAACTGAACACATCCAAGATGGGAAAAGTTGGACAATACAATTATTAAATACAAGAAAGATTAGGATATCAGTTAGATATAGCTGATCGCAAATTGAAATGAAGGCACTTAACACTGTCTTCCATAACAAACTGAGGAAGTATCAACAAGGTAAGTGGACCTTACCCAACAAGGTAAGGGTTCTGATCAGTGGCTCA
>JACBWW010000026.1:2255617-2287594 GCA_020086605.1 Lanius collurio
GACACCCCATTAGCTCAAATTGGAGCCCTTGAGAAACAGCTGAGGGAAGGCTGTAATTTGAGGGAACTTTTCACATGCCAGCAGAGAACTACCCGGGCGACTGTCTTGCTGTGATACTGAACCCATAAGAGAATTGTTCATGTGGGGATGTCTCCATAGCCTAAGCAAGAGAGACTCAGAGACTCCTCTCCATATGTGAAAAGATTATTATAGGGGTGGTAAAGTGACTGAAAATCTCAAAGGTTGTCTTTTTACATTGCCAGTGTGAAAAGGGAATTAAGTGGGGGGAGGAAAAGTGTCTTGAAGATTTAGTCTGACTTTTTTTTCCCTTTCTTTTAGGTCTGTTAATAAACTTCTTTATATTCTTTTAAGATTTGTGCCTGCTTTGCTTTCTCCTAATTTTTATCTCACAGAGGCAAAGTAAGTAAATAATGGGTATTTGGAACCAAACCACTACAGTTGTTTTTATGTAATTTTCCTCTAGTAGGCTGGGGTTTTTCTCTTTATGTCTAGGAATTTGAAGCTGAATAATATACACTGGTATATTATTCAGTGTGTAATATCCTTCTATGTAAAGGTATATGTACAGTCATCTATTATATTTTTGTTCTTACTTATATGTACCCAGTACATCTATGTATTGCTGTAAATTAAAGTTGTGTATTTTGTAGATAGGATTTTAAAGTGATTTACAAGACCAACTTAACTGCTAGAAATTTATTCTGAAAAAAATAAGGATCACTAAACAACTCACTTTTCTAATAAGTGAAATGCAACCATTCCTTATGTGGAACAGAGTTAACTCTTCACCATCTTACTCTACTCTTGGAGACAAGGCAGGAAAATTACTACCATACTTAATTGAAACGACAGTTTAAGGGTTTTAGAAAGACTTTTTTCAGAAGATAATTATTTAGACTGAAATTTATCTGCCTTCCAATACAAAAATCATCAAAAGATACGTGAAGACCAAAATACAGAATTGTTGATGGGATGTGAGGTGCTGGTTCTGGCTGAACTGGAGTTCATTTTCCCACAGCAGCCCTCACAGTGCTTTTCACTGGTGTCTGGAAAGGTGTTGATAACACAGCTGTGTTTTGGCTACTGCTAAGCAGCACTGGCACAGCTTCAGCCATGTCTCTCAACATTTTGCCCCCTCAGCAGGCTGGGGGTGGAAAAGGCCCTGGGAGGGCACACACCAAGGCCAGCTGACCCAAACTGAACAAAGGGACACTCCACACCATGTAATGTCACTCAGATATAAAACTAAGGGAAGGAGGAGGAAGGGGGGCATTTGTTATTTACAGTGTTTGCCTTCTGGAGCAACCTGTATTCATCCTGGAACCCTACCTCCCAGGAAGTGGCTGAACACTGAACATCATTTGCTGATAGAAAGTAGAGAATAATAATTTTTTTTCTCTTTGCTTGTGCATATGCATACTTCTATTTTGCTTTAGCAAACTGCCTTATCTTAACCTAGTTGTTTTCCATCTGATCTTCTCTCCCTTGTCCAGCTTGGAAGGGTGAGCAATACAGCAGCCTGGTGGGTTCCTGGCATCCAGCCAACATCAACCCACCACAAGTGACCTCAGTCCAAATTCCATAGCTTATTTGAGGTGGAAAGTCCTCCCATCTTCACTGACATAGATTGTACAGTGAGCTCAGCTGCTGGCACTGGTTCTTATTCAATGAGATTGTGCTGGTTTGATTATATTTTCCTCTAATTTACACTTTGTTTTTTTTTATTTTTCCCCCAGGACTTCCCAGAAATCTGGCTTCTTCTTGGTCCATGTTCAGAAATATTTAGGTTTTTCATTTAAGAACCAAGTACCAAATCTCTCTTCTTGCCAATACAGCCCTCCTCAGAAAAATAATCCATACATTTTTTTAATTGGTAGTCTGTTCCTCTCTTCCTACACTTGCTCGACGTTGTTCCATGATTATCCACTACAGGCACAGAAGTTTTATTAAGGAAAGGATGATGAGTTGATAGGTTTTGGGAAAAGGAAAAAAAGAAAGTACAGTTTTTTCTAATGTGACTTTTGTTCAGCTACTGATAGTGAACACTTTCATCCTTTAATCTCATCTCTCTTGACTGTTGTGACTATGCCCATATCAATTGCAAAGAAGCATAACTCTTATATACATTGTGAGTGATAAAAAATCATATCATTTAACACACTAAAGGGGCACAAAGCATGTGGGATTGGATATCTTAATGCTGAGATTTTGTCAAACTAATGAGTTTTCTTTTTAATACAAATGTCGATGTTGATAGCATGATCAGAATAACTCAGTTTGATTTGAAATGAACGTCTGGAAGGTCAGAGTTAAGAGATTTAAGTGAATAGGCAATTTCTTGAATATCTCAAATGCCAGCAGCATTCAAGCAATTAAATATTTCTGCTTATTCTTGTGATCTGCTATATGAAGTCGCACAGCTGTGATGGAGTTTAAGTGTAATATATTTATTTATACATTGCTTCCCTCTGATTTTCATCGAACTAAATATGTGTAGAGTTTCATGATGATTTACAAACCTGGTGAATTCTGTATTAGAGCCATAGTATTCCAATACTGTGTGCTCATCTGGAACTCGTAGGAGATTACTGTGGGGCCTGAAAATTGTTGATCATAACTATGCATAGTAAATCAGCAATTTCTATTTCAAAGTATTCTGCCTGAACACAAATTCCCATTCACAAATTAAGGAGGTAAACTCTTTAATATTCTTTCAATAAAATTTGTAGCAGAAAAAACAAATTCTCAAAGCTCAGTGCTTTCCTAGAAGGTGAGCAACCAATATCCAATACATGTGGTGTAGCCTCACAGACAGAAGCAGATGTGGAAGGGTTAAGAAAAGGAAAGTGGGATGGGATTACTCAGTCTTGAAAAGCCTGTTCTCAACTTACTCTTTCTTGAGATAATGGCTTGTGTAAATTCAATGGAACAGAGGAAATTCTCTGCTGGGCTAGAGAAAAACAAGGCACTGCAGTCCTTTAGAATTATATCTTTGGTAACTACCAAGGTCTAGAGGCTTGCAGAAATGCAGCAGAATGGGAGAGAGAATACTTGAACCTTATATACATATATGTGTGATTTTGCAACACTCTACAACAGTGTTGACTTTTACAAATTTATGAATCTTATTCCTCTCACTGCTGCCCACTTCCTGCTTCATATAGCTTTGGATGGCTTCTGGAGAGCCAAGAGTTGAAGTCATTGCTAATTCTCTAATGGGACTTTAAGTCTGACTAAGGTATTGGACCCTTTCTCTAAAATAAAGTGTGTGATCATTGCCATAAAAATTATAAGAATAAAAGCCACAGTAGTTAACTAAACTAAAATAATAAATGGGATGTGATGTACTTTTGATCTTACTCAACTTAGAAAAATAGCAGGTTGTGCTTTCTAGCTTTGGAACTTTATAATTTTACATTAAGAGTTTACATTTATATTTTGTGAACGAGATGCATAATCTTTTACACTTCTCATTGGGAAGAGCTGTGTGGGAGTTTTAAATCTACTTCATATCTGACTGTTTGATGTAGTGATTCAAAATGGTTACAATGGGGGAGTTTGTTTTTCAGGGTTGGTCAGTATGTTCCTGGCTCTGCAATTGGCTAGCACGTGGTCTTGTTAAATAATTTTTCTGTCTTTATACAGATTTTGTCTCATATGAGTTTTGTCAATCTCTTCTAATATGGATAAGAATTTAAAAAGTCTAGCTTTTATTTTCAAATGTTCTTATATTCCACCTGTGGAATAAAGTGAGCTTCACTGTGATAAACTCTTGGTCCATCCCTCCAGTTCTATCCTTATTCTTCTCCTTCTCTATGACCAGGGGAATGAAGGTGTTTTAATAACCTTGATGAATCTTTGGCAATATGTGGGATTTGTTGAAGATTCTCTCAGCTTTCAAAAAGTAGTATTTCTTTATTGGCCCAGTGTGACTCTTTAGACAAAAGAGCATAATGCAAAATGCCATTTATTGGTAACATTAATAATAAATAATGCTAAGACACAAAATTGGCCACAACCCTGAAATGCTCAGGTTATTATAAAAAATCACAGCATTTAGGTTTGCATTCTTGAAAACTACTGACTAGTTTTGTTGCCTTTTTTTTCCTTTTTTAGTTCCTGTTCTATATATAAAAGAAGACAATAAGAGGTAATTACCTAGAAAAGATTGTTAATCAGTTACATAATCCAGTATTTTACAATATTTTATAATATTAAGCCACAAAGTTATATTCATTACAATATAATTTTAAGAAAGACTTACACAACACCTGAGTATCTCTAGAAAAACTGGATATTGCAACCCAGACTTAGCTCCTAAAAAGTGTCCATGTCCATGGCAGTCAAAATAGATTGGCGTTTACTGTTTTGGACTGAGCTTGTCATACTGACGTAAATATGTGGGACAAAAAAAGGAAAATTTTTCTGCTGTACTAATTGATCCTACATTCAGACAAGGTGTTCACTGCACATCACTTATGGAAAGACACATACCTTTTCCAGGTTTTCAGCCAACCACAATAAAGTTGAGCAAATTGAAGGTCAGGAAATTGTTTACAAACAATTAGCTGCCAAACATATAGCAAAACATCATATTTGACTAAGAAAGAATATTTCCTCATTATTTTGAAGGAAGAGTCAAGAGAAAATTACTCAGCAAACTTGACCTGAGCAGTAGATACTATGGAGATTGTGCAGATAGATAGAGGAGCCTTTATGATACAAGTAATGGTGGGAAAGAAGCTAAGGGAATATTGCATAACATTCATTTACAAATCTTCGTTTCACTGCAGTAGTAAGTCTGCTATGAATAGCAGTGAAGTTTACATCAGTTTATTGCCTGAGCATGAGAAGAACCTTAATTTCTTTGGGGTCTGTCTTACTGAATCTTCCTATGCACAGAGAAATAAAAACTTGAAGGATATTTTTGAAACACTTGGTAGGACAATTATTTAGTTCCTGAGATTTTTTTCTTTAGGTGCGTATATTTTGCATTTTCATGCTATTGCACAGTTCATGGATTGAATGAGATCACTGTGTCACAAACAATGTGTAAAAACAGGCTTTTAATTTCTGTAAAATCTGCTGATTTCTTAACAAATTATAAGATAGCCAGGACAGGATTCAATTTTGAATAATTTTCTCAAAAGCCAACATGAAAATATTTGCAGTAGGAAAACTTCACATAGTTTGTAATGGGCCAGGGAATGTTTACTGTTACCTCACGCTTTGCCAGCCATTCTATTTACTTATTTCTTCAGGTCTTTACCTTAGCCCTTGACAGATGTGTTGCTATCTAAGGCCTTTTCAGCACCTGGGCATAGGAAGCCTAATTACAATGCCTAACTATGATCAAAATAAAGTAAATTATACTACGAAAATCTACCTGCTTCATTTGAAGTAGCAAATAAGTTTCCTGGTATAGTTACCCTGCTGGGATAATATTAATATATATTAAAAAAAAACCAAACAAACAAACAAACACAATTTTAATCAAAATTATTGTGTACTAAGTCTCTGTATGTCAAAGATCAAATTTTCCTGCCCAAATCAAGTAAAAGACGTCCATGTTATAGCTGCTTTAGACAGTGTATTTGTGAACGTGAACAGAAGTGAGTATTTATGATAAAAGTTCAGGCTTTCATCCAAGTTTTGTAATTGCAATTTGGAGTATACCTAAAGTATAGGTATTTTCAAAACAGGAACATCTGTGCCTGAGTTCCTGAGTGGACTGAATGACTGAAATCTCAAAACAGATTATGAATTTAGCTTCAGAGTACCTATTCATTTGAACAGGAATGCAGAAACCACAGTGTTGAACTTGAGCAAAGTTTGGTGATTACTGAATCATAAATAAAAGGAGGAAGGGGAAAAATAGAAGAGAGGAAAAGAGTTATCTTTTAGCAGAAGCTGGAACTTAGTCTTTGGAACTCTTTTCACATTGCTTCTACTTTTTTGGGGGGTTTTTTTTTTGGTGTCTGATTCAGACAAATAGGAATAATACTGGGATTTCTTTCATTTCTACTATCAAATGCTTTGGTTTCATGGCTATCTGTATTTATAGATTAACAATGACCAGAAAGGATATAACACAGTAACTGCTGGATTGTGAAGATGCTTTTCTTTTCCTCATGCATTAAAATCTTTGGAAGAAACAACATATCAGAAGAGTAAAGTGGGGATCATAAAATGAATTTGCCTTTTATTCAGTTTATCAAAAATGTTTTTGAACTGTTGTTTAAATATAAGACATTTTCCTTCTACATTCAATACATATCTTAGTGTAGCATCTCAGGTCCCCAAGCCTCCCTTTTGCTCTCTCCTTTTTCCCCACTTCAGATTTTTCCTATTTCATGAGGACAATGTGTAAGATATTCAACTCTGTACCTTGTTTAGATGATGATTGTAATGAGAAGTGAGGGAAGCTACTGGCACAACATGATCAAGTTCCCATGACAGGGACTATAAATGAAGATTGTAAAATTGACACCTTTCTTAAGCTGTTTTCCACAATGAAAAAAATCTTAAAAGCTGATTCCTGGGGGCACCCCTGCTGGCACCAAGTGTACAAATAATGTTTGTATTCCAGTTCAGAAAAAGAAAAATGAAAATATTTCATTGAAAGCTGACAGCTTTAAGGAACTTTAAAGGTTAGCCTTGGTGTTAATTAGCATATCTGTTCATGTCTCTATCAGTCTATTGAATTGCTTAGCTGAACAGGCACACAAAAACAAAACTAAGGAAAAATGTAGAGAAAGGCAACATTAATAATTCATAAATACTAGAGGCTTCTGACTGATTTTCTTTTTTTTTCAGAGTGTTGGAAATATGCTAGAAACTGAATTCTGCTGGCTCCAAAGTTACTTCAGAAGTTCAGAGAGCAAACCTGCCCAAGAATGTTAATGTCTTGTAAGTGGTAAGCTACCAAAACATATTGTGGATTTTCATCCCCTCAAGCATTTGTTCATGTTACTTTGGATTAGTATAAGGTAGGGCTTTTCATGAAATGTGTAACTGACAGTTTTTATATTTGAATTTCACAAGCCTCTCTAGACCATAAAGTACTCCAAATTCAGCCATAATCCTCTGCTACAAAGTAAATCAGAATTTTTGAACAGATTCCAGATGCCAATTATGGTAATAATGAGGATATACAACCTCCTTCTCTGCCTCATCTGGATCAGTAGCAATGCTGCTCTTGACAGGCTAACCTATCTTAAAACTTTTTGAAAGGAGGGAGGGGGAGTAAATTAAAATTTTGATTATTAAATCTTTCAACTGAAGTCTGAAGCTGTTAACATTTTTCAGAATTAACTATTTTTTTGGAAACCAGTTGCAGTGAATGTTGCAGATGTCTGACAATGAATTGATTTTAGGCAGTATTTATGAGAAATTGAAATTAAAGTTTTAAGCAATTAAGATAGTTTAATGAAAAATTCCAGCAGTGAGCTGATAATAGTGGAAGATGTATTTCAATACCAAACCCTCCAGTCACAGAGAATTAAAAAGAGGCTAGTGGCAAATGACAGAATAGAGGCTTCTCTTTGTCAAAGCTTGATTCTGACTATTTCAGTTCAGATATAATCCCAGTTGCAATCTACTCATCCATCTGGAAACATGCTTATTTCCAGGTACAAGGATTTTTTATTTATTTATTTTTTAAAATTACTGTTTGTGAGAAGACATCACAGGAAAGAACAGTGTTTCAGGGGCAGCAAGGTAGCACAAAGTCCTCTCCTACCAATCACCATCTTGCCATTCTGACAACTAAAAGGATTTTTATTAGGGATGAACTGAAGATTCTATCCAGAATCTGTGTCTGAAGCTTTACTCTGCTGTGCAGCAGAGCATTACTGGCAAAGGTTCATTGACAGCACGGACCTTGTGAGTGACGTACTTGCCTTCAGGCAAAAGTTTACGGAATGACATCTCTTTAACTGATGCAGTGTTACAGCCTTTGTTATACTGTTTGCCTTCACCATGAAGTTAGTAAACCAGCCTTTGGGTGTTTGAAGAATCTGCATGACATGAAGCTAGTGAGATGAGAAATATAATACCACTTCCTGTGGGACACGCGGGAATGCTGTAGTTGGCACTACAGGGAAAAATTTAGAACTTATTAAACATTGCTTTCAAATAACTGCTAATATGAGCTCTGTAAGTCATGCTGATTCCCAAATATTTACAGCTGTGCAATCTAGCTCATGCATGCATATCTTAGGTTAAAATAGATGCAGTTAGGGCTATACAGAAGAGAAAATAAGCACTAAAAGTAGTAGAAAGGAAAAATAACACAAACAACATTGTTGACCCTACTCATGATGGTGGTTCTAATCATCCTATAAGGGCATAAACAGTCATGGAGTTGCAAACAACTAAGTTCATGTCTTATGACTTCTTCATCTATCTACCTTAGGAGTTTTGTTCCTTTACACTAACACCTATTGAATGAGTATCTACTGAGGCTGATATTGAAAATTAGCTGAAATTCCTACCAGCTTCTCAGCTGCCACTGACATTAACGAAATGCATGGTTAATTTCTTATTCACTGCCTTAAAAAAACCCCAAAACCCTCAGTGTGAATAGGGTCATTAAAGTTTCATATGGAATTTTCAGCAGTAAAAATATCTATACTTGTTGTCACATACACTTAACTTCAGTCATTTTATCATCATTTATTGTTCCAAAGAAAGGAGTTAGGACATCAAGAGTTTTCTACTTGATTTATATTTCAGACCTTGAGCCTCTCTTGGCTGACGCTGCAGTCTTATCCTAGTGCTGTACCTAAACATACTCTAAAACATGTCCTTAGGCTTTCACCCCTTTAAAGAGATGTATCTTACAAGCTGAGGTTTGTCCAACAGCCTATCCACTGCCTGTTGTAATTTTAATGCTCACAAAACATTTTATTGACCCACGCTAAACTCCTTCCCAGCTGAGGAAAGATTGATTGTTCATTCTGAAGTAAGTATCTTTTATGACTTTTCTCAAAGACACTTGCTCCTTTATATTTCTTTCTTTAGCTATGTTGGATTTTCAATTAACTCTTGTTATTCTCGAGAGTACAGGCTTGCTATGCTGAACAGGAAGACAAGAGCTGTTGCTAGCACATCACCAAGGCAAAGCCAGTCCTTGGCATGGTTTTGGTTGTGTCAGAGTTGGATCAGAAAGAGCATGTGTCCTGTGGGGCACAACCTTAGCATTTTTAGACTTCTGCAGATGAACAACTTTTCCTTTGAGCATTCTCAGTTAGGTATTGTCTTTGGAAAATTTAGTCTCCATCTTAATTGGCATTGAGATAATAGACTGTAGCTGGTGGAATATTAGGGTATAGAATCATTTACCTTCAGCAAGGAGTAAAAAATGGGTGATAGCAGAGTTACTCCATCTTTTGGAGAATATTTCCATCCCTATTTCCTTCAGAAGTGTATATATGAGCATATTGACTTAGTTGGTGAAAAAATATTACTTCAAAAAATCTTGTTAAAATGTTTATAATCTTTTTGCTTTATGTGGGTATATTCTTCAGCATAAAAACATTTGTTAATTTTGATTAGGGACCATATTTAAAAAAACCCAATTCTTTGTCATTTAATGAGCTTTGCTGTAAATATAAATTCTCTGCTTTTGTGATAAGTATTTTTAAGAATTCTCTGTTTCAGGGAAAAAAACTCCAGGTTTTTATTCTCTTTTTTTTTTTTTTTTTTTGATGTTGTCAGCATCGATAATCAAAAATACTTATGAAAATATTTCCATGGGATATAGAAAGTCACTTTTGGAAGCCCCACATAGGATGCTGCATTTGATCCATAAAGGTGAGACTGCACAAATATTTTCTTTAAAGTTTAATTGTGGGACCTGCTTTTGGTGGTGCATGTACCTCCTGAAGAGGTGTTTGAAACTATATTCTACTCATGTCCTGTTATACCACTGAGACTAAGTTATTTACTTTATATATTGTCTGAAGAATGTATCATTAATGGTGAAAAATTACTTACCTACCTCAATTATTTATTGCATTTATAAACATGACCCCCAAGCAAGAGCCAAGAAAGAAGTTGTCTTGTACCAAACACAGACAGAGAACTGCAGGTACTTTGTGTTTAACTGTGGATATTTGATGAATGGAATCACAACAGAAATCCTGATGGATATTTTTGGCCCTGTGAAACTGTTGTGAGAAATAAGAAAATTATTTCTACAACTTCTGCAATAAGTGCTTTTAATCCCTATTTTGCTTCTTATTTTCTTACTGTATTTTACTTAGTTTTATACCTTTTCCTCCTGTTGCTGTTTTTGTATTTTATAGTTGTTTTTCCTATAAAACACATGCAAAAGGAATAAAAATGGTACCTATGAGGTATAATCTAGATAGGTTGGTGCTAGCAAACAACTTGTTGCATTTTGGAATTACTGTCCTTACTTTCTTTAAGCACAGTAATTATCAGTTTGATCTCGTGTAAGAAAAAGCTTGACTATGAATGCCAGGAGTGCTTTAACTTGGTTATAGCTGAGTTCCTCCCTCCCTCCCTCTTGCACTCCCTCCCTCCTTTCTGCCAATGAAAAAAAAAAGAAAAAGAGTCATTTTTCTAAGCTTGCATTATCCCATAGCAGAAACATTTCAGTTGATTACTCCAGAGGACTAGCTATTAGTAACGTGGAAAGGAATCAGAAGAAATTTTAAAAAATTGTTTTAATGTCGTGGATGTGATGTCCAATGCAATTACCACAATTTCGTCTACTGCCAGACTCACAGTTGTGCTGTGGTTAAGGAGAAGGGAGGGAAGTGTGGTCTGTGAGGACCTCCCACAGGTTCTCCTCCTTTAAGAAGCAGCTTGGGACGGCAGTACAAGTGGGGATCCTCCAGGAAGGTTTCCTGTTGGTTCTCAGCTGGGTAATCAAGCTGCCAGGTGTGGGTACCACTGTACGCACTGCCTCTGAGGTCTCAGCAAGCACGCTTAACAGGCACTCCTGAAGAAGCAAGAAACACAGTGTCACGGTGTCACTTAGAATATTTTTCATGCCAAATTTCATGTTCCTTGCTGTGAAGTCTCAACAGAAATTCTCTTTCTGGATAAAGCTATCCTAGATCAATGCAGGCCTCTTCTCTTCACCTTTCTTTTTCTTTTTTTCTTTTTTTTTTTTTCTGGGAGTCATTCATATTCGTGCTATCTTTAGTTACCACTTTTAAGGAGCATCTGAGCACACATAGCAAGGCATCCTAGTACTCTGAAGCAAATTCTGACTGTGCTTAGAACAGGCAGTCACCTGGTGCTGCCAAAATGTTGGTGTGGATGAAAAATGAGGAAGAATGTGAGTTCTTTGCCAGGAGCACTCAGCTTACTCTAAGATCAGAGCTGTAATTAAATGGGATCTTCAAAAATAGTATTTTGGCCCCCAACAATTTAGTAAAGAAATTACTTTTCCTGCAAGTCCTCTTTCTGTTTGATGAAGTCTTTCATCTTACTTCTGAAACTACGGGTCCAGAGCAGAAACTATAGCTCCCAAGCATTTCCCTTGTTTAAATCACCCAGCACTGTGCTTCCTTTCTCCCTCCATGTATGACTCAGATGTTGTTTCTTAAATATCACAGAGGAACTTTCTAACTTATTTTACATATTAAGTTGTTTTGTTCCCTGCATTATGAAGTTTGATGGGCAGGAGTATGTGGGTGTTTTGCTCATATGCCTTGGGTCTAATTTACTTTTTATTTGTGAAACCTTTCTTTTAACAAATACGAGTGATCAAATGGACTTAAGCAACAGCTTTATGGTGGAAGTAACATTAGGAAATAGTCACTAATATATGGAATTGATAATGAAGTGGAATGTATGAATTCTTGATAACCATTAGTGCAAAAACCCATTCCTTTTATAGCAGATCCCCTTTTCTGAGATGACAGCTTTTTTCTCTCTTGTGAATATGAAGTGCCAGATTATGAATTCAATAGCTGCCTTTTATTTCAGGGCATTGCTTATGAATCTGCCCTGCCCTGTCACTGCACATTATTAGCATTAAACACACTTGCAACACCCTAAATTTACAAGATGCATGCCCTATCTGAAAAGCTTATGGTCTAAATGAGATAGGAGAAATTCACAGCAAAACACAGGACAACAGTTCAGGAAAGGCAGCGTGTAAGGATTATTATTCATGATTTAAATTAGGGAGGAAGAACTGCACAAAGAGTTGCATGTTAGGAGAAATCTGAAAAAGAAGACAGAGGGCACTTGGTAGCTAGGAAAAGGAAAATTGCTCTAGACACAGGACTGGAAGGATTTTAAGATAGCACATCAAAAGCTTTCATTAGCGAATTAATAGCTGCATTCCTCTCCCTGCTGATAATCCTCACTTTATCAGATGTGCCTCTGCACACTGCTGTCAGCATATTGTCTGCTTGTTTTTAAACATCTGGTTTGAAAGACCATATTGCAGGAGTAGGCACCATTTTATTCTATAAATTACTGACACCTGTAGGTCATACTACTTAGGATGGCATTAATGGGTATTTTATATTTTGAAAACCAAGCCTTGAATAGATAGCATGTTGTATTTCAAGGGCCACAATTTTTTGTTTGTCTAACAGATCTGCCAAAAGGATGTATCTATTCTTCATGGCTAGAATTAGCAGTCAGCTACCAAAACAATGTAAGCTACAGATCTTACTTACATTTTTATCAGTGACTCCTTACTCCTGTTTGGTTGGGTTGTTTTTTTGTTTGTTTGTTTTGTTTGTTTGTTTTTGTTGTTGGTTTTGTTTTGGGGTTTGTTTGTTTGTTTTGAGGGTTTATTTTCTGTTTGTGATTTGGTTTTATTTTTGGAAAGGTGGTATTTTCTTTTTTTTTTTTGAGGTCTGTAGTTTATTGATCTGGCTGGTGTGGTAAATTGAATAGATCCATGAGTAATTTTGCAGTACTAGTACATGAAAATTTACAATGTGAGTTATTAAAGAGTAAGACAACACCACTGTCTCATGATGTCATTGGGCACTGGGGAATTACTGTGATGAAATATATCTGCTCCATTCTTATACTTCTCCTTGAACTTCCAGTACTGGTTGCTGTCAAAGACATGTTACTAGGTTAGAAGGAGGTTTGATCTAATCTCATAGTGGCTCCCTAGTTTAGGGAGAATGGGTTTGTTCTTCTAGGGAAAGTGGAAAGAAAAAGCTGGGAAAATATTAGGAGACACCAGCATTCAGGTGGCTCTGTTTATGTGCTCAGTCAAAGGTGGGTGGTTTTGTATCATGAAGGAAAGAGGCAGACATCCTTGTATTTTACCTGTAAAATGTGTATATTCTACCTGTTGGACCAAAGAAAAAGTTAGAAATACACAACTGTTCTATGAAGACAATTCCCCATAAGTGCACTAGCAGGGAAGAATTGACATTTAAATGAAAAAAAAGACTTAAGGATTAAATACAAGTAGCAGCTTGGGAACTCGTAAGAGGTTTAGGTGGGAAGATGAAACTAAGAATGTGATTGAGAATCAGTTTCCTGCTGTCCTCCTACCATTTGCATTACTGTGGTATGTAATTTATAGTTTGCTAAAAAAAGTAGGCCCACAATACTCACTAGAGTAAAATGTATCTTGAGGTTATCATACTGTCTTCAAAGTGGACATCTTTGTGACTCTTTCAGTAACAGCAAGGAAGCTGGGGCTGTGTGTCCTATGGCCAGTCTTCCAGCTATTTTTGACCTGTCAGCTGTGGAGCTGAAGATTTTATTTCCTTTTACTCAGTGGCACTGCTAAGTCACTCTGTTTCTTGTATGGAGCAAGTCAGTTGCAAACGCCAACCAGGAAACCCCCTTATTTGAGAATCAACAGCTTGGCCTTCTGCCTTCCCCATGTGCAATAATTTCCCAAAGGACTGCTGCTATTCCACTGGTGCTTTTAGGAATAGCTATAGATCTCCTCTACTTCCTGGAGGCCTGCAAACTGCCTACCCAGCATCAGAGGGTTGCTATTACGTCACTAGGGTCTTCGCTGGTTGTCTTACTGCTCCCACATTGGAGCATCTCTTTTTTCAGTAGTAAGAACCTTCAGTCTTTCAAAGCAAGGGAAATTCTCAAAGCATGAGATTTCTGTGAGAGGTACATGGCTGCATTATTTAGTTCCCTCTAATTTCTTAAGAAAACCTTCAATGCTGGGGCTTGAAGAGAATCTACAATTGCAGGAAAACTCATGCTTTGATCTTTAAATTTGAAAGTCATAACTATGTGTATTCTTTTTAAATGTTAGTGCAACAGAAATTCCTGGTAAAGACCCATCACTGGTTGATTTGGAGTGGACTCTATCCCCACCTCCATGGAATCACAGAACCACAGGATGGTTGAGATACTTTGTAAGGGACCTCTGAGTGTTCAACCAGTTCAACTTCCCTGCTCAAGCTGGGCAAGCTTAAGCAATTTACCCAGGATAATATCTGTATGAGATAGAGACTTCACAACCTCTCTGTGCAATCTGCAGTCACCTTTGCAGAGAAAAATGTTTCCTGATGTCCGGAAAGAACCCCCTGTGCACATTTCCTCTTGTCCTGCTGCTGTGCTCTTTCACAGTGAAGAGCCTGGCTCTGTCTTCTTTACATGCTCTGTTTAGATATTTATGCATATTGGTAATTCCCCATGAGTCTTCTCTTCCCCAGGCTGAGCAGTCCCAGCTCTCAGTCCTGTACATGTTCTGCCTGCAGGTTTATTTTCCTATGCACCAAAGCTTACTAACATTTTCAGCAGGACAACTTATTTACCAAAAACCACAAATGCAACCACACAGAAAAGATGTTCACAAAAGTATATTAATTAACATAAATAGATATAATTGCCTTGAATTTCTTTTGAAAAGGTAGAAAATCTCACTTTGACATTTATGGAATAAAATGTTTCACAGTTTTTCAAATAGGATTTGAGAAGAAATTAATCGTGAATATGAAATTTAAAAAAGGAAATCAACATGAGATGTTTCTTTATGATTTGATTAAAGAATCAAGTTTCCTCTGAAGAATATTTTTTCATATTTTCATTTGAGCTCCATGAAAACTGATAATTTTAATTAATTTTCTTTTATAAAAAAATAAAGTAATTAATGAATTTTATATACAGCATCATTATGCACTATGCTTATTACTGCATTTCCAGAACATGTGACTTTGTGAATCTTTTATACTTCCACCTTGTCAATAATGTAATTGTTTTCTTCATACATTTGTTTTCTTCGTTTTGTTCCCTATTTGCCACTGACTGAAGTTGTTCCCTGTCTTTCTTTGATGGTCTTAATGATCTCTTGTATGTTTTTAGTATTTTGCAACGTAAAGTGTATTAATAAGATTAGAAATTTTTCTGTCACAATCCTAAGTGGCCCTGAGAGATGCTCTCTTGGCTTAATTCCTCTCTGTGTCCCAGTTCCCCTTTTCTCCTGGGCTATGGAAGAAAACACTACCTACTCCATTTTTTTTTCACTGGGTAATGAAAACACAATTAACTTGCTATTTAGGTAATCTATCCGTGTCAATAATGAAATACCTGTAGATAAATACAGCTCTAAAATAATGTTTCCTTACATTTTTATCAGTAAGATTTACCCTTTTACCTGAAGAATTTTATCAATGCTAACTGCAGTAACTCTGATAGATTTATTTGGACTGACTGACAGTTACCTATGTATTTTTATTCATTATATTTAACAGAAAAGGACACTTTTTATTGATATTTCTTCTACTGGTAGATAAGACTGTCAAAGTCTTCTAGGGCCTCATCAGTCACAAATCTACAGTTTTGTGAAACTGATTCATGGCCTGTTGCATCCTACAGAGGCACGTAGATTACTGTTTCCAGCAACAGTAATTACTCTGTATATGTGTGTATATATATGTATGTATATAGATATAGATATACATGTATATCTATATAATTTATATGGCAAATATTTAATGGATTTATGAAACAGGTACACTCTCTTGAGAGCTACATTTTTTGTAAAAGTGTCATTAGCATCCTCTCTTATTGCAGGGTTAGTAACAAAAACTTTGCAATTTAATTAAAAAGTAACGTAATTTCCTGGTCAATTTGCCTTTATATTAACAGTATTCAGACATTTACAGGTTGCAAGTCATTCTGTTACCTAGCTGTAGCTAGATATGGTAGGCAGCTAAAAGACACACTTAAAATGTGGTAGCTGACTTCTGTGCTCTTTCACAAAATACCCTCTGCAGTTTCAGGGTTATGCAATAGATGTAGTACTATGTTGGTTTTCCTTCTATTTTTCTGCTTTTTATGCCTGTGCTTGATTCTGTCTAAACACAACTGACTCTCAATAGGCAAAATGTATTGTTGTATGCTCTGGCTAAATCCAACCTTATTCAACATCTGATGTTTTAACACACACATCTTAAGCACAATTGAGGGAAA
Source organism: Lanius collurio (assembly GCA_020086605.1). Lineage (NCBI taxonomy): Eukaryota > Metazoa > Chordata > Aves > Passeriformes > Laniidae > Lanius > Lanius collurio. Next base: position 2,272,043 of record JACBWW010000026.1, read on the forward strand.
AACACATCTTCTCAATTGTTGACCTTACTTCAGTGTGATTTAATTAAGTCCCTTCTTGATGATGATTTTTTTTTCTGCACTTTTTGTGTCTTTACTGCAGATACTACTGAGTAGTTTTGTCTTAAAAACACTAAGATTCTTTAAATTCAATTCAGAGGACAGCTGAACAGATTTTATTAAATATTTAAATTTCCGAGGGTGGATAAGAGTCTCTTTCCAGCAAAAGATTTTCAAAACATTTTACTTTTTATTTAGTAGAAGATGTTGTTGACATTGAATAAATTCTAGTTTAATACATCTTTATTTATAGTAGGGAATAGAGGAAGGAAAAGATGAGGGACTTGTGGCATTGATAACAGCTGTAGCTTAGCTCATGGAATAATTGATTTTAAAATATCTTCTTAAAGCAATACCCTTAAAATTAAATGCTTTCAGGGACTGAACAGATTTCACATTTGTTAACACTGAATGATGCATACTAAGCACCACTTTGAAAAGTCAGTTGTTGTTGTAAGTCTAAGTAACACAACAAGAAATGAGAACACACCATGACACAAAATGTTCTCAGATAAATTGTTGGATGTGTGTATCAAAGAAACAGTGAACTCAAGTCTTTCCTTTTAGCACTATGATTGCACAGTTCCATTTATGCATCATTTTCTGAGCATCATTTTGTCTATTTTCTAGATGACAAGACAGTAAAAGAAAACATGTACGATTTAAAACCTGCTTCCTCCCTTGTCTTTACTTCTTACGCATTTTGCCCTGTGAATTAGGTTAGCTGACATCAGGCTTGGATTTAGTTTGTTGAAGTAGATGCATTCTGCACCCCAAAATATCTGTCATCAGTTAGCAAACACAGTTTGCACTTGACTTTCAGGAAGTGTTTCTTGTGAGAGGGCTGTCACATCTTTTGTTATATGGCTTGGAAAAGTGTTTATACTCCTCTATGGCTTTAAAAAGAATCAAGTTCATTTAAATAATTGTACAGTCATTTAGTTAATGTGTTCTTTTTTAAACTTGCCTAACGATGGTGAATGTAGTTTTGATGGCAAAAAGAACCCCTTTTATGTAACAGCATTTTTCTTCTCCCTCCTCCACCCCCACCTCGCAAAATAAATGCAACACAATTATTGTACTGCTGAGAAATTAGCTCATTTGCAAATGCCACTTTGGAACACAAGAAGAAAGGCATTTATTGAAGCACTAATAAAGGCACCGTGTTAGAATAATTTTATGCTGACGGGCCTACAATCGCTCAATATTTTAAGAGCTGTCATCACACCAGCATGAGCTGCATGCAAAAGTACAAATTTATGCTGTGACATCATGGCACTAAAAGTATAACTGGAATAAAATTACAATGCTTCACTCTAGCATTCAGCGGCAAGACAGAGCACTTCAGATGCCCACCCCGGGCTGATCCTTTGCTATGCATCACTGTGCCTTGTATTCTGTTAACACATGAAGTATTATGACACAGATTTCTGAAGAGTTCAATGTGTCCTTCAGGTATTTCCAGAGTGAGCTTTCAGTGGGTACTCAATGACCTGTGTTGGTAATGCACAGTACACTGCACAGCAGCAGAAAACTGGAGGAATATTAAATCAGCAAAAGCCACCATTTTAACTCTTTAGATATGGATAATTAAGCAAGCAGTCACTACACAATGTCTGAGGACCTAATACTATCATTTTTTAGTGAGTTAATAAATTCCAGTCATGGCCTGTGGTTAAATGCTAAGCTTTAACAAATGAGCACATCTGCATAAGAACTGTGACTTTAAAATTCAACCTTTTGACTTTTACCACATCTTCATTCGTTGTTGTAACTAGGAAAAAAAAGAAATGACAATAGATGTCGATGAGATATAGGAAAGTGCAATGAATTATGTGTCATGTTTAGACATAATATTCCACTTGTAATCTAGCATTTTCCACCTAAGCTACAAGCCCTTTTAGCATAATCAGACATGCTTTTCCACCACAGTGCAATCAGAGGTGCTGATTCTGATTTTTCCTGGATTGCTTTACACCCCAAACTTCTAGAGTCAATGAGACAAGAACTGTATCTGTGTGATTAAACCTACTTAACCAGATCCTGATTTTATTAAAATGAGTTGATGAAAAGAAGTAACTCTCTCAAAGGCCTTTCACTTGTGCTGTTATAAAACTAATGCAAGTGAATTAAGGTATGGCTAGTCCAGGGGAGCTGGTGACCTTCAGAAATTAGAAAACTGTGGGATGCAATTTTTCAATAGCAATTTAGATTGGATTACTCTGGCTGCAGTCATGGTTATTGGTGAAAAAAGTTTCCCATAGCACTTTATATACCTTGTTTAATATATCTAATTTTGTTTTTAATAGGTCTGAAATGAGATTGTCTCTCTTGTTAATTCTCTCATTAATGAAAAACAGATTTATTGCTGAACTTAAAATTACAATGAGAGAATCTTGGGAGGGGGCTGCTAGTACTGGGGACTCCTAAACTGAAGGTGTGCTGATAAGGCTGCACTAAGGGCTGATCCTCAGGCAAGGTTCCACCAGACAGCCAGCTCAGCCACGAGTCCATGTCACCTGCCCGGGATCTGCCCTGGCTCCCAGCTCTGGTGAGTGATCCCAAAGGTAACCCAGCGTGGCAGGGCTTACCCCGCCTCTCCCCACCACAGGTGACCAGGTGCAGATAGGAGAGATAACCCAGGTGGGCAAGGCCCAGCAGATATCCTCTGGTGCCAAAAGCCTAACCAAGAATCCACACTTTGGTAAGGACAGCAGATGGGAGAAGAGATAAAAGAAAAAAAATAGATAACCAAAAGGCCTGCTTTACACTATAAAAATAAAGCAGATTATGACAGAGGCAGAAGTCTCTTACACACTCCCTGGGAATGTGTGAGACGACTTCTCCCCAAAGCTTGGATGTAATTTTGTGGTTACTTGTCTGGAAATTGAGGGAAAGACTTTCAATGTGTGCCCCTTCTACAGCTAGATGGTAAGATGAATGGAATTCTAAGCTATACTATTTCTTTGCTAGCTGTAAAATTAATGGTACTTTTAACCCTGCATGTAATACTACTTGTCTCTTTTTATCTTATTCCTATGTAGTAATAGTCTGTTTTAAATCTTATGTCTGTTAGTTTTGTGTCCATTAAATAAATAAATCATTCTGTAATGAACTGATTCAGCCATTATTAAAGAACTTGCAAATAAGAGTGGGTCTTGGGGTGCTGGCCACCTCAATAAAGGTACTGTCTGCTGCCAGAGGCCTGGGAGAAAGGCAGAGACTTATTTAACCCCCACATCCATTCATAACACCCATCTCCTCTTGGAACAAGACCATCGTGCCAGGGGCTTCTTTGCCTGAGGAGGGAGAAGGAAAGGAAAAAGGCTGTGCCCACTTTTACAGCACATCTGGTATTTGACACTACAAACCCTTCCTCTCTATTTTAATACTTAGACTAGCACAGTTATAACAAGTCCTTTTACTATTATTCGATGCTATGCATATTTTTTTAAATCAGACACAAACCGTGTCTGTGAATTTGTGGCATTTAGTGTGCCTACTCACCAAGAAAATTGCCAAATACTTATTTTCTAATCAGATTAGTCATAGTAAATTCAAGACCCATGAAAAATCAGCTATTTATTTATTTATTTATTTGTGATGTAAACTGAATCAAATATAAATAAACAAATAATGTCCATGAGAAATTTAATAACCCACTAGGAATGTTTTATTTAATCTGAAATAAATCACGGCCTTGCATTTCTGCAATTTTAATGCTTCTAAAAATAAATCTAATCTGACTTTGAAAAATGGTTTCAAATTTAAGAAATTAAAATGTTTTGCCTAGAAAATATAATAATGGTGATCTAAAATGTATCTTTAGGAGCTTTTTTCTTTTTTTTTTTCCTGGAGCTACTTAAGCTCAGACCAAAATTGAAAATAAATTCTGTTTGTCTAAAGGATTGATTCAAATTACCGCTAATTTCTCCTACTGAATAAAGAATAACTAGATACATGCAAAAAGGTATATCCAAAAAACCTGTTGTGTGTGGTGTGACCAAGAAGATGTGCAGATTTCCCAGAATGACTTTTTTGTGTCCCCATCACCTCCTGCACCAATGGGCATGGGCAGACATTGTGCTTTCCCACTGCCTTGGAGGGTAAAGTCCTCTCAGATTGATGTGGGCAGTCCTGATTTCTAGACACATGATTGAGTCCCTCTTCTTATTCCATCAAAAATGGCAGCTGCCCTGTGTCTTTGGAAGGGAGAGACAATGGCAGTGGGAATCACAAACTCCTTATTCTTCCCCCAAAATGTTTTGCTGTCATCTGTCCCAGGTGTGCAGACCACCCTCAGACACATCTGCTCCACAGCTGCTGCTGCTCCCAGCCCTTTGCACAGAGCTGAAAGTGAGCCTCTGAATGGCACCAGGAAAGAAAGGCAGAGAGGAGGGGTGTCTGATTCACAGCAATGGTTTCTGCAGTTGTTTTTCCTAGAAATAACTTGAAATGGGGAACATGTTTGGAAACAAAGTGAATGGAGATGCATTTTTTTAAAGGGCTCAGCATACATATGATTCTCAGACTAAATATCACCCTCCTATTTTTTAATTACTTGCTTCTCTCAAATGAGTATATGCTGAAGTATCTTCTTTAGACAATATCCAGGGAACACAGAAATGGCAAACTCTCCCAAACTTGGGAAGCTGGCAAACATAATGATGTAGTCTTTACAATATCTCCTATTTTATATATTTTTGCTTTATTCTCTTAATTTTACTTCAATTCAAATACATATGTTCATAATTCTTGAAATGTTTATGCTTGGATATTTACTGCAGAAGGAAACAAGCTGAATGAAATCAAGATTAGTTTTAAGACAAGGAAAAGGATAAACACTGCAAAAAGGAGCAATTTTTAATACTTTTAGCCTAAATCTTGATCTCTTTTGGCACTCTTTTGTCACCCAGGAATTCTGTAGAAATAAGTAGGAACTACTACTAGTTCAGTAGCTTTGTGAGTCCTGTGGGTGGGACTTTAAACATTGGTGAAAAGTGCTCCTTCTAGAAGGAGTTATCTTGAGAGTCTGTTTTGTACCTGCTCCCTCCTTACAGTTCCTGCAGTCACAGTTCTGTCTTTCTGTCCCTGCAACACTGATTCTCACATATAGGGAATCTCATAAACCATAGCTTTGCAGCAAGTAGGTCTCGCAGGCATTGAAAAATAAGAAAAGTCATTGTGAAACTATAAAATATTTTTCTAAGCTGACTGAACTTCATTCTGTACCTTTATTTTTCATGAAAGCAGTTGCATTGCCACCAAAAAAATCCCATTGGAACAAAATGTTTGCTTTTATTGTGATTCCATTGCCAGAAGGTTGTTAATTTGAAGGTGGTAGCACTTCCATCTTTAATAGGAGTGAAACATCTAGGGCATAGTAGCATCAAGGCTTCCGGAAAAAGCCCTGTAACTCTGCAAATCAGATGTCACTCAACACAAAAGGCCTGTGATTTCTGTGAATAATAGCTGCTATAAGATCAGGGAAACCTGCAATCCTAAAATTTAGTTTCAAAATTTCCACTAACTTGAAAATTTAAATGAAAATACTAATCTATTTACTTAAAAATGAGGTTGACTCAGTATACTCTTTTGTAAGTGACTTTGTATATATATTTTGACAAAAAGAGCATAATCTGCCCTTCTCTACTTCATGTTACAAAGTCTTCATTATAAAGAAGTCTGTCTAGAATCATGCCTTTAAGTGCTTTCTTCCTATTTGTAGCAATGAAGTCTTCAAATTTGAAGACTTCACCACAGTCTGATCAGAGAAGAGATACTGGACTGGTTGCTCATCAGCATGAAAGAACAGGTGTTAGCCTCAACTTCAGTCATTGTGCACTGATATACTCACAGTCTTGAGGGAAATGGGCCAGGCAAGGAGTAGAGCCAGAGTGTTAAATTGTATGAGAGACAACTTTCATTTTTTTAAAGCCATTAATAGACAAGACACCCTGGGAATCTGCCTCCTGGAACACAGGAAATGAATGGATCTGTGGGCTCTTTAAAGACATTCTTGTTTAAGCATGAGAGCTCTTGATTCGTACATGAGAAAAATCAAGTGAGGAGATCAGTGTGGGTCAGTAAGAACCTCCTAGACAAATGAAAGTGTAAGAAGGAAATGCATAGGCAATGCAGTGGAACTGCTGAATGTATCCTGGAAAGAATGTAGGGATGGTGCCTGAATGTGGGGGTTTAGGAAATTGTGGTGAGGTTCATACAATAATGATAATCATAATGATAATAATAATAACAACAGCAATAATAATAATAATGAAGTTTTGTGGGTGTTTGCTACAGGCCACCTGATCAGGAGGAGGAAGTGGATGAGGCCTTCGACAGGCAGCACAAAGCAGCCTCAGAGTCAGAGACACTGATTCTTGTTGGGAACTTCAACTACCCTGACATCTGCTGCAGAACCAGCACTGTGAAAGACAAACAGCCCAGGAGGTTCCTGAAAAGCACTGATCACAGCTTCCTGTCATGGACAGTGGAACAACAAGGATGTTGTGCTGCTTGACTTCACACTAACCAACAAGAAAGGCCTTGTGGGGGATGTGAGGGTTGAGGGCAGCCTTGGCTGGGTAGTGACCACGAGACTGTGGAGCTCCATATTGAGTGAGGAGCCAACAGTGCAGCAAGTAAGACTGTAACCATGCACTTAGGGAGAGAGAACTTTAGCCACTCCAGGGAATTTTCCTGCAAGAATACCATGGGAACAGGCCCTTTAGGGAAGAAGGGTTGATATTACAGGGTCACTTCCTCCCATCTGAAGGACAGTGCATCCCAGGGAGCAAGAAATTAGGCTAAAGGGGCAAACTCTAAAGAGACTTTCATGGATGAATGAAGAAATCCTGTCATTCCTCAAGTATAGGCAGAACACACAGAGGAGATGGAATCAGGGTCAAACCACTTGGAATAAATACAGAGATATCACAGAGGAAGTGGAAATGAGACAAGGAAGGCCAAGGTCTATCTGGAATTAAATTGGGCCAATGGTATCAAGGGCAGTAAGAAGGGCTTTTTCAAATACATCAGTAACTAAAGTGAAGGATACTGTGAGCCTATTACTAAGCAGAGGGGGAACCCTGGTAACAGAGAAAGCAAAGAAGACAGGAGTCACTTGAACACTTTATTTGTATTGGTCTTCACTGGCAAGACCAGCCCTCAGGAATCTCTGACACTGGAGATCAGGGCAAAGGAATGTTGGAAGGAAGGCTTTCACTCCTTCATGAAGCATTGGGTTACAAAACACCCAAACAAACTTGACATCCATCAGCTCATGGGCCCTGATGGGATGCATGCATGAGTGCCGAGAGAGCTAGCCAACACCATAGCTGGGCTTCTCAGGATCATCTTTGAATCAGAAAACGTGCCTGAAGTCTGGAATAAAGCAAAATGTCACCCTACTCTTCTAAAAGGGCAAGAAAGAGGATCCAGGGAACTACCAGCTGGTTAGCCTCACCTCAATCCCTGGAAAGGTGACGTAACACCTCATTCTGGAGGCCATTTCTATCCCCATGGAAGATGAGAAGGTGATCAGGAGTAGTGGATTCATTAATTGTAAATCATGCTTGACCAATCACCTATAATAAAACTATTGCCTTTTTGAGCCCTGAAAACAAGAGTCAAACAAGATTAGGTGATAAAATGCTGTCACCTTTAATGAAGATACCTCCGGGTGCACAACATGCTGGAATACACACCAAAAATATGCCAAAGATGCACATGATATAGGGCAAGTACAGTTTTATAAGTTTAGCAAATTAGCATCAATGACAAGGAACCTCAATTAGAAACACAGACAATGAGATAATTCCCCCTCTTGGTTCGACCCTCTTCTGAAGCCCCCCTTCCTCATTAGTTGTTTATGGGAGAAGTCTCTTGAGAAGGTGGCTCAACCTTGGTTTGCAGAAGAAGCAAAATTAGGACAGTGTCTTGGGAAAGTGTTTTTTTATTTCTGTTTAACAGGACAGGGAAAATACTGGCTACAAATCTATACAATTATACAATAATAGGCTACTAAGCTACAAATATATATGAAGAATATATAAAAGCAAAAATCAATTTGGTATCAAAACTGCTACCTGGATGGACAAAGGGTGAGCAGTGGATATTGTCTATAGACTCTCAAAATTATCATAGACTCCCTCATAGCTGGGAGGAGTGGTAAGTACCCCAGTGAGATGTGCAACCTTTCAGGTAGACCTTGACAGGGTAGAGAGATGGGCAGAGAGGAACCTTCTGAAATTCAACAAGACCAAATGTGGGGTCATGCACTGGAGAGGAATAACCCCAGGCACCAGCACAGGCTGGGGCTGACCTGCTGGGAAGCAGCTCTGTGGAGAAGGACCTGGGGATTCTGTTGTCATCATGGATAACAAGCTGTCCATGAGCCAGCAGTATGCCCTGGTGACCAAGAAGGCCAATGGTGTCCTGGGGTGCATTAGGAAGAGCATTACCAGCAGGTTGAGAGAGGTGATCCCTCTATTCTACTCTGTCCTGCCCTTATGAGGCTGTATGTGGAGTGTTGAATCCAGTTCTGGGCTCTTCAGGACAAAAGAGACATAGAAGCCCTGAAGCAAGTCCAGAAGAGGATGACAAAGATGATTAAGGGACAGTAGCATCTCTCTTATGAAGAAAGGCTGAGAGAGCTGGGCCTGTTCAGCTTTGAGAGAAGACGACCGAGACGGTATCTGATCCACCTCTGTGAGTATCTGGACAGAGGGTGTCAAGAGGATGGATCCAGGCTCTGCTTAGTGATGCTGAGCAATAGGACAAGAGGCAGCTGGCAGAGGCTGATGTACAGGAACTGATGCACAGCAAGTTCCACCTGAACATGAGGAAGAACTTCTTTACTGTGTGAGTGATCAAGTACTGGCACAGGTGGCCCAGAGGGGTTTTGGAGTCTTCCTCACTGGAGATATTCAAGAACTATCTAGGCACAATCCTCTGCCATGTGCTCTAGGATGAGCCTGCTCGAGCAGGGAGGTTGGACCAGATGACCCACTATGGTGTCTTCCAGCCTGACCCATTCTGTGATTCTGTTTTACAAGAATGTAGGCCAGAAAAAAAAAGTGAAGTAAATGTACCTTCCCCTGGTAAATAAGACAGAAGAGCTGGTGACAAGTGTAATGGGGAAAGCTAAGGTTCTCAACAAGATTTTTTGGCTCAATTTTTAATGATAAGCTCTCTATCAGATTATTCATGTACCCATGGTGACTGTCAGAGAAATGGAATGTGCAGTCTGGCACATTGCTATCACTTCAACATTAGAGAATTTCTTCTCAGCATACAGTTATCTTTGAAAACTATGGTGTTACTATCTCTCTGGCATAGCAGCCATTTTAGCACTGCATATATATTTCCTCTGTGCTTGCATTAATTATTGTATTTGTACATACTGTTGAGTTACTGACAATGAGGATTCTGTCATGTTTGTAAGTGGGTGCAGAGGAATTCTCTATATGAGAAGCAAGCCCAAAACATCAGTTTCAGAAAGTGAAGAGAGCATCTGGCAAGAACATTGCATCTGGTGCAAACTGGGAATGAAAAGCAGCTGACTGTGAAAGATTGTATTTATACAAGAATCACTAAAGTACTTCTCTGAGTCCCAAGTCCTGACCTTGCTTCAACACTTCCCTGGGAACTGTTCTGAAACCTTCTCTCACCTGCCAAAAGTACAGTCAGCCCTACTGTCCCTTACAATTATTTTGCTTTGAGATTATGTCAGAGAGCTTCTGGTCTGACTGTGACCTTTATAAGTATTCCTTTACATTCACACACATATCAGTGGTGGTACAGATGTTTCTTCACACATCTGCTCTACTTTTTGAAATACTACTTCTCTACATTCTCTATTAACTAACAAAAAATTATTTTCTTTTTGAAAGTAGTAAATTACATGTGATCCTGGCATACTTCAATTTAATTAAATTTGGGGAAAAAAAAAATAGAAACTAGTCACAAGTTCCTGAAGTCGAGTCCCAGTTAGTGTGAGACACAATGTGGGGAGTTGGAACAGAAACTCCTTCTACATCCTCCTTTAAGTATCAGACAGACCAGTGTAAAAGACTGTACTAGGGGTAAAGTTCCTATCTGATAGTCTCATAGTGGAGACACAAGCTGCTGTAGACATACAGAAACACAAATTTCCTTCAATGGAAGTTTGTCTGAATAAAGACTGCAGAAGCTTCGTTTATGAAGAAAGTAAAGAGTTTGTAAGCATTTTATCAATCATATCACATTCAATTCATGCTGATATTTGTCCCTGCCTACTTTTCATGGGCAAAACTTGTCAATGACTCTTAAGGAGCTTTAATTCAGGAACAGGTAGGAGGAAATGAAACTCGAGCCTGGTGCTTAAAGAAAAAATGAAACTTGCTTGATTTCTGACTTAAGATGATGTGCCTTTCCACCTCTCCCTTTTTGGTATCTATCCAATGATTTAAAAAATAGCTTTGTTTTATACTGTATTGACCCCTCTATAATTAACACAAATATGTGAATATCTCATTGTGAAGTCTTAAAAACAGCTGCTTCTTTTATTCAGTTACATTTCCTTACTCTAAATTTTAACCATTCATCCAAAATCATATGTTATATAAAAACTGTATGCATACTGTTAATATATTAATACATATTTATTATGTTTTCTAGAACTCCCTTTGTACATATTAGATGTGAAGTTAAAGAACTGATGAAGAAAGACATTAAACCCTGCCAACCAAAACTGAAATACAATAAAGATTATAGATCACTGCTGTGCTTGAATCTCCTATCCGGTAGCAAAACAGACAACCCAGTTACACAGGCTTCAAAGTATTTAAGATTTTGTGTTACAGGCAGGCTTGAGTCTGACAATGTTTTTATTTCCATTGAAACAGAAGTACTGGATTGGATGAGTAAGAGTTCTTTTTAGTTTCTCAAAATTATGTCAAGCATTAATTTTTCACTGTAGGATCTCCTTTCTGTAATGAATAAATAAGCATGGAAATCTGTGCAAGTAAACCTCAAGGAGTGAAATCCTAAGCCTCTGGCACCTAAATCAAGAAAGGCTTAAAATGCTGGAATGCTTTCATAGAAATATAAAAAAAATTTAATTTGCCTCCTGAACATAATCTTCCATTAAAAAAAAAAAAAAAAGAAAGCAACAATCACAGTGTAATTTTTGCTTTAATTAACTTCATGGATTCAATTCAGCAATTGTATTACACTGCGTGTGAAATTCCATTGACCCAGTGGGAGAGATCTGTGCAACTTATGTGACAAAGAAAGTTTTTTGGCTCACAAATACAATGGGTAGTAGAATGCTGGCCATCCTGAGATGCAGTCTTGTTTTGGGTTTTTTTGTGAGAACAGGGTGGGGAAATTTTTTTAGGAGGCAGAGTACTTTTTCTTATAAACCATTACAAGAACTCTGGCTCGGCTTAGGGCCATCAGTCACTTTCTAAAAACATTTCTTTCCTTAGGTTATGTGTCCTCATTATCTTAACCTATTCACCATGAAAAAGTCCATGACTTTCAGCTAAAGGAATTCTTAATTATTACTGATTATCTCATGAGTCTTAGACATATTCCAAAAGCTAGTGACTTGATTTTCTCTGACTCAATTTTTAATTTTGTGAGTATTATTTTATTGTCCTCAAATTGTTTCCATTTTAAATTTTTTTTTTTTCTGGATGCTGATATGCAATATTGCCCTTAGGCACTACTTATTCATTATCATTTTCCCTTTCAATTTATGTACACAGATAAAAGAAAGCTAAATGGGCATATAGTGCAATTAAAGCACTTTTTTGTTAAGTCTTGAGGAAAGAAATTATGTATAATTCCCTGCCCCTGTTGCACCCTCAAAGATAACAGGCTCATTTTTGTTGTGGTTTGAATGTATTATTTAATTAAGAGCACAAATCTACTCCCTTTTTCAGTCTCATAAAGAATCTGCTCTCTATTTAAGTGAATCTAGGAGTTCTTTTCCCCTCACTATGTGTATTTGGTCTTGTTTCAAGCAAAATTATTGTGTTAATCGTTGCATGCCTGTTAGTTCTGTAGGGTAGGTTGGACACCATTTATATAATCTTTGAGTTATACGAATTTCAGGCACTTAGGGATTTTGGCCTGATGAACTTGTAGACATACTATACTGTTTTTGGTGAAACACTGTTGGGAATCACAGTTGATTGAAATTAACTCTGGATGATAGAGAGTTTGCAGGTTTTTCCTCCTTTGAAAGATGCCACTCCACATAGACTTAAGAGGTCAGGCCAAATTTCTTAATGCCACTTAGGAAGAAGGCCAATTTTTTATCACAGTAAGAGATTAAGCTCAAGTGTTTACTTTTCAGTCAATCCATATTGATCCAGAAAACACAGCTATTTAATTGCATATTCAGTCCTACTGGCCATTTGTAGCAGCTACTTGTTATGCTAACTGTATATCAGCCTGAAGGGCTGCATGTTCAAAGCAGCATGCACAAATCCCATTAGGAGTAACTGGGACTGATTGTTAATGTGTAACCTTCCATGTGCCTGCTTTTGAGAAAATTTTTGCCTGAAAAGCATAGGTCTGAAACATTTCAGCTCTGTCTAAACATCAAGAGCTTCTAGAGCACCTGGTGAAAGATTTGAAGCTGTGGTCCCGACACAAACTGGTGCAGCCTAAGCTCATTGACTGCCTACTTCCTGCTGCATAACCCAGTGACTAAACAGCCACTCAGGGTTTCAGCAGAAGCCAGTTTAACATGAATGGGACCTCTGTGGACCATTTTGTTCTGTCTTTCTCTGGAGCAAATGCCAATATAGTTGAGATCTAAAAACTTGCTGTTCGATTGTAATAGGATAGGCCTTTAAATTAGAGGTCTCTGAACCAAAGATACTCATGTTAGCATCATTTTCTGTAATCCAGTGGAAAATCTGCAAACTCTGCCTGAATGGCTGGGCCTGAAAGGCTTAGACGCAGGATGAAGGCTGAAAAAGAATACCATGCGTTTAATGTAGATATTTTGTTTCTATTACACCACTATCAGTAAAACATTGCAAATAAATCCTATTAGATTTTCTTCCCTTCTAAAATATTATTTCTGCAGTTATGATTTCAGAGAGATGTTGTTTCCAAAGTTTGGATTTAAAAAACATTTCTTGGAGGACACCTGTATCAGTGCTTTTTTGCTTGGTTGGTTGCTTTTGTGTTTTGTTGGGTTTGTTTGGTTTTTTGTTTGCTTGTTTTTTAAATTTATATTTTTATATTTATCATATATGAAAAGGCAGATTTCCAATTACAATTTAGCTCTTGAAAAACTGCTTGGTTTATCTTTGGATTCAGCATCTAAATCTGAATTTTTCACAAGACTTTTTCTCCATGTTTTTTTCTTCATTAAAGTGCTTCTTTCAAATAAAAAATAAAAGGAGGGAAAAGGTAAATACCTGTAATATAACTAAAGTCAGACACATCAGAATGTTTCACAATTTCTTTTAAACTAGTGAAATTGGGGTTTGTTTGTTTGTTTGTCTGTTCTGTCTTTGGGAAAGGGGAAACAGAAGGAAGTAGGAGTGAGAGCTGAAAATTTACTACTTACTGAACAGGTGAGTTATGCATGTCTACGGGTATATTTCTCCCATCCTTGTAGTACTCCCAAACCAGACTTCCAGTGCCACTTGATCCCAGTCGGACCATCTCGTCTGCAGTGTTATACTTTCATTATTTGGAGTTTGACAATGCCCATGTAGGTTAACAACTTGAAAGGGGTCTAAGAACAGCCTCAGTGGAATGTCTAATGTGCCATCTGTGGGTGATGCCCACGGCAAATACTTCACAAGAGTGCTGTAAAGCAAAGAAAAATCAAAGTAAAAATTAAACAGAAAAAATGATACATGAGAGATTTCCAACCAACTTTGACATTGAAAGCAACCAAAAAATATTTTACCCAGCTGCTAAAATATCAAAACTAAAAGTAAATGTGGCTGTAAAAAAGTTTGCTTAAGATTATATGTTAAAATATTTTCTGGATTTCAGGAGAAAACAGCATTGTGATCAAGTCTTTCCACATCTTTATGAGTTTATTTTTAAGATACATATTGGGAAGAGGAAGTGAAAATCAGAAAAAGCATTTTATCCCTTTTTTGTATTATTGCATGTGATTGTATATATAGTCTCCTTGTGGGATAATCTTGTGGTAAATTAATTTAGGACAATTCATTTACCACATCCAGAAAGTGTGACGGTTAATTTCTACAATAGCTAAGTGCTATTCTCTGTCATGCATGCTTTTTGCAGAACAGACAACCAACGTTGTAAGATGTGTCAAAGTAAAAATGGACACCGAATCTGCTTCTCAGTTTTTTTCAGAATATTTTTCTCCTGTGCAAAGAGTAAATTGAAAGGAAAGTTCTGCACAAAAAAAATTTGTCTGCATTCTATTGTTCCTGCTTTTAAAATCTTACAAGACCTTTGCTGACTGCTCGAGTGTGTAGCATTAGGAAACTTTGTCTGCCCCTTGGTGCCTACTAACTAAAAACTTACTTGTACAGGTAACCAGTTGGAAAAACGTGCCTTTTTAAACATATGCAAATGTTATTATGTGATTTGAACTTTGTGCTTAGGTGATCTTTTGTGACTGAGGTTTCTTTCATTTTTGCTCACTTCTGTCAAGTCACAAGAAGACAAAACTAAAAGGAAAAAAAAAAGAGGTATCAAAGACTAGTTAAGCTTGCAAATAGAAAATATTTAATCTGATTTATTAACTGCAATTATGCATACATGCATACTGTTCTCAGAGTTACTGATATGACCTTACTTGCACATGCTGCTATCACTTTGCAGAAATCCACTTAGTAAATAACTTATGTTGGCTTGAAACAAGGTAAAATGCAGCATGAAGTATTGTTAAAGAATAGTAAAGCTCACATAGTCAGGTTTCTGGTTTCAGTTTTGTTTCAAAATTCAAGAATAAAACTGGAAGTACCAGGAAAAGTAATTTCATGGCCTTTCAGACCTTGATCACCTTGGCACCTCTGTCTCCGTAGTTGTATGAGTCTCTTTTTCTGTGCTGGGAGTTATGGCAAAGACAAAATTTTCTGAGTAGTGGATTTGGAGCAGTAAGACATACCAATGCAAAAACAGAAAAAAAATGCATCAACTTCATCATCTTCAGATCTAAATGTCTTCAGGTTTGCTCTCCATCCTATAAAATATACAATATGTTTGAATATATCTCAGTATCTGTTAAGACAAAGCATATACAACTGTTTTCAAACTCTAATGCAAGAAACAGAGAGCAAATCATTAATAAAATGCATAATTAAGGGAAAAATATAATTTTGTGTTTTAAAAAACTTGAGGTTTAAAGGTTTGTTGAACTTGGTTTTAACAAGCCATTACTTATTAATGTTTCATCTTAAGCTGTGTAAATACACAGGTGTGATATTTTGCCACAACTGCTTTTTAATGGAGTAATTGCTCATTGCATCTTATTGATTTTAGGTTATTAAAAAA